>VZQC01011034.1:694366-886866 GCA_009823505.1 Rhizomys pruinosus | reverse complement strand
AGTTGAGAGAAAGTCAGCTCAGAGACCACTACTGCAGTATTCAGGGTCGTAAATCTGGAAGATGTAAATAAAGGAATGTTACTAGGCTAAAGTTGTATTAGGAAGCAGTATTTGCATGTGAGAAATATGAACGCAAGATAATAGATGTGTCAGTGCAGCACAGCAGAAGTCACCCAGTAAAGATGTTAGATGACATGTCGTCTCCATCTTTAAATGGGTCTGACTATTTTACTGGGAATTTTGTTCACATTCTTGTAGTAATTACAATATTTAAGCTATTTCTCTTACCCTTGACTCTTTCTTTCCCCTTCTTGTTAATCTCTTTCTTCTTTACTATCTCTAGATCTGTCTCTCATGTGGACTGACATCACAAACATTGAAGGTTGCAGTGAGAAATACTTCCTTATAATGTTAAATAATTATTCATTTGTGCAGCTAACAAAGTCAAAGGCATGTGGTGACCAGAGCATCGTTCTCTTCTCCACTTCCAAGTGCATATCACTATCCACGTATGATCTAAAGGCGACCTCCTTGGCCTCAGCTGGGATGGGTGCTCCCTGGGACAGATATCCACAGCCCTGATGTGCTTATGTGACTTGGATGTCACACAATCCAGATGTGTCTCTTTGGAAGGACTGCCCATCTTCCCATGTTTCAGCTAGGCTAGCTGAAGCAGTCTCTTTGCCCATGGTGCCCTTTCCTTGCTCCTGATAAAGCTGCCCCTCAGCAGTGCTGTGCACTGACTGGAGGGATGAGGTAAAGCGTACCCCTCTGCTGACTACTGGACCCCATTGCTCCTTCCAGGGGAGGGAGCTATAGACCACAAGGTACTGCAGGAGGAATGCCTGAAGCGGGTAGTCAGGGTTTTCCACAGGGCTCTGGTGTCTCCCCTCTTAAGGGGATTCTGTGTGATGCAGGAACCCACCTTGGTGTAAGCCGACTTTAAAAACGTGGATATATGGGACTGGAGAGATGGCTCAGCGGTTAAGAGCACCGACTACTCTTGCAGAGGACCCAGGTTTGATTCCCAGCACCCACATGGTGGCTAAGAACTGTCTTTGAGCGGAGGTATGGTGGCATATGCCTTTAATCCTAGCACTCGGGAGGCAGATCTCTGTGAGTTCAAGGACAGCCTAGTCTACATAGTGAGTTCCAGGCCAGCTGGGGCTATAGGGAGATGTCATCTCAAACGACAAGAAAAAATAAAGAACTTGGATATTGCCAGTTAAAATTAGCCTTCTAGGCAGCAAAGGCTGAAGAAGATCTACATTACTGAGCCCCAGGGTTTGTGGGGAGACTTTGGGAAGAGCCAGAGAAAGAGGTCAGCTTTTATGTACCAGCAGCAGGCAGAGATGGTTTGAGTGTCTGGAGAACCTGCTGTCTGTCTCCTGGCGCCCGTGCCCACTGTGTCCTCTTCCGTGTCCATGGCACGGCAGTCAGCCATGGCCTAAAGTCCTGTGTGTACTCTGCTATGGAGGGGACAGTGTCAGGGCCTGCTGGAGATGGCTGGGACACAGGGAGCCTGGGACCCCTATGTGCACCCCTACCCTCCCTGCGTGGCTTAGGGCTCCCTGTGCCCCAGCCTGGGAGGATCCTGCCCAAGGACAAGCTTCTTACCTGAGCCTACTCTTCCCTTGTCAGAAACCTACAACTTAAGGCTCTTTGGAATTGCACTTTCCACACATTAATTAGCATCATGGTGGTCCCTGGTGGCCAATAAGTTAGAGAAAGAACTAGTGTGAGTGAATGTTTTTAAAGGTCATTTGACTCTACCAAAACCTGGGTGTTTTTTTTTTTTCCTGAAGGCATTTTATAGAAACATTCAATGGCAGTGTAAAAGAAAAGTGGGTTTTAGTGCCGTGAACAAATTTGCCCTCTTCAGACCTTTGATGGCCCTCCTGCATTTAGCCCGATAGAGCTGTCCACCTACATTTTCTGTAAGTTGAACACCCCCCCCCCACGTGAAGGCACCAGGAGCCGTGTGGTAATTAGGACCAGTGTGGAGGTAAACCATCACATACGTGATGCATATAGGCCATTTAAATCAGGGAGGACTTTCATCCCAACCCCTTTTGATTGTTTCCTCAGATGTTTTTCATTTAAAATATGGCTTGATTAAAGACAAAATTCACCCATCAAAAGAAAGAAATTACCCTGCTGTGTGCAGATTGCACAGTTTGAAATCTGCGGGCTAGTCAAAACGAAAGCAAAAAAAAGACACACAATCTGATCTCTTGAACCGTACTGACCCCAGACTGAACTTGGTCTTCTCTGTGAGAGACTTCACGGAAAACTGGTCAGGAGGCAGGCAGCAAGGTGGGCTCAATGTGGACCAGTGACACTCTGAATGCAGGTGAGAGAGTCTTCAAGGAAGTTTCGTGGAAGCTGAGGGTAGAAGTCAGAGCATGTAGGCAGTTTCTAAGAACAGCGAAGAGACAAAGTCAGGATGGATGTGCAGAGCAAAGGCCTGTGTGTGTGTGTGTGTGTGTGTGTGTGTGGCCTTACACCACCATCTCTTCTCTCCCAGAGCCAGAATCTCAGCTCCTGCCGTTGAGCCTAGCTGAGGGTCTTAGGGCTGGAAGGCCTTGTCCCTCATGAGAAATTGAGGAGTTCCAGTAGAATGGAGAGGAAAGGGCTCTAGCATCGAGGTGCGTGCAGCCCCAGGGACTCTGCCCTCCCAGAGACACTCTCCGACGGAGACAGGATACTGTGGGAGCAAAGGCTGCACACCCAGCTGATCTCTATCTGCAGGGAGGAAGCCCCAGACGCACCCCCACTCAGTGACCCTGCCTGTGTCCATGTGCAGTCATTGTTGCTTCTGTCCCAGAGAAGGGCACCTGAGAGAGTGAACCCTATCTTCAGCAGGCTACTTGTGCTAGCTCCAGAGAGCAGCCCCTCCGTGATGTACAGTTTGGGGGTACCCCCATTCATATCATCCTGTGCATGCACTCACACTTTCCAGGGCCAATCACAGCCTACAACCTTACCTGACCACCTCTGAATATTTACAGAGCTCTAGGGCTGAGCAGCCAGTGCTGTCAGCAGCCATCAAGCTCAGCCATGCTGTGGGCTGGACCTTGCCAGCCGTCCTCTCAGCAGCCTGTGGGGCTGCCAGCACCATTGGTCACACTTGTCCCAGGTCATTTGGTTATGTAGCTAGCTGTGACAAGAAATAAAAATGATCTAGTGGATGGGCTGCTTTCCGTCATCCTGGATGGCGTAGATCCCTGTCATGCTTCAAGAGCCCGCCCGAGGCGGAAGGACTTGATTCCGGGACAGTAACGGGCACTGCTCTAACTATTGTCTGATATGTACACTGGGTGGGAGGCTAAACCTAAAATCTTGATAACTACATCCCTAAATATTGTCCTTTGCATTTGCAAGTCAGTGGTTTCCAGTTTTATCTCCAAAGTATGGCCAGGCCCCTCTTAATTTAGAAAGACTGGATTGTTAAAGGAGCTAACTTGGACTCCCACCCTAAAACCATTCCAACTAGGTCTCACAGTTGGTATATTTGTGTAATCACTGTCAAAGCAGGTCCTCCATAAATCACAGAAGGCCAATGGGCAGAAGCAGGCCAGGGTGCATGGCCCATCTGAAAAGTATGGAGAGAAAGTCTACCACACCCAGCGATTTGAGTTCATGCTGATGATGGCCCTTGACTCTGACACAACTCCGAAAAGGATTGTGGGCTATTTATCAAAGTACATTATGACCCCAGGCATGGTAGGGGCATGCCTTTAATCCCAGCCCCGAGGAGGCAGAGACAGGTGGAGCTCTATGACATTGAGGCCACCCTGGTTCACACTATTTCTTCCAGTCAGGCTGTGACTAGGGAGACCCTGTCAAAAAAACAAACAAAAACACAACAACAACAACAAAAACCAACAAAGTACATTGTATGAACATGGTATTATGGCCCATATCTTTCATCTCAGCACTCAGGAGGCTGAGGCACAAGTTCCAGGTTGTGCAGCAAAAATGAGACTGTGTCTCAAATAAAACTGCATTACGTGGGAAGAAATGCCTCCAGCAAGCAAGAAAGACCCAGGAAACTCTCGTGAGTAGACAGCAGTGTTCAGTCACTATTGTAAGTTTTTTTTCTGCATAAGGTCCATAGTGTTCAGGATGTAGGGCAGAGATGCACAGGTGTGGAGGGGGTGGTGGGCAGGGCCAGAGGTTCTGTGGAAGAAAAGCCAGGACTTGGGGTCAGTTGTTTGTAACTATCCCACCCCATACTCTATAAAGGGTGTTACCCCCCCACCTCTGTCTGACACCCTCCCTCAATGGCTAAGTGGCCTGGTTCCTGCCAGGGTTTAAGTAGCTAGACTGACGGTGGGAAACTGGACATTTAATTCTTTCCTTGGTTCAGTACCTGAGAACTCTGCCAAGTTTATAGGGAAGAAAGCTTGTAGAGCCACCTCAAGGAAGGAGGTGATAGGGACAGAGTGTGTCCAGTGCGACACAGACATGGGAACTAGGAAGCCTGTGATGGAGCCAGATAGCCATTGTACACACCTTGTGTCTTGAAACCTATTGTGTGAGTCAGAAAGTATGTCTCATCCCTGGCTCTATTCTGTTTTGACTGTGTTAAATGGGCATAAATTCCTCACACCAATGGCCCTTATTTTTCCTTTCACTGTCGTTCTGAAGGTCAGATGGAGAAGCACACTCAACCAAAGCAGAAAAATGGGATTCTCTGTAGGGTGAAGGCCCTGAGAACCACAGGGGCGGGAAGCCCCCTGGAAACACAAGCTGTGGGGGAGGTGAGGAGTCTCTTCACTAGTACGAAGGTCAACCATTGTGCGACATGGCAGGAAGCTTGAGGGCTGAGGGCCTCCAGGGCTCGAGGGCCCTTCCATCCCACACAGGAAATGATTTCTGAGCTGCCATGTGCTTCCTTATATCCCTTGCTGAGGCAGCAAGGCCCACTGTGGGAGCCCATCGTGTCCCCATTATAGTAGTTGTACACAAGGCCCACTGTGGGAGCCCACTGTGCCCCATTATAGTAGTTGTACACAAGGCCCACTGTGGGAGCCCACCGTGTCCCCGTTATAGTAGTTGTACACAAGGCCCACTGTGAGAGCCCACTGTGTCCCTGTTATAGTAGTTGTACACAAGGTGGTCTTGATCATGGTCGTCCAGGTTGACAGTATCCTCTGCAACCGTGGCCACGCCTTCTGCAGGCTGGGAGAGGTTGCCTACCTACTACAAGGACCCAGGAAGCAGTGGTCAGTGTCTCTCTGGGAAACCAGCCTTTCTACAACTCACAGACTACAGGTGAAAGTTGACCCTGAGGTTCCACAAAAAGCAGATAGAATTTTTCTGAGATCTTCAATTAATCTCACTTTAAAGATGACCAAAATGTGTCTTTCTTGAATTATCTTTGAATAAAAGCTTGTATATTAGTTTCAAAAAAAAATGTTGCTATATAGACTCTCCAGCTAGCTACAAAGAACTTCTACACACACACACACACACACACACACACACACACACACACCAGCAAAAAAATGGTGATGTTTCATTTCCTAGTCAAGTAAGTCATCATTAGACGAGCTTCTTGGGTCAGGGGAGGGGCTTGCTGCTACACCCTGAGTTCCATGTAACTACAGAGGGCTCCCATGATCCTCCACCTCTCACCTGGGGACAGATAGCCTGTCCTGGGGTGTAAGTGAGCACACCTACTCACGGCCGGCAGGCTGCCAGCCTAGAGCTAGTGTGTTCTCCTAGCTCCAAGTGCTGCCAGTTGCTGGGACTTTCTTGCTTATAGGTTCCATTCAAAAGACAGGAATATGTGTGTGGAAGGCAAAGGATTTCATGGCAGATGAGTTGCTTGTTTAGCTATCTTAAATACCTAACAAGGACCTCTAAGGCCCCACAAATGGATGACACCCCTATGCTGATGGTGTTGTGGTCCGTTCTGGGGTGGACAGGAGAAAGACAAGATCAACAGGAGCTGGAATCAAAACCAAGGCAGAGGGCCGACAGAGTGGTGTCTCAAGAGGGACCAGAGGCTCACAGAAGCCTTGACCTCTGGCATCTGCAGAAGGCCCGCCAGGCCAGCTACTACCCTCCTACCCTCCTGCACCGAGCAGGGGGCCTATGACGACAGCCCTGCACATTTGCAGAATCTTCCACTGACCTTCAGTTTGGCCTGATTTCTTGAAGTGCTGGTTGTCATGGTGACTGCAAATGGAGGCGGTTCCCGCTCTCTGGATTTGGAACCTCCCAGGAATGAAAAGCCACATAGGCTCTTCCTTAATTGGCATCTCTGCACTATTTTATTTGGCTCAGAAAATTCTTCTAAAGTATATTTAATGTAGTGTTGAAATCGGTAGGATGTTTTCCCCGGCCCCAAAGATGGTCAGATCTCTGCGGGTCTTCCAACACCATGCGGTCTCTCTCTGGTGCTGTGACACTGGCTCCTTTCTGATTTTCTGTCGTTATTGTTGTTGTTATAGAGTTTTACCTGTCTGTGCACCCCTACCAAGGAACCCAATGGGAGGCTGTCCCCTGGGGCAGGTGTCCCTGTGGCTGGTAACTGCCCTGGGGGCAGGAAAAGCAGAATCTTTGGGAAAGAGGAACAGGAGGCTTCCCTGCCTCTCCTCTGTCACAAGTACACAAAACAACTTTACTTCTTGCACCCAGGACAGCCCCAAAACATTTGCCCAGTGCCACAACTGGTAAACCCCACTGTCCTGTTCTAACTTTAGAGCTCTATTTCATTCTAATTCAGTAGGATTTTAAACCCTTGTGTTTAAAACTCTTGCTTGGAAAGTTTATGTTCTGTACATTTTTGCATATCCAAATCTCCAATATGGAGCTTTGGGAAGTGAGGTTGGCATGCTGTAAGGGCAGGGGCCTCACACATACCCTGGAGGTTCACAGGAAGTGGGCATGTCCTGGAAGAAATTACCTTTGAAGAAAGTAAGTTTAGTTGAGTGAGATAAGAATAATTCCAGGCTTCTGTGTTATGATTTGTTTGATTGGCCTGCTATTTACCAGCCTCTGCTGACCAGTATCCCAGGGCCCACAGGGGCCCTCTTGGCAGGCTGACTGCTTTTCCTTCCCCCTACTAGGGAACCTCGCCCTGATGCTCAGAACTTCCCCAGTGGATTCCTGAGCTGCAGCTTCATGGGTCCCCACGTGGAGCTGCAGTTCCCCTGTGCACCGTGGCTGTCTATGACACTGCACCCTCAGTGTTCTTGAGTTGCAATGCTTTGAGTCTATGTTTGCAACAATAACAAGACCCCACGGTTCTCATCATTCCACACCCCCGTTTCAGGAAGCTGCCTCTGCCTGTGAGATTCTCCAAATGTACTTTCCTGAAGAGAGCAGACCTCATGCTAGGCCTACATGCGTCATGGTAGGGTGGACAGCTGAGTCAGGCTCCCCAAGAGTTCACAGAGGATGCCATCTGCTCCTCAGAGAAGACCCAGAAGCTGTACATTGTACATACCAGCTCCAGGGCCACCAATCGAATGAGTGCATGAAATTTTCAAGGCTTCAGTCCCCAGCACCCACATGGCAGCTAACAACCATCTATAACTCCAGTTCTGGGGAATCCGATGCCCTCTTCTGGCCTCCACAGGCATTGTGCAACATGAATGCACTTACATCATACACATCAAAAATAAATAAAATACTAAATTGAATAATGGAAAAACATAGCCATGTGGTAGGCACCTGGTGTTCAGACAGGATTGGGATGTGGAATATGGGTCTCCGGCTCTTGCTGTACCATTTCTGACCCCTCTTGTGGCATCGTTAGCTGCCAGCACTTGAGACCACATCCTTTCCTGTATCTGTAGTGAAGGGTTGCTGTGGGCCCTCTTCGTGCTTTCTGAAGCATTAGCCATAACTTGGTAGGACGTTTCTCTTTTTACTCCCCATTCTGTCAGCTTTTCTTCCCTGTGAAAAATACCTAGCAGAGCAACGTGGAGGATGAAAGATTTACCAGGAATTTAGAGGTCTCAGTGCTTGGCTGCTGACTTCAGCGTGTCTAGGCTGATGGTGGAGCATCACAGGTAACATGGAACAGAATTGCTCACCTCATGGCAGCCAGGAAGCAGAAAGAAAGGGAACAGGGACAAGTAACCCCTTCAGACACCACCAGTAGCCTCCTTCTTCATCCAGGCCCCACCTCCCAAGATCCCATTCAGTATGAACTCATCAGTGAATTTAACATCAGGGAACAGTCTTACGTTCTGTCATCTTCCAGTCCCACCACCAGCTGGGAACCAAGCCTTTAATCTAGCACATCTGGACAGGTGGGTGGGGGTGGGGACGGGGGTGGGGCACTTTATATGGAAGCCAGAACACATTCCACCAATTGTGGATCATCTCATACCTGATGCATAATTTCCTCTTTCGATTTTCCTGGGCTCAATCTCTGGTGTCACTGCTGACTGGGGGCCCTTTCTCAGCTCTCCTGGATTAGCCCTTCTTTTCATGCCCAGAACTCTTTGCAGTAAGATAATATTCCCTTAACCATTTAGGGAGTATACAGTGATTCCTCTCATTGCTGTGACCAGACACCTGACAAGATGTAGCTTCAAGGAGGAAGAGCTGTTCTGGCTCACTGAGGAGATCACGCCATCATGGCGGCAGGAGGCCAGCTGGTCACATTGCATCCCCAGTCAGAAAGCAGAGAGTGAACAGGAAATAAGGCCAGACTATAAAGCCTCAAGGCCCACACCCAGTGACCTACTTCCTCCAAAAGGCTCCACCACATGTCCCCACAACCTCCTTTAACAGCACCACCAGCTGAGGTCCATGTGTTCCGGCACATGAGCCTGTGGGGGACAGTTCACATTCAAACCACTGTGTGTAGCAGGACAGGGCAGAGGGCTAAGCTCTCTGTGAGTGGTAGTCCTGGGGTTCTCGCAGGACTTTCTACAGGCATTTCTATGGTGATTCATAGCAGCTCTAGGAAGAAGAAGCACAGTCCCACCTCAGGGAGATGCTTTCTCCTCAAACCAGAGACTATAAAAGAAATTACAGGGGCTGGAGAGATGGCCTAGCGGTTAAGAGCACCGACCGCTCTTACAGAGGACCCGGGTCGATCCCCAGCACCCACATGGCGGCCGAGAACCATCTGAAACTCCAATTCCAGGAGAACTCCAGTTCCAGGGGAATCCGAGACCCTCTTCTGACCTCCGCGGCATTGCATGACAAGGGTGCACAGACTTGCATGCAGACAGTACATTCATACACATACAGAAATAAATAAAATTTAAAAAAATTAAAAAAAAATAAAATAAAATAAATTACAGAACACTGGGCTGGAGAGATGGCTTAGCGGTGAAGAGCACTGGCTGCTCTTGCAGAAGACCAGGGTTGGGTTCTCAGCACCCACAGCAAACAGCTGTCCAGGGGATCCAATACCCTCTTCTGGTCTCTGTGGGCATTGCACACATGTGGTGCATTTACAGACATGCAAGCAAAACACTCATACACATAAAGTTAACATAAAGCAAAAAAGCTTTTTTAAGGAAATGACAGAACACTGCAGAGAAAGGGTCCAGCTGTAGGAAGGTTCAGGTCAGCCCTGCTTCCTCAAGGAACTGTGTGTCCTCTGGCCAGCTTAGGCAGCATAGCCCCAGTCAGTGTCTGAACAGACCCCTCCTTTCTCTCTCACCCTTGCCTTGGGCAAGGAAATGCTTACACTGAGCCAACCAGGCTGAAGACTGCAAGGAAGACCATTCGTGGTCATGGAAGGAAGATCTCCCCCAATGGCTGCCTCATGGAATAGAACTGTCCCCTCTCAGAAGGCCATTGTCACTGTTACCTTCATTTTTCCTTTCTTTGACTTGAAAATTTATGAATATATATTTATTTTCAAAACTTTGAAATTAGAAGTACAGCGATAAAGTCCTCTTTCCGAGGCAATCCATCTTTAGCCCTTTGACGTGAAACCGTGTAAATCTGCTTCTGTTGTTCTAAATAACACTTCCTGTCTTCACCCACCTTTGCCAGCAAAGTGGTCAGTACAGTCCTCTGTGACTAGAACTTGAAGCTCCTGGTGGACTGTGGCTTTCCATAGCCCATGTCATTCTGTGTTGTGGGGCACTGCTGTTTACTAACCCTTCCCACTTCCAGTGGGAATTGCTATTTCCAATTTCTTCAGTGTTGCCATGAGCACTCGCAGGTGTCTGTATCTCTGTGTCATACAGGTGTATTCCTGTAGGCTGGACTTCCAGGAGAACAACTGTAGGTCAAAGGGCATTCATATTTAAAATGGGATGGACATAATCTAGTCACCCTCTAAAGGCTGTACCAGTTTAGACCCTCTGCAATAGTGAAGGATGTCCAGTTCTCCATCTCTCCATGAACACAGGGTGTATTAGTCAGGGTTCTCTAAAGAAACAGAAGCAACAGGATGAATATATAGCTATATACAATTTATTGATTTGCTCACATGACAGAGTTCAAGTAGTCCAACAGTAGCCGTGCCACACTGGAGAATCCAGGGAACTGCACAGTCCACAAGGCTGGATGTCTCAGTAGTCCCAATCTGGTGCTGAAGGCCCGGTGGATTCCAGGAGATCTGCCAGTCTTAGTACATGCTGGGATCCGAAGGGTTGGTCACAGCAGCAAGACAAACTCACCAGTGAGAGAGAGGCAAGCCACAGGAAAAAAAGGGACCAGCTCCCTCTGCCGTGGCCTTTTATACTGTCTGCCAGCAGAAGGTAATGCCCACATTTGGGGTGGGCCATCCGGGTTGAGGTAATCCAATCCGAAGATCCTTTTTCTCTTATTTGTTCCTTAGTCCAGTCAAGTTGACACCCAGGATTAACCATCACACAGGGCTTCCAAAATATCTCATTTTTCAAAAAATTACATTGATTTAATAACTATTAAGGTCATGCATTTTCCCATTTAACTTTATTTTAATAACTGTGGTATGGCAGTTAGTCCCTCCTCTGACAAGTTATTTCTTATCCTGGTTTCTTGTAGTGCTTTAAAGGTATCTTTGGAATGCTGGAGTTTTTAAAGTTTTCTTAATCCAACCTGATAGTCCTTTAATGAAGCTTCTGAATTTTGAGCCTTGCTTAGAAAGGTCATTACTACTGGGAGATTACAAAATTTCTTAACTTTTACTAATAGTTTTAATACTGTTAATTCATTCATGACTGGCATCTACATGATAAAAGATGGAATCTAACAATATTTTCACATGTAGATAGTGGTTTATTCTCAGCCTTTGACCACAGGATCTCTGGTTATCTACCTTCCAAACTGAAGTTCTGCCTCGGTGTATTCCACCCACCCATATGCGTTCTGTGATCCTTCATCCCTGGCCCAGCCCTTCTCTGTTAATAATCACAACTCTACAGACAGTGTAATATGTAGTGGAATTCTTTTCAAAAATGTATTCAGAGTTATGGACACTGAAGGAAGAATAGCATGTGAATAATATGCAAATAATCTTGACAGAAGAGGGATATTATTAATTAAAAAAATGCAGAAGTGGAACAAGATCATTACTTCCATAGAGATAATTGGTGGGAGTTCAAGTAAGCTATTTTAAACTACAAAGCAGATAAGGAAAAAGAGGATTAAAGCTGGGTATAGTGGTGTACACCTTTAGTCCCAGCACTCAGGAGGCAGAGGCAGGCTGATTTCTGTGAGTTCAAGGCCAGCCTGGTCCACATAGTGAGTTGCAGGACAGCTGGGGCTACAGTGAGACACTGTCTCAAAAAAACAAAAAGAAAAAAAGGAAGGAAGGAAGGAAGGAAGGAAGGAAGGAAGGAAGGAAGGAAGGAAGGAAGGAAGGATGGATTGAATAAGGTGACCAGCCATCTCAGTTTCCCTTGTGCTTCTTAGACACAGGGAGTTCTGTTTCAGTGGTAGGCAAGTCCCAGCTAAACTGAGACAGAGAGGTTCCTCTAGTGTGGACAACTCTGAAAGAGGTAAATGCAAAGGTAACCATTAGAAGAAGAAGAGATTTTCCCAAGTAACAGAAGGCTCACAAGGCGCTCAAAAGAGAAACATGGTGGTAATAAGTTCAAACGTAGAATATTGTGACAACCTAAAGCCCCATCGCCAGTGTCAAGGGATTTAACTCCCCCTCGAAGACAAAGATGTTTGATCTTGGAGTGTATATCACACAGCTTTTCATTATTGTGAGAAAGCACCTAACAAAATTACTTGGAGATAAGATTTATATTGGCTCATGGCTTCAAAGCTTCCAGACCATTCTGGTAGAAAAGTGTGGGCAAGGCAAAGTTGGTCATCTTGTGGTGGCCAGCAAGAAAAAAAGAGGAGAGAGGGATCTTCCTAGTGCACAGTCCCGGCCACCAGCTTCCTAGCCTGGCCTCCACTTCCTAATCTTTCCTCTTCCCATAATGCCAACCAATTATGATGAATTCAGAGCCCTCATGGTGAGTCACATCCCTGAAGCCCAACCTCTGACTGTTGCTGCACTAAGCCTTCAACATGTGAACTTAAGAGTGATTTCGAGCCAGACTTTTTAGTGGCTTTGGTAGCTCAGTACTTGTAACAAACACATCTAAAATGGTGATTCAGGATAAAGAGAATAGAGAGGAGAAGGGCAGAGACTAAGAGGCAAATGAAGCACTAGGAAGCAAGGACAACCATTTTGTATTCGGTCTAGCGTATATCAGGCCAAAAAAGCACCGAAGTGATAATTCCGAACAGGTTAATGCCAAAAGTCACAGGGAGACTAGGACCTCTAAGATGCATAAAGCAGAACCCAAAGCCTATGCAAAGAAACCACAATGTATACAGAGAAGCAGCTATGAGAAGTTGGAAGCATTAGATTTTAACATGTTTGCAAGACATGACCCTCCATGAAAGAGATGACATGGGAGGGGCTGGGAGATGGCTCAATGAAGTGCATGACATGCAAGCATGAGGGCTGTTGTGTGTATCCCCAGAACCCACATGAAAGCCTGGCAGGCACCACAGCAGCCTGTAATCTCAGCACTCAGGAAGCAGCTGGCTACCTAGGCTAACCAAAATTGCAGCGTCCCAGGATGGGTGAGGGCCTGCCTCAAAGGATAAAGTAGAGATCAAACAAGGGCACTGGTGTCAGCTTGAGTCCTCCACAGGGACAAGACACATGGACATGCACACCCCAAAACATGTTCACCCACACACATGCAGACACATCACACATACAGAAAAAAAAAGATGACGTAGAGCCAAGCACCATGTCTGTGATTCAATGATGGCCACATGTTGAAATGTACATCCTGAGAAAGAATGCATATTCTCATACATAACTGAAATATTTACAGAAATGTGTCAGGAATTACATCTCACAAAGAAAAGGTGTCATAAAGGTATTATTACCTCCTTTTCAAGTTGCACTGCAATGAAACTAGAAGTTGTTATGGTCTTTCCATATGGAAATTTTAAAAGTTCCTAAGAGAAACCTGAATGTTAAAGTTCAAATATCTACCAAAGTTTTAGGCCGTCTCTGAAATGTTAATAGAAAGATTCACTCCACTTCTCAGAGTTGATAGGAGTAGAAATGAATTCATGGATGTCACCATCAACACCAGTGAAAACAGAAGAAAATTTCTAAATTAATACTCAACTTGGAAAACTAAGGAAATTTTAAATAAGCACCCCCCCAAAAGCATAAGATAAAAACAGAATAAAATAAAGACAGAAAAGCCATTTATTAAATCACTAAATCAAAATCCAGTTTTCTTGAAAAAAAAATAGACAAATTGTTAGCTATTTTATGCCCAGAGGAAAAAAACACAAATGTAAAAACAATAATAATAGCAAGGAAATAAGTGTGATACTGAAGAAGTTTTAAAAGCACAAGAGACTAATTTGCAAATAAATATTGAAACACATTTGAAGTGCGTAATTAGAAAAGAATAAGTTTTACCAAAATTAGCCCCAATAGATACAGCAAGCTTGACTAAACCGATTTACGTAGAAGAACGAGATAACATTTTCAAGGAACTACCTTACAAAATGTTTCTGTGCCCAATTCTTTTCATAAAGAAGTTCTATTAAACTTTTTGGACAGAAAGTTCTTATGCCTTATAAATTGTTTTAAGTACATGAAAAGGAAGGTGAACTAATAACTTTATGAAGTAAATATAACACTGAAACCTAGTGCAGGTGATGTTCTATAAAAATGCATGTTTCTCATTGTAATACTGGCCATATCTATGGTCCAAAATCTTAGGATAAAATATTGATGATCAGATCTCATTAATAGTATAACACACAGCAACAGGGTCATATTTATGCCCCAGAATGAAAGGTGGTCTGATATTAGGGTAGATTTGTTTGTTTGTTTGTTTGTTTTGTTTGTTTGGATCAGAGTCTTACTCTGTAGCCCTAGCTGGCTGGGAACTTACTGTAGAACCCAGGCTGACCTCAAACAGCAATCCGCATGCATCAGCCTCCCCCACCCCCCCAGTACCAGGAGTGCAGCCATGCACATCAGACCTGGCCTGGCTACTGTAAGTGAATATCGTAATTGTGTGAAAAAAAGAACTAATGCAAGTAATTCAAGCTTTTGTTTAGAGGCTCAGTGGTCAGAGCGCTTGTTGCTCGTACAGAGGACCAAAGTTCAATCCCCAGCACCCACACGTTGGCTTGTACCCTCCTGTACCTCTGACTTCAGGGTATCTGACACTCTTTTCTGCAGAAACCTTTGAGGGCACCCACAAACATGTGCATACATACATCAGATATATAATATACACATAAAATTAGTAGGATAAATCCTTTAAACCTTTGTTTACATTTTTTTATTATGTGCTTGTATGTACCTGTGTATGTGCATGCTTGCCATAGCATTCCTGTGGAGGACAGAGGAGAAACTAGGGGATCTTCTTTCTGTTATGTGGGTTCCAGGGAATGAACATTGGTCATTAGGCTTGGCAGCAAGCACCCTTACCTCATCAGTACCCTTACCTTGAAGTGATTTTTAGACATTGTATTGTGACATAATTGAGGAGGAGAAAGTTAAAGATGTTCCTAGTGTTTGCTGTGGAGGAGGAGGAGGAGGAAGAGGAGGAGGAGGAGGAGGAGGAGGAGGAGGAGGAGGAGGAGGAGGAGGAAGTTGTTGAAGTTGTTTCATGTATATATGTAGTTTGAGCAAATGGCATGTGTTGATGTTTAGGGTACTGGTGCAGGAAGAGACCCTGGGTAGAGCAGGAGATAACAGGAAAAGCTGTGGCATTGGATTGGAATTGCTCCCATCAGAATGACCTTGTTTCTATGCGCACATGTGTGTACTATGCGTCTCGTTAATCCATATCTACTGCAAAGGCATAGAAGCCATGGTACCCGAGAAACCAAGAACAAGCATAGTTCCAAGTCTTATTTCTAAAATGTCCCCCACTGGGAGGATCTTGTGAAACATGGATAAATGGTCACTGCTGGTCCTGGGGCAGGGAAGATGCAGAGTGTGCTGAGACAGGTGAGGACAAGAAGGGAAGGAAGAATGAGTTGAGAGCTCGGAGAAGAGGGAGACCCCCACTTCTTTGCTTTGTTTTCATTTGTGGTGCTTTGGGTTGAACTCAGGGCCACATACAAGGCAAGAACTATACCAGGCAAATTGTATTCCCTAGCTCCAGAAAAGCCCATTTCTTTTTTTTTTTTGCTTTCTTAAATTTTTATTTGACCAGTAAGTAGTACACATAGGCAATAAACATAAGGAATGTCCATATGAAGCCAATTAGTTAATAACTGAGTTGAGTTTTTGTTCAACCAAGGGTCCCCAAGTCTAGTTGAAGAGGTTTGCTTACACAAGCATGTTGATCAAGTACAAAAAAAGAAAAAAAAATCCAGTCCATTTTTGCTGTGATCTCACAATTCATCCCCCCTCCTTGGCCCCTAAATCTGACACACCAACCTCTTCCACAAGAGTCCCTGGGCTCTGGAGGGGAGGACGAGAGAGTAAAAGATAGAAGATCAATTTTTTTTTTTTAATCTAAGGTGACACATCAAACTCTTGGGACTGTCAAAGTTCTGTTTCCATCGGACTGGTGGGTCATTTAGCGTCTCCTTTTAATTCTAATAATAAAGCACAAATAGTAACAAATATTAAAGATTATAACAGGCTACTCTATGGGCACAGACACATATGCTTGGATGATATCTTAGTTGGGTCATTGTAGCTCTCTGACAAAGGAATGCCAATAGTTTTCCAGTGTGGTCAATAAAGTCTCCTGACATTAGGGGGCACCAAGGCTACAGTGCCAGTTGTGTGCCCAGAAAAGCCCATTTCTAAAATGAGTGAAGCATTTGAACAGACCCTTCAACTTAAGATGCACATAGTTGGAGATGGAAGTATCATCAGGTTTCCATTGTTGTAAGAAAAATCCTGGAAAGTAATCAACACAGATGAAGAAACGTTCGTGTTGGCTCAGTTTCCGAGGCTTCACTCCGTATTTCCTTGGTCCCATCCTTGTGGGACATGGTAAGGCAGAGCACCATGGTCCGGAAGGAGGCCATGACAGAACCAAAGCTGCTCACCCGATAGTGGCCAGGAAGCAAAGAGAAAAAGCATGGCAGAACCAGGGGCACAATATCCCCTTCAAAGGCACACCTCTCGTGGCCTGACTCCTCCCAGACCCACTTCCCAAGGTTTCCACCATCTCCTATTACCATCTCCAACCACAGACCAAACTTCAACTCATGAGCCTTTTGGGGCCATTCTAATCTACACTGTAATAATATCAAGGTGACCATGCTCAGCAGTATAGATGAACCACAGCAAGGATTCACTGGGTGCTTTCTGGAATGGCTGGATTAAACTGATAAACGTGCACACCAGCAACTGGAACTTTTCTATCCCGCCATTGAAAATTTCACACACACACACACACACACACACACACACACACACACACACACACACCCTAAACAACCTTTCCCTCAGCTTCAGAATGGAATATGCCCACTATGGTACACCTGAACAATCCAGCTCTGTTCAGCACTGAGAAATGAGCTGACCTGCATGGTGAGGTGTATCTCAAAAGTGTTATGCATTCGAAAGCAAAGGAAGCCAGATGTAGAATATGCACACAGCTTGCCCACTGATGGGAGAAGGCCAAGTCAGAAGGATGAGGAGACCAGGTTAGTGGTCACCAGAGTGGGACTGAGGAGAACAGGCTGGTTGTAAATCATCACAGAGCATTCATGGGGTGATGGGCCCACCTTCTCTTCATTTGAAATTATGTGTGGCATTGAGGACCAAGCCTAGGGCCTCATGCGTGCTAGCCATCCCTCTAGGAGCCACATCCCCAGTCCTTGTCTTATTTTAGTGGCAGCTGTGTGACTAGGCCATTGTCAGAACTCACAGGACTTTACACTAAGTAGGACAAGGTTTACTTCATACAAATTACATCTGTAAATAGCTATCAGTGTTAGAAAAGGCAAAGGCTGTGAGACTGTACAGCTTGAAGGAAGCTGAAGAAATGTGTTGAGTACAGCACACGATATCCAATATAAGGAACATACAGTACAGATGGTTCAGGCATGGAGGAAGGTGGCCCAGGCCTGTGATTTGAGCAGGAAGTATCATACCTGTGTTTAGCTTTTTCAATTTGACGACTGCCCTTTGTTTATCTGTGAGAATGTTGTCTTCTGAGGAAGTGCAATATGTGCAGTTATTTCACATGGTCCACACAGCAGGGAGTCCTAGTGCTATATAGGAGGAAGAGGGGGAAGGAAGCTGGATAAGAAAGATGACAGGAACAGGTAAGTCTGGGTAATGATAAGGTGAGTATTCTCTGAATTCTCATAACATTTTTATAATTTGAGATTATATGAAAGAGATTTTGTAAGGAGCTGAGGAAATAACTCAGTCAGTAAACTGCTTGCCACGCAAGCATGGGGACCTTAGTTCTATCCTGGAGCTCATGTAAAAACTGAGCATGGGGGCTGGAGAGATGGCCTAGCGGTTAAGAGCACCGACTGCTCTTGCAGAGGACCCGGGTTCGATCCCCAGCACCCACATGGTGGCTAAGAACCGTCTGTAACTCCAATTCCAGGAGAACTCCAGTTCCAGGGGAATCCGAGACCCTCTTCTGACCTCCGCGGCATTGCACGATATGGGTGCACAAACCTACATTCAGACAGTACATTCATACACATACAAAAATAAATAAAATTAAAAAAAAACTGAGAATGATGGCCCATGCTTGTAATCCTGCTGCCTTGGGGGCAGAGACACACACATCTCTGGGGCTCCCTGGCCAGGCAGGCTAGCCTAACTGCCAAGCTCCACATCCAACTGAGAGGCCTTGTCATAAAACATGGTGGATAGCTCATGAGGAATGAGGGTTGGGCTCTGGCCTCCACATACATGTGAACATACACACACACACACACACACACACACACACACACATTTCTGTTAGTATATCCTAGTTCTGAGTTGCTAGTCACATGATGTGGGTGGAAATATCCTTATTAGGACTGCCAACAGTTTCTAGCTTGCTTTAGTCTAAAGCCCTGTCAGTAGTGCCTGAGTCCCCTGTTGAGCCACACTGATGACAGTATTTGGTCTGGTAAACTTCCTAACTTCTGTCATCTGTGCATTCTTGTTCTTGGTCACACTGTGGCTTCACTTGGACTTCCGCAGCGACAAGGGCCCAGGACACATTGCTGTGCAGTCATCTGTATCTGTTCTTCTCCTGTGACTCCTCCATCCTTTTTCCTGTTAGATTATCTTTACTTAATGGTTTACTCAATAGGACACGAGCCCTTTGCTGGCTGTGGGTGATGAAAGTTTCTTCCACTGGCTGGCTGGCTTTTGTTCCTTTGTATCATACAACAGAGGTTGTTATACTAATGGTATTGGACTTTTTAATCTCTTTTACAATTTGTGCATTTTTGTTATTTGAGGTGTCTTCTCCCCTAATAACGGGAAAGAACTCATCATATTTTCTAGAACATAGGTTGGCACACTTTTTCTCCAAATACCTTGGGCTTTGTGGACTACGTACCGTCTCTTCCACATCCACCTTCGGAACATAAACACTGTTCTTAGCTTCTGACCACTGGTGGGCTGCAGGCTGTTTGCCTCTTCCCATGCTTTGCTCAGAGCTGAGGTTGTTCATTCTCACATGTAGAGTTATGAGTCTACAGGTTGTTGGGGTCCACAGCCACCTCAAAATAATGGGCATTGTTCACTGACTAAGATGTGCTTTTTTTCCCTATGTCTGTTGATGACTCCTTTGTCACAAGTGAATCAGATTCTGGGTGGCTTAGTCCATGGGATTTACCTCTTCTTCCCCCAAGCCACTCTGTCTTAGATTACCTTAGCCCTACAACGGATTCCCATATGAAGTAGAGAAAGCACTGGGCTCACTTTGGCCAACTGTTTTTATGACTCTTGGCCACATGTTCCCTTTAGCACATATGTATCAAAATCAGTTTCTCATGTACTCAAGTAATTTTTAAGATTTATTTGATATTTAATTATGTGTTGTGTGTTTGTGAGGGGTTATATGTATGTGAATCAAGGTCAGGGACGTTGAAACTCTGGAGGTGGAGTTACAGGCAGTCATGAGCCACCAACATGGGTGCTGGGAACCAAACTCCAGCCTTCTGCAAAAGCAGCACATATCATTAACCACTGAACCTTCTTTCCAACTTGTGGAGTAATTATTTTTTAACTAGAATTTGGTTGGCACTATAGGTTGGTTTGAGAAGCAGTGACATCTTCACAAGTTTGGTCATCAAATCTGTAAATGTGTTACATTGCTCTCTTCACTGACATGTTCGTTTCCTCCATAACTTATAGTTCTCTCTGCAGAACTATATCACATATCAGTGATAAACATATCATTGGATTTATGGTTAAATGTACAATATATACTCAATATAAATCATCTATTATAAAAGGTATGCATTTTATACATTTTATATATTTAACACAAAATCTCTCATCCTTGCCCTTTTCATTCCAAGTAGTTAGAATGCCAATATTTTGGTAGAACATCCTTGTTTGTTATTGTTGTTAACAGCTGGAGCCAGACTGTTGACACAGTTATACACAATCCACCCAAATATGGTCCTGAAAGGGGAAATCAGTACAGATTCTATAGGCATTGAAAGTAAATAAGAACATGTTGTAGACAGTTGTGCACATGGGTGTGGTAATTTACATGCAGTGAATGGAATCATTCATTGGAAGTCATGGGTCACTGTCTTCATCATGGGGGTGGTGTGATAGCATACAAATGAGTGGTCACTTAGGTGTACATCTGTGGACAGTGGATTTTACAGCTTATAAACCAGACCTCCATATAGCTGGCTGTAAAATACTGAATACAGCCAGTGTGCACAGAGATTTGGCATTAGTAGCTTTCTATCTCCTCTAGTTCTAGCCTCTTTATGACCATCTTCCTCTGACTGAAGAACACCTGGTAAGCAATAGCAAGTCAGTGCCCCTCAGAGGGCCTCAGAAGAACCAGTGCTTTTATTAACAAGAAGTTTGTGAGCATGTTGTCAAATATACTCATTGATGAAAAGTTAAATTATAAACGCATAGTTAACATTACTAAAAGGCAGTTACTCAGTGCTCACTTCCAGCCTTTGTCCTAAGCTGTTCAGGTTTCCATAATTCAGTTCCTTGTTAGTGCGGTGTGCTGCAGAGATCTCCGCACTTCAGGGTAGGGGAGCCCCACAGATGCTGAGCACCTGCTCTGGAGACTGCCATCTACCCTGACCTGGGCTTCCTGCTGGGCCTTGGGGGTGGGGCAGGGTGGTGGTGGTGATGCAGGCTTCTTGTTCCATCCAGAACTATCTCTCTGGCAAAGCAGGGGTTTGAAAGTTCTCTTGGCCTGAGTATGTTAAATTTCCAAATTACTGAGATGGGGAGGTTTGTGGGGCAATAAGAATGTTTTCAAGCTGGGCGAGGTGGTGCACGCCTTTAATCCTAGCACTCAGGAGGCAGAGGCAGGCGGATCTTTGTGAGTTCAAGGCCAGCCTGGTCTACAGAGTGAGTTCCAGGACAGCTGGGGCTACAGGGAGACCCTTTCTTTAAAATATTAAAAAAAAAAAAAAAAAAAAAAAGTTTTCAGTGCTAGCACTTAGCATATGAAATTGGGATTTGTGTCACATTGAATCATCTAAAATAGGTTTGCTAAACAAGATTCATACTAAAATTTAAGTAAAAATTTGTGAAGAAAAGTGTCTCTCCATTATATTTTTTCACTAAACCAAGTGCAAGAATTAAGATGTTATGTATATATTTAGGGAAAAAGAACACACAAATGCATTTTATTGTAATGCTGAAGTTAGTAATTCCTTAAAGTAAGTATATGTTTCACGGCAACTGATTTCAAAGCTGCATAGTGAATAGCAATGCTTCTGTGCTACATGGTTTAGATAAAGTGGGAAGCAAGACACTGGGTGCCTATCACTGCCTGCTATATAGTTCTTCATCCCCACCCCAGTTCAGTGGCTCCCAGGTTAGTGTGGCTTGAGTCTTCTCCATGGCACCACTGGTTCTGGCCTCTGGCAGTTCCTTTGACAGGGACTCAGCAGGTGTTCTCCCTCTAAGGGGACTGACCTCTAGGGAAGCCAACCAAGTCCCAGCCCCAGGCAGGAAGTCAGAGTGGTGCCCACTGTCCCTCAGCAGGGACAGGGGCCTATGTGGTCCTTCGTCCTCACTGTCCTCCATGATCCTTTTTGGGCCTCGTGCCCTGCCTCGTTGGTGACAGGCTCTCCAGCTGCAGCCCAGAAGTATAACGTGACTCCCTGGGGAGTTTCCTAGCCAAGTCTGACAGTAGCAGCACCGGCCACTGGCTCCCGTCTTCGGACATGACTACAGACACTGATGGCCTGGGAGGGATCCCTGGAGGAGGGTTCTCCCCTCAGAAGAAGAGGAAGCAAATACCTCTGGCCTGTCTCCTCAGCACTGTCCTGTGGAGGCTGATCTCCCATACTCTGTGAAGGTCATTATGGATGGATGACACACGTGAGCAGGAT
This sequence comes from Rhizomys pruinosus, assembly GCA_009823505.1. Taxonomy (NCBI): domain Eukaryota; kingdom Metazoa; phylum Chordata; class Mammalia; order Rodentia; family Spalacidae; genus Rhizomys; species Rhizomys pruinosus. The sequence continues at coordinate 864,915 of VZQC01011034.1, read as the reverse complement.
CCAGCGACATCAGGTTCTGAACATCAGGCTGAGCCTGCAGCTGGAGTTGTCTATTTAATAGAAAAGAACCATTTGGTGATTATAATCACTTTTAAATTGATGAATTGATTCTTTTAAATAAAAGAAATCATTATGAAAGACCATTCTGCAGAAAAGAGTGTATGAGGAAATGAAATTCTCCATTTCTTTGGGGGTTTCTTGGTAAATATGCAGACAGATGTGTTAAATTAAGATAGTGGAAGTAAAATAATCTGTTCCCTCATTGTTTAAGCACCAAGAATGCAATGCATGCAGGGTTCAACTGTGACAATATCCCGTGTCAAGATTGGGGGAAGTCAGGACAAGAAGCAACCAGGAGCTGAAGCAGAGACCCCAGAATGCTGAGTCATGCTCAGCTAGCTTTCCCACATAGCCCAGGACCACCTTCCTAGGGATGGTGCTGCCCACAGTTGCTGGGCCCTCCTACATCAATTAACAATCGAAACACTCCCACACATATGCCAGCTTCATTTTCTGGTCTTTGGACTTGTCTGGTTATCCTTCTCACAGGGTGGAGGCTGGAGCCTAGGCGTGCTAGGCTAGTGCTCTACACCCCAGGCCTGTCTCCCACGGTTTTAGGTGATGTCCTTTTCCTCTGGGTTGCCTGGATTGGCCTGTACCATCACTCTCAATTTACCTGGTTCCCAGGGTTGCTAGGAACCAGCAAATCCCGACTTCTCAATCTTTCTGCACTGCAGAAACAGAGAGCCGTGGAATTTTGAGACCATGCCTCATCTCCTTTTCTCTGAAAGGGAGACCGTAGTGTGGTCCCGAGCAGGGCTCCTTCCTGACACTGAGATCTCAGAATGTCACATGGACACTGGGTCACAGCCTCCTGAGTCCTCCTATTCTAACAGTCAGGGGCCCTGTCTACCTATATTGCCCATCTAACAGGCAGTCATCACACCGTGCCTGTCCCCTGGTCCTGCTCTGACTCTGACCTGTGACCTTTGCAAATGGCACTGAGGGTACTTATGGCCTGCCTCCCAAGCATTCTGACTGCTGGGAGGAGGCTCTGGCTGTGACCCCAACAATGGCAGCGATGGGGCTGCCCTGTAGGAAAGGGCAGGCAAAAGGAGGGAACTAGCCACTGGGCCCGTTTGCCCTCAGCAAAGAGGAGCCTGCTCAGCAGTGAGGCAGGGGAAGTGCCCTGAGGGGACCAGTGGTAAACTGAGATTCTTTTGGTGTCTGCAGGTCATTTATGTGTGGTCATAAAGCTACCTTGACAGGTTGTGAATACCAAGCCCACCTTATCTGTGGAGGCTGCCCCTTACTCTGCATTATGGCCTCAAAATGCCTCAGAGGAACTGGGTGTAAAATTCAGAAGAGGCTCAAGCAAAGAACACATCCACAGCTCCACAGAGCAAGCCTTTGTTTTTCATTTTAAGCAGAAAGAAAGGGCTTCAGGGTTACTGTTTAGAGACCTGGAACTACACAGTGCCTATTGTAAAGCTCAGAACAAAGCCATTGTCCTTGGCCTTTCCTCTGCTGTTCTGCTTTTAGTTCCTGCAAATATGAGAGCCCAGAGGGCTGCTGTCAGGGGTGGTTCTAGAGGGCTGCTGTCAGGGGTGGTTCTAGAGGGCTGCTGTCAGGGGTGGTTCTAGAGGGCTACTGTGGGGGGATGGTTCTAGAGGGCTGCTGTCAGGGGTGGTTCTAGAGGGCTACTGTGGGGAGATGGTTCTAGAGGGCTACTGTGGGGGGTTGGTTCTAGAGGGCTGCTGTCGGGGGTGGTTCTAGAGGGCTGCCGTGGGGATGGTTCTAGAGGGCTGCCGTGGGGGTGGTTCTAGAGGGCTGCCATGGGGATGGTTCTAGACGGCTGCCGTGGGGGTGGTTCTAGAGGGCTGCTGTCAGGGATGGTTCTAGAGGGCTGCCGTAGGGGTGGTTCTGGGGGCTGCTGTCAGGGATGGTTCTAGAGGGCTGCTGTCAGGGGCGGTTCTGGAGGGCTGCTGTCAGGGGCGGTTCTGGAGGGCTGCTGTCAGGGAATGGTTCTAGGAAGTTGTGCTGCCTTCTCTGAGCAGGAGGTAGTGTCCAACCACATCACTTGTGATGTTTAGCTGATCACGCCTTATGGTAGATGGTCTTAGAAAGTCTCAACTCCAGTTACCCCAGACATGAGCAAGCATCTTTTCCAGGAGAGACACTTGTCAATGGAGACACTAGAAGACAAATGAAAGTATTTATCTTGAGCCCTAAAATGGCTGTAAAAAATATAATGGAATGCTCAGGGCCTGGGGAGATCTGCTTCCTATGACATTAATGACACCTGCAGGGTAAGGAACTAGATCTGCCGGCTTTGTGCACAAGAAACATATAGACCTCGCTTAAGTATGTGATACAAAGCCGCAGTTGACTGCTAAAGTCGCAATGGACTATTAAAGTGAAAAACAACATCCTTACTACAAAGGAAATGTTGGTCATTAGTTGTAAGATTACAGGGTTTTCATCTCACAACAATCAGTTTGGACTGATGAATTTGTGTAGCAAACTTAGTTTGGTTAAATTTCACCCCTTGATAGATCTGTTTCCCAAACTTTATGAAGTCCCAATGTGCCTTGGGGGTTTTAAAACAAAATGATTTGAAAAGTCTGGATTGGTGAGGAAAAACTAAGGCAGTGCCAGGCCTGATAGCTCAGCCTGGAATCCCAGGGACCCAGGAAGTTGAGCCAGGAGGATTGTAAATTCAGGGCTAGCCTGAGCTACTCAATGAGATTCTGTCTTAAAATCAAAGTTAGAAGAGACCTCAGAAATGTATTGGACAAATACCACTCCATCAGAGTTCTCCAAACTTGGACAACTTCCCTAACCATTAGAGTCACTCGAGATTTTCTGGCTTTGTCACAGACCCACTGAATCATGATCTCCAGGGAAAGCACCTGAGAATTAGTGTTTTTGAGTGGCTTCCCCAGGTGACATTGATAATTAGGCAACTTAGGAAGCCCTGACAGGACTACTGGAGATAAAAGGATGCGGCTTTATGTGTTTAGTATGTTTTAGAAGTAAAATTCTATTGTAGAATTACAAAAAAAAAAAAAAGAACAGACCTCTGGATATAGTTTATTGGGAGAGCTTGTTTGCATGTGGGAGGGCCTAACTTCACTTCCCAGTGCTGGGAAGAAAGAGAACAACGAACAGCAACTAAGACTTGGAACACACCCATTAGCTAGGAGACTTTATAGGGCTTTGGGAGCGTGGGGAGGGGGGGGTGTCAGAGGGCAGAGTGTCATGGTATCTCACAGTGTGATATGACAATACACTCTCATGTTTCCAAATGCTGTGGACAACTGAGTGTCTTTAGAGGCCAAAGAAGTACAGTATGAGAACTGTGGGTATTTTCTGTGGACTATCTTAATTGAGATGAGTGAAGCCAGGTGTGGTAGTGCACACCTTTAATGCAAGCACTCAGGAGCTGAGACAGGCAGATCAGGCCAGCCAGGGTCACATAGTGAGAACCTGTCTCAAAAAACAAAGAATTAAACACTTGTAAAATACAACCTTCTGAATGTTGACCATTCTAATGAAGTCACAGAATATTCTTTTGGTGTTCAGAGTTGGGATATACTGTGATGCTTTCTGTTGCTAGATACTCTAGGTGGCAAACAAATCCACGTTGCCTTGATCCCAGAATGAAAGACTTTAGCCTTTTGCAGCTTTGGGTTCTTAAAGATGTATAGCCATGTATCCTCCTGATCACATTGACAAGACAGGAGGAGGCAGAAGAATCAAGCCTATATTAGTTACTTTCCTACTATGTGATAAAATACCATGGCCAAAAGCAACTTAAGGAAGAAGACGGTTTGTTTTTACTTGTGGTTCAGTAAGGATAGAGTCCACAGTGGCAGGGCAGGCATTGTGCCAGGAGCAGACAGATGGCTGATCACATTTCTATCCACACATGAGCAAGAAATGGGGTAAGGCTATAAACCCTCCCCAGTGATGTACTTCTCCAGCAAGGTTCCACCTCCTAGAGGTTCCATAACCTCCCCAGGCAGGGCCACTCTGAAGGATATTTTCCTTTAAACTACAACAAAACCTAATACCTTCCATTGCATGTTAGAGTCAGAAGTGTGTACCACAGAGTACTCCTGTGCACTTCACGGGAACAGTGTCATAAAATGAGTCAGTTTAATACTAAGTCTATTAGCAGGATGATAGCAGTAGGTTCTCCCTGTGGTCTGGACTTAAGGTTCTTGACCTTAATAATAGGATCAAGATGGAGGCCATCTTGTGAAGTAGGCCTTAATTCCAATTGGAGGGTGTTTGGATTCTCCCATAACATTTGTGCCACTATTGCACCACTGGGCGTATTTTCCCAAGCCAGTTGTTATTGTGGCTCTCAGCATTCACAGCTGGGCAAGGTTGATGACTACCTTTCTCTGCCATCATCATGCATGGTACCTTTTGGCACTATGAAAGCTAGCCAGCAGAGGTGTAGCTTCAAGGTCAGCACCAGCTTGATTTCTTCTTGTTTGTTCTAAGACTCAAGACATCTCTCAAGTCTCACCAGAGAAGGTTGTTCTTGAAGCAGATGCCTATTAATACAGAGACTCACAGCTGGCCAACATGCAGAGAATAAGACAGTGGAGTGCTTGGCCCTGAATGGGACACTTTATCACACCCTCTCCAACCAAAGCTCAGGGGTCATTTTGTAAGAGAGGGCAGAAAGATTTTAAGAGCCAGAGGTGGCATATGAATACAAGGAAACTTATGTGGACATCACAGGGTACTTGCACGTGTGAACCCACGTGCTTATGACAACATGCACAAGACCTGTACAAACCCAAGCCACACAGGGGCCCGCCATGGATGTGGGTGTGGACAGGAGGCCCCAGCCCTAAGTGAGGATCTGTTGCCAATTGATAGATGCTGAGAGAGGGAGAGTCAGCTTTCCTTACTGGTGTGATGCCTGGTCAGTTGACCAAGGGTCAGACCCACACCCAATAGCACCCAATAGGAAGCACAGATTAGGCTTTAAAAAAAAAAAATAAAGACAAATAATAATAGAGGACGTGAGGCCCGGAGCAGGGAAGGTGGGGATGGAGCGGACGGAGCAGGTCTATGATCAAATACATTGTATGAAATTCTTGAATCACTAAAAATATTTTTTGAATGTCATAAAATTTATTCTCCCCAAAATTACTTTGGCCATACCAATCTTTCCACCATTCTGATCCTAACCCCACCATTCATGCCTGTGATTCGAAAGACTAGTATGCAGTGGCATTGGGCCACCTTGTGGAACAGGACAGCACTGAGCTGCAGACCCCTCATTACCCTCTCCTGTCTCCGGCCCATCTGTGACAGTGGTTCTACGCTACTGTATACAAGGAAGAGCATCTTTAACTCTGACTCTGTACATTTTCAGTACAGTTCCTTTAAATGCTATGTACAAGCTGAGGAGAAAGGAGGCAAAGCAGCTGAAACCTGCTGCACATCAGCCAGCCTAAGTCCACGTGGGCTCCACAGGCCTAACGTGGGAACCAGTGCTGGCTGGTTGTGTTGGAATTGAGCCCCAACTGGTAGGGCAGGTGTGGTCAGAGAGATGGCCTCTCAGGGCAGCAGTCTTCCTGCCCCCTGTACGTGCAGATACCCAGTCAAGCAGGGAGGGGCAGGAGCTGGCTCCCAGGAAGGGCCTTGCCCTCACTGTGTTCCTCTGCTGACCAGAGAGAAAAGATAGGCATGGATAGGTTTGCCCTCAACACCAGTGACAGACATGGGGAGGCCACCCAGGGGTCGTCTCTCTGGGTTCTTCAGGTAGGGGTGATGATGTTCAGAGCGGCAGGGGCTGCTCTGTGTCTTGAGGGCTCATCTCTCCACCTCTCTCCCTCAGCTGCCACACTCTGGCTTTGCCCTGTGCTTTTGCCAACAGGCATCCAAATGTCACCCTCCCAACTGGCTGTGTGTTGCAGAAAGTATTCTTCCAGGCCAAGTGGTTCGAAGGCTCTGCTGAGAAGTGGGGGGACCATTCCCCATAAGAGGCTATGTGATCTTTCGCCTGACCCTGAAGACTGATTGCTGCTGCTGCTGCTTTGAATGCTGGTCTTTCTTTTCTTCCTTTTTGAGTTTTTGGTTTTTTATTGTTGTTGGTGGTGTTGTTGTTTTTTTTGTAACATCCTGTGGGAAGTTCCCAGCTCTCTGTAGTATTTGCCACAAGACTCAAGCAGAGCAAGGAAGCATCTCCTCCAGCACCCACTGCATTCGGCCCTCTAAGAACTGCAGAATGCTCCACCCCGAATCTGAAGTGCCTTATCCTCTCAGACTTCCTCGACCAACCCCGTGAGGATCTCTCACGCACAGTGTTAAGCACCCCTGGTCTTCTCTCACCCACACAGAAACTTGGCTTCCTTCCCCCTCCGGGTTGCTCTCCCCACACAACAGTGCCACTGGTGGCTGGGTTTGGCGCCTGACCCCTACACTGGGCAAGCGCTGGAGTCCTCCAGCTCTGCAGAGAGACTGCCAAGGAAGGGCAGCCACTGGATGCTGGTGGTGGTCTTGGCACCAAGTTCCCACCCAGATTGTATCCCAAGCTCTGCCTTCTGTTTTATGTCAGGAATCCCTACAGGTTGCTGTGAGAGCGTCTCCTGAGTGCTCCCCACTGTCGCCACACTGACAGTGACTACCACAAACTCCACATGGTTACCAGGTTCATGTCTCACAGCATCCTTAACTGTGCACACCTGAATTACATGACGACATTTTCCAGATAGATTTGCCAGCCCCTGGGTGTTTGCACATACTAATCTGAGCTGATAACATGGGCTGTCTTTTTAATACCATTATAAGAAGAGAATTCTTACTGAAATCAGGTTTCTCTGGTAGACCTCAGAAGCATGTCAAGTCTCCCAGCCCCACGGAGACAGCAGATTCTGAAGAGACTTAGATTCTCACAGGACTGATGCCAGACTACAGAGGCCACTGTGCAGCTCTGAGGAGTGTTAGCCAGAAGAAGAGACCTCTACAAGGATCAGTAATCCCCGTTACAGAAAAAAAAAAAATCTGTTGATAAACTTTTGAAGACTAATAGAAAGAGGATGAATATAGACAGGAGACACTGAGAAGAAATATTTTCAAATCCCACATCTGAAAAAAAGACCTGTATTGAGAATAGGCAATGAATGCTCTGAGCTCAGCAGTAAGGAAATAAAGATCGAAATAAGAAAATGGGCAAAAGAGTTGAAAATACATCTCAATGAAAAAAATTAAACATGTGAAAAGATGTTCCTGGATAGTCAGTGGGGCCATGCAGATCAGAGCCACACTGTGATCTCAGCCACTGCACATCTGGGCCATTCCACAGAGCACGTGGCCCTTCCATGTGACATGAACATTCTTGACTCCATATAACCTAGTGTCCTTGGTCGTGTAGTCTAGAAACAACCAACTACGGTCTATCCCTGAGACAGAACACTTACAAAGCACAATAAAAATCAACAAATTGTTGATAAGTGCTGCCATGTGGATGGACCCAGTGGGTGTCGTGCTGAGAGAAGAGCCAGTCCCAGCAGGCATGGCTTTCTTTGTGTCAAACTTTTGAAGTAACAACTTTTTCATGAAGGAGAAGAGCTGGGTGGTTTGCAAGGGTAGACAGAGGCAGGAGTACCAGAGATGACACAGGCAAGTGCCTTCGTGGGTTGAACAGTTCTGTATCTTCCTTGGGTTGTATGTATATATGAACCTTTCCTAATCTGCTTTCTATTGCTGTGATAAAACATTCACCAAAAACAACTTGGAAGGAAAAGGGTTTATTGCATCTTACACTTCCACATTGCAGTTCATCTTTGAGGGAAGTCAGGCCAGAGCTCAGGGCAGGAACCTGGAGGCAGGAGCTGGAGCACAGGCCATCAAGAAATGCTGCTTATTGGCTTACTCTGCTGGCCGATGTTCTGCCTGCTTTCTTATATAACACATGACCACCTGCCCAGGGGTGGCACCGCCCACAGTGGGCTGAGCCCTCCCATATCACTCACCAATCAAGAAAATGCCTCATAGTCTGATAGAGGAAATTCCTCAGTTGAGGCTCCCTCTTTTCAGCTGTGCCATAATAACAGCCAAAGCCAACCATGACATAACCTAAATAAATATCACAAAAGCCTCATTTTAAAAGGGTTAAAATCGTTTCAATTTCATATAAAACTCAAATTTCTAAAACTGTGTTAAAACAGGATTTAGAGCCAGGCGTGATGGCGCACACTTTTAATCCTAGCACTTGGGAGGCAGAGGCAGGCGGATCTCTGTGAGTTCAAGGCCAGCCTGGTCTACACAGTGAGTTCCAGGCCAGCTGGGCTGCAGGGAGACCCTGACTCAAAAAGACAAAAAAAAAAAAAAAAGATTTAGTTCAGTGTTCCATCAATCCATGCTTCCTGCTTCTGCCAATATGCTATGAAACTGGAAGAAGTCTCCATCTTGGAAAAGAGTGACAGAGTTGAGGATCAACCTTAATGTCATATTTTCTTATGACTCCTAAATAATTTCAGAATATAGGTTCAGGTGTGGTGGTGCATACCTTTAATCCCAGCACTCAGGTGGCAGAGGCAGGTGGCTCTCTGTGAGATAGAGGCCAGCCTAGTCTACATAGAGAGTTCCAGGACAGCTGGGCCAATAGAGAGACCCTATCTCAAAAAACAAATGAACATAAAAGAATAAAACGACTTTGAAAATTCATTCTTCCTGCATTCCGGTCCTTTTTTTAAGGAAATAGTCAAGGGTGGGATAGGAGTTGGGATTTGCTGCTGTGCGTCTTAGAAGAATTTCCATGTATGTACAGTGGAGTTGCTGCACACAGAGACAGTTCTTATAATGAAAGCAAATCCCAATGGAAGAAGATGATTTCCCACTCCAATTGAGGAAGAAAGGAAACTCCTAGACTAGAAAAGCACACTCTGAACCCTCCACTGTCCATTTGCTTATTCTTTGATTAGCCTCATTACCTTGCGCTTAAATGGCTTAAATTTTTCCTCAGAACAGCCAAAGAGAAAATGTTTGAGTGACCCTCCGAGTTACACGTGCCGACCACTTTTCACAATGCGCAGATTTAAAATATGGAGAACATCCTTCTGACAATGATCACGTTTGAAGTTTGTGCTTTCTTAATTCAGCTTGTTATTGACAGTAATATATTTTAACTCAAGGATGTGTCCATTCCATGCATATTGACTGGGCTTGTTAAAATGTTCGAGGTACATGGGAGCTTTGGATTTCCTGTCATGGTGACTTACCGAAGGAGGACAGCGGTGAGTGATTCCTGCCAGTCAAGAACTTTCGCCGGAGCCCCACTTGAATGGTAATAACCTGCTCCTGTAATTGCTGTGGAAAAGGAAAATTCTCCTGAGGTTTTACATCTAATCATTTATTTATAAATCCATAGATGGCAGTCTGCAGAAGACGCGTCAGGGGTCAACTTTGTGCTCAAAACAGTTGCCTGATGTTTACATTTCACAGTGTATTTTTTTAACAGTACCTCCAGCCCCCGTGATCACAAAAGGACCCCAGCTTGCTGGTAGCTGCTCTGAGCCGCATCCTGTGGCCCAGGCACTTCATTACTGGCACTAGCAGAGGCCGGTCCCCTCTGTATTAGCTGAAATATGCATGTTTTTCCATCTCATTAATTCAGTCTACATACAATTAATTTCTGCCTATTAATAAACCCTTGGTGTTGGTGACAGCTATCTAAGCCACTTCACCTCGTGTGGAAAGCAAAAGTGTTCTTGCAGGGTTTCAGCCCTTGTTGCATTTTTATTGTTGGGTTGGAGGGGGTCGGATGCATTAAATCAAGCCCGGCATGGAAATGAGCAGGCAGGAGAGTCGCCATTTACCCTGGCCAACCATGAGTCCTGAAACACAAGTCCGCTCCACTCCATTCGGGATCAGTGCAGAAGTAGTGGGCCCATCCCAGTGTATGGGGGGGGGGGGGCTCAGGGTGTGAGGAAACTGGGAAGCTTGCATGGGAGAGAGATGAACTGTCTTCTACAAGCCTACATCCTCCCCTGATTTAGACCGTCCTCAGGGAACATCTTCTCTGCATCTTCACATCTCACAGCCCTTTTGTCTTTATTGTTTAATTAGCGCACAGAGCAGCCTGTTTGGGTATGGCCTTTTCATCCTCCTCCCCACCACTCACTACCCTCTGCCATTTCCCTTTGCCCCCTTCCACTTTCATATCACGTGTGTTCTGACACGGTACTAGCAGAACAATCAGAACAGATCCCCAATAGCACAGGAAATAGCCTCAAGAATTGACGGATGGGATGACATAAAAGTAAGACACTTCTACACAGCAAAAGAAACTATCACCAGAGTGGACAGAACCTACAGAGTGGGACTTCAGACAAGGACTTAATATCCAGAGTCTATAAAGGAAAGCAAAATTTAAAAAACTCAATGAATAAATGAACCACTGAACTGAACAGATACTTCTCAAAAACAGAAATTGTTTTACATGTTCAACATCCTTAGTCATCAGGGAAATGCCAATTAAAACTACTTTGAGATTCCATCTCACCCCAGTAAGAGTGTTTAGTGTCAAGGAAACAAATGCCGGCGAGGATGTAGAGAAAGGGGAGCCCTATTCACTGTTGATGGTGGTGTACACTGGTGTGGACACTGTGGAAAGGTTTCCCACAAAACTAAAAATACAGCTGGCAGATGACCTAGCTGTCCCGCTTCTTGGTGTGTAGCTGAGAGACTATAGGTCAGCACCAGGCAGAGATCTTCCCACAGCCAGGTCGATTGCACTGTTCACAGAGGTCAGCCTGTGGAACTTGCCCTGCTGTCCCACTACATGTCTGCATCCAAATAGGCAACTATAACTACTCCTGCTGACAAGATCAAGGGAAAGGGAATCCAGATGGAGACCAGATCGAAATGAGGTGCCACCATGCCCAGGGTTTCAGAGGCAACACGGTCCCCCGGATAATAGAACTTTGCCACAGAGAACTTCTCGGGGTTCACCAGGAACACCAAGGAGATGTATAATCCTGTGTAGATGTTAGGAGACTTAGACGTTTTGTCTGTATTTGTAAAAAGTAAAACTCTTAGGGAGAGTCATATTGGAATTCCAACTTGGGATTCTCAGACGTCCTTCTGAGGGGCAAAGCGAGGTTGTAGACGCTGCATGCTAGATACAAACCTGGTGAAATGATACCTGGAAAGGTTCTAGCACAACTGCCCTAGTAAGTCTAGAAGATTCACATCACATGAAGGTTTTCAGAACATTCTGTGAGGAGATCTACCCAGCGCCTTTGACGTGCAGAATTGGAAGCAGATGATCGACTGAAAGTCAGATAAACATTCAGTTTGCTGGCTTCTAGAATGTCTCAGATCATGAACAAGGAGCCACAGGTTTAACAGGAGTGTGCAAGTGGATGAGGCTGTTCAGCCTCAGCTACTGATGATTAGATACTAACTCTTGTGGAATCTTTCGAGCCCCCTGCATGGTTTGGGTGACCTTAGTGGTTTCTCTCAGCCCTGTGTGTCCACAGCCAGTCTGAGCTGGGTGTGAGCCAATCCCATCTCCACACTCCTGCATCACACCTCAAAGGTGTGTCTTGTCTCCCTCAGTGCCCCTTCACCTACCCTTCCTAGGGGACCCCCTGCCACCTCCTGTGTGTGCTAGTCGGGGAGGGGACAATGTCTTACCGAGTGCTGCCTCCTCCCTAGGACCTTTGTACTCAGCTTGCTTTCCCCTTGCCCCAGTTGCGGTCACTACCAAATATTGCATACCAAAAATTCACCAAGGTGGTTTTTAGAATAATATATTTCAAATTCCCTACTGTGCTTTGAATGCCTTCAAAGAGCACGCCATGTCAATAAGACTTCATCACCCACCATGAGTGGCCTCTCAAAGAACCCCGTTCCCCGGCTGTTGAGATGAGCACAAAGATCTCACAGAAGGTGGCATCTCTGCCATTTTGTGAGGAATTGTCTACGTGCACACAATTGAATAAGAAATTATTCTATTTCTGTTCTTATTTATGCAATCCTGCGTTTAACCATCTCCCAGCTTGGAGCACTGGCCATAAGCCTTTCCTTCCCCCTTGCCCTTGATTATTCTTAAGTTCAAGACGATGCACAGTGGCAGATGTGCTTAGCAACCACCCTTCATCTCCTTCATGCCACATGGTAATGTCAATTATAAAGAGAATGACTCCTGGCTTCAGAAGTTTATTTAAGTCACGTCTGAGAAAATTGGCAGCTCTTTGGACTTAATGTCTGAGGCAGTGGAGGCAGACATTGGAAGGCACAGCCTGGATTGTGGACAGAAACATGTTTTAAATATCAAAAAGTAAAGCCAAGTGTATACTTCTGTTGATAAATTGACTCTGCGTAGACAAGGGTCTCCCAGTGCTTCTGCTCCCAGGGTGCTGTCAAGCCAGACCGACAGGAGTACGCTGGGGATTGAGGAAGACAGACCTAACGTCATCATTCAGTGTCAAGGCTGAGGGTATAGTTCAGTTGGTAAAGCACTGCCTGGCATACACAAAGCCCCGGGTTTGCTCCCCAGCACCCTGTCAATGAGGCATGGTAGTAATTCCAGCACTTGGGAGATAGAGGCAGGGTGCTGTTTCCTACATGCCTGTTATTGGTGAGTGCTCACAAATACCATTTCAGGAAACAGGAGTATTGGGTGCAAGGGCAAGGTGAAGGAAGACCGACTTGACCTCCACGTGCATGCCTGCATGCACCATCCTGCCAGTGTGGACAGGACTAAGGATTTTCTGTAAGCAGCTCCTGCCCTTGGCCTTGGCCTTGGCCTTGGCCTCAGCTCAGGCACTACAGGAAGTTCTGGAAGAGAGTTATCATCCCAGCATCCCATGGCTCAGAATTTGGGAATGCACATGGGTATGTTGATTAATTGTATGTATGTGTGTGAGCATGCATGTACTAGATAGCTTTAGTGTCAACACACCTGACTTGAGGGAGCCTCAACTGGGAAATAGCCTCCATTGGATTGGCCTGTGAACATGTCTGTGGGGTATTTTCTTGATTGTTGAGTGATGTGGGAAGGCCCAGTCCACTGTGGGCAGATTGTTGAGTGATGTGGGCACCCTGGGCAGGTGGTCCTGTGTTGTACAAGAGAGTAGGCTGGGCATGGGCCAGGAGAGCGAGCCAGTAAGCAGCATTCCTCCATGGCCTCTTCTTCAGCTCCTGCATCCAGGTTCCTGTCCTGAGTTCCTACTTCACTTAGTGATAAACTGTGACCTGGGAGATATGAGCCAAATAAACCCTTTCCTCCCCAAGTTGGTATTGGTCAGTGTTTTGTCAAAACAATTGAAAGCAAACTGGAACATGTGCCAGGTACATACATGTATTTGGATACATATGCACATGTGTGCATGTGGGAAGCCAGAGGACACTCTCAGACACCACTCCTCAGGCTCCATCCACCTGGGTTTTTAAAAAATACTCAATTTATTATTTTTATTTTATGTGCATGAGTGTATTGCCTGCATATGTAAGTGCACCTGTATTGTGCAATGCCTGTGGAGGTTGGATCCCCTGGAACTGGAGTTATAGATTGCCATTAGCTGACATATGGGTGCTGGGAATCAAACCCAGGTCCTCTAGAATAGCAGCCAGTGCTCTTAACCACTGATCCATCTCTCCAGCCCCCTACATCATCATCATCATCATCATTATTATTATTATTATTTTATCATTATTTTATTGCAGTGATCTCACTAGCCTTGATCTTACCAAGTAGACTAGACTGACCTGCCAGCAAGCCCCAGGGATACAACTGTCTCCACTCCCGGATGTGACTACAGCTGGTATGACAAATGTGCACCACCACGTGGCTTTTTTTTTGTTGTTTAAGTGTAGGCAGTGGAGATGGCACCCGGGGCCTCACAGGCACTTTACCAGCTCATTTGTCACCCAGCCCTCTTCTTTTCTCTTAAAGAATTGTTTCTTTTTGTTCCTTTGTTAATGGTCAAGTCACTCCTTTATGGGTTTCATATTTTATTTCATTTCTTCCCAAGCAGGGAAGGCTACATTTTCACAAACTTCCAGCCCAGCTCCACTCTTGTTTCTGACTTGATACTTAGAAAAAGGAGTTGCACTTGGCTTAATCGCATGCATAATAATTAGCAGGAAGACATGGAATCTTAAACTAGGGAAAAGAACTTGGGGCTGAGGAGGACAGGAGCCTGAGAGTTTAGACGCTTGTTCTCTGTTCTGACTCTTGATTCTCTGTGTGTGTGAGTGTGTGTGTGTGTGTGTGTGTGTGTGTGTGCACTTACACGTGTATGTGGATGAATGTGGAGGCCAGAAGTCAATGTTGGGTGTCTTCCTCAATTGCTTTCTACCTTACTTTTTTGGGAGGGGGGGTCTTTTTGAGTCAGGGTCTCCCTTTAGTCCCAGCTGGCCTGAAGCTCACTCTGTAGACTAGGTTGGCCTTGAACTCACAGAGATCTGCTTGCCTCTGCTTCCCAAGTGCTGGAATTAAAGGCACACACCACCATGCCCAGCTCTACCTTACTTTTTGAGACAGGCTCTGTCATCCAGCTAGACTGTCAAATCAGCAAGCCTGAGGGATCCCGCTGTCTCTGATACCCCAAGAATCCCCCATCTCTGATACCCCAGGGATCCCCCTGTCTCTGATACCCCAAGAATCCCCCATCTCTGATACCCCAGGGATCCCCTATCTCTGATACCCCCAGGCATCCCCTGTTTCTGATACCCCAAGCATCCCCCATCTCTGATACCCCAGGCATCCCCCATCTCTGATACCCCAGGGATCCCCCTGTCTCTGATACCCCAGGCATCCCCTGTCTCTGATACCCCAGGGATTTTCCGTCTCTGATAACCCAGGCATTCCCCATCTCTGATACTCCAGGGATCCCCCGTCTCTGATACCGCAGGCATCCTCTGTCTCTGATACCCCAGACATCCCCTGTCTCTGCTACCCTAGGGATCCCCTGTCTCTGATACCCCAGGGATCCCCCGTCTCTGATACCCCAGGCATCCCCTATCTCTGATACTCCAGGGATCCCCCATCTCTGATACACCAGGGATTCCCCCATCTCTAATACCCCAGGGATCCCCCATCTCTGATACCCCAGGAATCCCCCATCTCTAATACCCCAGGCATCCCCATCTCTGATACCCCAGGGATCCCCTGTCTCTGATACCCCAGGCGTCCCCTGTCTCTGATACACCAGGGATCCCCGTCTCCGATACCCCAGGGATCCCCCATCTCTGATACCCCAGGGATCCCCCTATCTCTGATACCCCAGGCATCCCCTGTCTCTGATTCCCCAGGCATCCCCTGTCTCTGATACCCCAGGGATCCCCCGTCTCTGATATCCCAGGCATCCCCCATCTCTGATACTCCAGGGATCCCCCATCTCTTATACACCAGGGATCCCCCATCTCTGATATCCCAGGAATCCCCCATCTCTAATACCCCAGGCATCCCCATCTACGATACCCCAGGGATCCCCTGTCTCTGATACCCCAGGCATCCCCTGTCTCTAATACACCAGGGATCCCCATCTCTGATACCCCAGGGATCCCCCATCTCTGATACCCCAGGGATCCCCCATCTCTGATACCCCAGGCATCCCCTGTCTCTGATACACCAGGGATCCCCCATCTCCTATACCCCAGGGATCCCCCATCTCTGATACCCCAGGGATCCCCCATCTCTGATACCCCAGGGATCCCCCGTCTCTGATACCCCAGGGATCCCCCGTCTCTGATACCCCAGGGATTCCCCCATCTCATACCCCAGGGATCCCCTGTCTCTGATACCCCAGGCATCCCCCATCTCATACCCCAGGGATTTCCCGTCTCTGATACCCCAGGCATCCCCCGTCTCTGATACACCAGGCATCCCCCGTCTCTGATACACCAGGCATCCCCCGTCTCTGATACCCCAGGGATCTCCCGTCTCTGATACCCCAGGGATCCCCCATCTCTGATACCCCAGGCGTCCCCTTCTCTCTTATACCCCAGGGATCTCCCGTCTCTGGTACCCCAGGCATCCCCCATCTCTGATACCCCAGGCATCCCCCGTCTCTGATACACCAGGCATCCCCCGTCTCTGATACCCCAGGGATCTCCCATCTCTGATACCCCAGGGATCCCCCATCTCTGATACCCCAGGCATCCCCCTGTCTCTGATACCCCAGGGATCTCCCATCTCTGATACCCCAGGCATCCCCCATCTCTGATACCCCAGGGATCCCCTGTCTCTGATACCCCAGGGATTCCCCCATCTCATACCCCAGGAATCCCCTGTCTCTGATACCCCAGGCATCCCCCATCTCATATCCCAGGGATTTCCCGTCTCTGATACCCCAGGCATCCCCCGTCTCTGATACCCCAGGCATCCCCTGTCTCTGATACCCCAGGCATTGCCCGTCTCTGATACCCCAGGGATCTCCCATCTCTGATACCCCAGGGATCCCCCATCTCTGATACCCCAGGCATCCCCCGTCTCTGATACCCCAGGGATCCCCCGTCTCTGATACCCCAGGCATCCCCCGTCTCTGATACCCCAGGGATCTCCCGTCTCTGATACCCCAGGCATCCCCCGTCTCTGATACCCCAGGGATCTCCCATCTCTGATACCCCAGGGATCCCCTGTCTCTGGTACCCCAGGCATCCCCTGTCTCTGATACCCCAGGCTGGGGTTACAGGTATACACCCCTGCACCTAGCTTTTACAAGGATTCTTGGGATCAAATCAGGTCCTCATACCTGTGCAGCAAACACTTTACTGACAGTGAACCTCTCTTAACATGAGCATGTGTCATTTACCTCTGTTGACATGAGCATGTGTCATTTTTCCAAAGCTTTCATCTCGTTCCCTTGAATACTTTGTGCTCATAGGCAGAGGGCTACGCCTGTTGGAGGAGCTGAGAGTCTTGGCTCAGCTCGCGGCCACACTGCAGTCCGTCAGTGGGACTTGGCAAGTGTTCTCTTGGTGCCTTGACCTCCCAGTGATTTTTGTGCCAAACCAACAAAACAACACCCAGGAGACGAGAGATGACAGGCATGGTCCATCTGAACCTGTGCAGTATTTAAATTAAATTGGCTCTCTATTATTAGATGGGGGGATATTAAAATGAAGTCTTTATGACTCATCCAGCTAAGTCTTGGGTCATAAATATCTCTTGACTCTTGGACTCTGGGTAGACTGAAACTCCCTCCGTGTCCCTTGGAGATGGCTCAGCCAGCCAGCTCTTGGCTGTTTTGTTCAGTCAGAAAGTTTGGAGTTTATGCCACATGCTGTCTTGCCTGTGCTCAGCCAGGCTCAGTTTAGAAGCCCAGTGATAAGGCCTTTTGAGAATGCATGAAGAAGTCAATTGAAAACACTAAAACTAGTTAGTAGAGGTCAGTGTGGGAAGCTAGGAGGGAGGGCACTGTCCAGGGGGTGCTATGTGCTTGGCAGAGGTCAGGATGAGGATGCACATTGCTAGTACAGAGACTAGAAGAGAGAAGGCACCATATGGGCCAGGAAGGGTAAAGGGGCCATATTGGTGGAGGCTGAGGTCTACCTGGGGCAGGGCCAAACCCACCATGACAGCATGGGTGACAATTGTCCGGATGCCTCTATGTGCAGAGGAATTGTTAGCAGGACAGAGGCATCAATCACACAGAGTATGGGAAGACGTGTGGTTTGGGAAGATGCTCTTGGTGTGACCGGACTGTTTACAGTCGGCTTCCAAGACTCTCGTGATTGTGTAAACAGCATGGGAATGAGTGTAGTAACCACAAATATGAAGGGAGGGCAACTATTCTGTATAGACACAGCAGAGTGTAGAGAGGACATTGGACAGCAATAAGGATTCTGGGGGCTGCTCCTGAGTTGTAGATACAGCAGGATTTTATGTTGCATCTTGAGTTGGAGGTCATGGTCAACCTCTAAGTAGCCTTCCAAGCAGGATGGTGAGGCACAAGCATCTGAAGGCAATATACCTGTGTCTGTCCTGGGGAGGTTCTCAGAGCCAGTGACGGGGCTTCTGGAAGGAAGAGCAGCAGTGCTCTGTGGGCCTCACTCATAAGACAAGGGTGGCCAGTGTGAGAGGGACCTGCAGAAAGTGGGGCCCGCTCACCACCTTGGTGAGCACAGTATTCTGGAGCTGTGGATTTCAATCACACCATGGAAGATGGAGCAGAGGGGCTTGCAGATAACAGGGTGAGGGCTAGAGAACCAGAACCCTCCAGGCAGCAGAGTTTTGAGAAAGAGGACTGAAAAGAATGGCCTGGTACAGGGACGCTGCAGAGTGTAGCCAGGTAAGATGAGAACTGGCCACGCGTGGACTGAAGTGGACATTGTGGGCCCGAGTCTGTCCCAGAGAGAAGGCTGGCAGCTGAGGTTGTGCTGGGAGTCTCCACGCAGATGCTCAGAGGAAAGCTTTGGTTTTAACTCGTGCTCACCTCCCCACAGCTAGGTGGCCCTGGACAGAGCCTGGCTTCACTAAGCATTGGTTTCCTGACCAGCAAAGCCGGAAGCCAGATACTAATTTATATCTTACTGGGACATTGTGTAGGGAATACAGTATGCAAGGGACCTGAGGGTGGAGTGGCTCAGCCAGCCGCTACTGAAGTGACTTTGTTTACAGTGCCATCCTGGTGCGCAGGCCAGGTTAGTTAAACACACACAGCACAGAAGTTGAGTTAGGTCTGGATGAAGAGCACAGACCTGGAACATTAGAGGTAGGAGAACCCACACAGGGTGACAGGCACTCACGACTGATGGGAACCACTAGGCATGCCTGGATGGTAGTCACTTGCTGACAGGGAGCTGGAGTCTGTATGAGTCCAGACCCAGCAGGCTGTTGTGCATGGCCAGCCAGCTCATACAGAAGCTTCCTGGCCTTTGCCAGATACATGAAGGAACTACTCTACCGTGGGGCTCTATGCAGAAGCAAATGAGCATGGCTGATAAAAGCTGTATTTACACAAGCAGGTAGTAGGCCAGATTTGGACTATGGAGGCATTCTAGCCTGCAAGCCAAGGTGAGAAGTGGTGGGAATCCAAGTGGCAGAGGCTGTCCTGTCCCCGAGCAGCCTGGGGCACAAAGGCCAGCGTGGGTCCTGGAGAGATGAAAGATGGCAGAGTTCTCAGGACTTTCTGAATGAACCAATAAGTGGCTTCCACATGAATGGAGCACTGACTTTTGCCTGTGTGAACGGGGCTTCGGTTTCAGTACAAGGCCACAGTCCTGCAGGCTATGAGGCCACAGTCCTGCGGGCTGCGAGGCCACAGTCCTTCCCATCCACAGGCCCCAGGATGGAAGGGAAGCCTCACCAATACGTAATCCAGGGTTCTGTGTGCTGTGGCAAAGCCCAGTAGGAAATGAGCTTCCTCTGTCGACCACACAAAAGTCAGCAGTGTGAAGGCACTAGTAGCACCTCTGTGGGAAGGATTTCCAGAGGCTCACAGCGTCTGATGGGTCTTGTACCCACACCGCCACTGGTTTCCTAGGCCAAAACTAAAACCTGCGACTCCAACTTCTAGGTTAGATAGAAATGCAAACACCTCCTGGTCATGACCCGTGCCCCTCAGGTAGATTCTCTATTTCCAGGGATCTGTGAGCACTGGGATTTGTAAAAGTTATGTTCTGTTGCTAAAATCTTAAATATCTATTATAAAATGTTATTTCTGTGACATTGGTTTGCAGTTGAAAGATATATTCACATAAGAACTCCCTTTTCTAGGGGGCTGGAGAGATGGCTAAGTAGTTAAGAGCAACTGACTGCTCTTGCAGAGGACCTGGGTTAGATTCCCAGCACCCACATGGCAGCTAACAACCATTCACTAGTTCCAGAGGATCTGACACCCTCTCCTGAACTCAACACAGGTACACTTACACATATGTAGGCAATATGTTCATACACATAAAATAAATAATAATAATGAATAAAATATTTTTTAAATAATTCCCTTTTCTAGGGCTGGGGTGTAACTCAGCACAGTACTTGCCTAGCCCTGTGTTCCATCCCCACCACCTCACCACATAAAACTGGAAGCGGTGGTGCATACCTGTAATCCCAGCATTCTGGAGGTGGAGGCAGGGGGAGCGGATGTTCAAGGTCATGCTGGGCTATGTACTGAATTCAAGGCCAACCTGGACTATGTGAAATATTATGTCAGAAAGAAAGAGATGGGAAGGAAAGAGAGAGGGAGGGAAGGAAAGAAGAGAAGGTGTTCAGGAATTCCCTTTTTTCAGTTTGTCATTCACCTTAGAACATGGCTGAGCATCTGAGGGTCCTCTTCCTTTCCCAGAAGAGACTCTTGTGTCTGTGGTTCAGCTGTGTGTGGTGGCCAGAGGCCCATTGTGGAGTTTGGGCTCCAAATAGGGGAGCTGAGCGAGAATGTGCATGCCAGTGCAGAGGACCAGGACTTGGAAGAGGCTGGGGATCTATGTCGGGTGCCTCTGAGACGATAGTCTCAGCTCCTCCCTTTCTGCTCATGCCCTGGATCCTGTAGCAGAGTTCCAAGGCCAATCCAAGGCTCAGAAATCCTATTCCAGGCTCCAGGGCTTGCAGAAGGGACTTTTCCTCACCTTGTTGTCAAAACACCTATAAGGAAGTGTTGGGTTGTGTTGGCTAAAACGTCTTATGACCCCTCCTACTCCTTCCCTTCCCTGGGAGGCTGTACAGCTAGCTCAGGCTTACCGTCCACAGACGTGACCTGGCTGCCTGAGGTATGCCAGAGACTTGGAGGGCCACACTGACTTAGGAGAAGCAGGAAATCGCATATTACATGGGACTTTGCACGCTGTACAGAGCAGGAGCTGGTGCTTCTTCAAGAGCCTGGTCTGGGCTGCTCCACAGCTGAGTGTACTCTGTAGCTTCTTCAGGAGCCTGGTCTGGGCTGCTCCGCAGCTGGGTGTACTCTGTAGCTTCTTCAGGAGCCTGGTCTGGGCTGCTCCGCAGCTGGGTGTGCTCTGTAGCTTCTTCAGGAGCCTGGTCTGGGCCACTCCGGAGCTGGGTGTACTCTGTGCCTTCTTCAGGAGCCTGGTCTGGGCCGCTCCGCAGCTGGGTGTGCTCTGTAGCTTCTTCAAGAGCCTGGTCTGGGCCGCTCCGCAGCTGGGTGTGCTCTGTAGCTTCTTCAGGAGCCTGGTCTGGGCTGCTCCGCAGCTGGGTGTACTCTGTAGCTTCTTCAGGAGCCTGGTCTGGGCTGCTCCGCAGCTGGGTGTACTCTGTAGCTTCTTCAGGAGCCTGGTCTGGGCTGCTCCGCAGCTGGGTGTGCTCTGTAGCTTCTTCAGGAGCCTGGTCTGGGCTGCTCCGCAGCTGGGTGTGCTCTGTAGCTTCTTCAGGAGCCTGGTCTGGGCTGCTCCGCAGCTGGGTGTACTCTGTAGCTTCTTCAGGAGCCTGGTCTGGGCCGCTCCGCAGCTGGGTGTGCTCTGTAACTTCTTCAGGAGCCTGGTCTGGGCTGCTCCGCAGCTGGGTGTACTCTGTAGCTTCTTCAGGAGCCTGGTCTGGGCTGCTCCGCAGCTGGGTGTACTCTGTAGCTTCTTCAGGAGCCTGGTCTGGGCTGCTCCGCAGCTGGGTGTGCTCTGTAGCTTCTTCAGGAGCCTGGTCTGGGCTGCTCCGCAGCTGGGTGTGCTCTGTAGCTTCTTCAGGAGCCTGGTCTGGGCCGCTCCGCAGCTGGGTGTGCTCTGTAACTTCTTCAGGAGCCTGGTCTGGGCTGCTCCGCAGCCTGGTGTACTCTGTAGCTTCTTCAGGAGCCTGGTCTGGGCTGCTCCGCAGCTGGGTGTGCTCTGTAGCTTCTTCAGGAGCCTGGTCTGGGCCGCTCCGCAGCTGGGTGCGCTCTGTGCCTTCTTCAGGAGCCTGGTCTGGGCCGCTGCACAGCTGGGTGCGCTCTGTGCCTTCTTCAGGAGCCTGGTCTGGGCCGCTCCACAGCTGGGTGCGCTCTGTGCCTTCTTCAGGAGCCTGGTCTCGGCCGCCCCGCAGCTGGGTGTGCTCTGTGCCTTCTTCAGGAGCCTGGTCTGGGCTGCCCCGCAGCTGGGTGCGCTCTGTGCCTTCTTCAGGAGCCTGGTCTGGGCCGCCCCGCAGCTGTGCGCTCTGTGCCTTCTTCAGAGCCTGGTCTCGGCCGCCCCGCAGCTCTGTAGCTTCCCCCACCCTTCATGCTCGCTTCCTCCCTTGGAACACAATCAGGCTCTTCCCCAGTCGCATTTTGATTGGAAAGCCCAAGGGTGTAGATGAACTGAGTATGGGTCCCTGGAAGGAAGACAGAGGTCCTAGGAGAGCAGCCAACCCCAAGACCAAAGAGAGAGTGGGCAGGCAGCTGAGCTGTGATTCACAGAGTGATCTCATCCTGGGTTGAAACCCTGGCTTTGCAGTGCCAGTGACAATACTTGTTGAAAAGGCACAAATGTTTTCTGCTTCTTGTAATCTACTTCTTACAAATATTAGTGCTCTGGAAGAAAGATTTATTTTAATAATGTGAGTTTTAGGGGGGTTTCCCCGTGGTTAATGTCGTTTTATTACTCTATATTCTTGCCAGAAAGTGCATTTTAAGAGTTTCAATTCAAAATTAAATATGACCTCAGTGTTTTAAAATACAATTACATTAACTGTCCATTTAACAGTTCCTTAAGATTTTTTTGGCCACTAATGCATACTCAATATACTTGTCTGATATTAAATACAGTGTTTTTGACTCCGCGGACCAGCTAACGTGACCAGCTAACATGTCCCAGCTGCAGCAGCTCACTGGAGAAACAAGGGCTTTCCCAGAACCAAGCAAGAGAAGTTGTCCCGGGGAAAAGTACAGAACTATCATGTATCACAAACTGGGCTTTTCTGTAAAAAGTCCACTGTGTTTGATAATAGAGAACTATCTATTATTTATTTAGAACTGTTCAAACCAATTTACAAGGCAGGTAATTTAGTGGCAGGATTACTTATTAATGAGCCCAGTACACAAGTTAATGGGACTAAACCCTGGGAGGTCAATCCACATCTAATCCAATCCTCATCTAATCCCTGCCTTTCAGAAAAAAAATAAAAAAAGAAGCAGGCCCTGTCTTCAGCATATTTAGTTATTGTTTTACATTTTAAATTACATACTCCATTGCTAAGATGAAAAAAAGGTTCTCTGAACAGCATGATAGCAGAGTTAGTCTGAAAGCAGTATAGAGATCCAATCTATGAACTGAACCAGGAGCAGTGTGTTCAGTCTTGTTAAGACCAAATGTATTGATCTTTGTGTGGGCTCACAAGAGGCAAACCTGTTTCTAAGGAAAGGTGACGATCAAAAACCACCTGCTTAGGACAGGAAGAAGCTCATCAAAGGGCCTAGCTTCCTTCTTTATCTTCCTCCCTTCCTCCCTTCTTCCCTCCTTCCTTCCTTCCTTTCCTCCCCCTTTCCCTCCCTCCCTACTTTCCTCCTTCTTTCCTTCCTTTTCTCCCTCCCTCTCTCCCTCTCTTCTTCCTTCCCTTTCTCCCTCTGCCCTTCCCTCCTTCGTCCCCTCTCTCTGCCGTTCCTTCCCTCCCTCCATCCTTCCTAATTTCCAGGACTAGGATGGGCCCCGATTCAAGGTATTTTGTATCTGGGGATCTCTTCCCATTGTCTGCCACACCCCACACCATCAGATCCCAGCAGGAGTGGAAGGATGTGCTGTTGTTTCCCCACCAGTGGGCTTCTTCACAGTCTTCTGGCTGTCCTCTGGTATGGAGAAGCTGATGTCTGCAGAGTGGGTCTGCTGCATGTCACAGGTGGTGGTGGGGTTCTCCCCATTCGGGCTGAAGTTCAGTCCTCCTCTGTTAATCAGTCAGTGGGCTCCTCTTGAAATGTTGAGAATTCCTTATTTTAAAATGAGGGCGTGGCCCAGCGGCACGTGGGCTAGGCAGAGGTCAGTGCCTTTTCTGCAGTTACAGGAAGCTGAGGCTCAAGGTTTTACTGGTAGTTACTTTTCCTTTTATTAATATTTTTATGTTTATTGAATTTTGTGATTGTCATACAATATAGTTTATTAGTATTTAGATCCCCGCCCTTCCACAACTTCCCCCAAGGGCCCCTGCCCAATTTAATGTACTGTGTGTGTGTGTGTGTGTGTGTGTGTGTGTAAAACAGTGCCAGTGAAGTCTGATTTGTAACGCCAAGTGTCCTTCAGTGTAAGTCTGTTCCCTGGACTCACCGAATCCCGTCCCTCTCAGACACTGTCTTTCTTCCCTGCAGCAGCCATCAGTTGCCCAAAGTTCCTTAGGTCGGGCTGGGATTTCTTAGCCACTGCCCCGTGTCTGTACTGGGATTTTGTTTGATTTGACTTTCTTTTTTTTTTTTTTTTAATTAATTTTAATTATTTCTGTGTCCGAATGTACTGTCTGCATGCAAGTCTGTGCACCCGTGTCGTGCAATGCCGCGGAGGTCAGAAGAGGGTCTCGGATTCCCCTGGAGCTGGAGCTCTCCTGGAATTGGAGTTTCAGACGGTTCTCGGCCGCCATGTGGGTGCTGGGGATCGAACCCGGGTCCTCTGCAAGAGCGGTCGGCGCTCTTAACCACTAGGCCATCTCTCCAGCCCTGATTTGACTTTCTTATAGGACTTGTGTGTGCTGTCACCAGTGCTGCAAGTTCCTATGAGTAACTGATAGCTGCCCAGAAGACTGATTCCTTGTGGTCATCCACCCCCTCTGGCTCTTGAAATCGCTCCATCTCCTCTTCTGCAATGATCCCTGAGCCCTGGGAGGCAGAGGTTTGATAAGAGTCCTACTCAGGGAGAAGGAGCCTTTTTGTATTAATCACCATCTGCTACTTAAGGAACTTCTCTGCTGAGAGAATTAAGAGATGTATTCATCCCAACTATAGAGTTTGCATTGGTCAGACTCAGCTTTTGCTTTATCTCAGCATGCAGTCAATGGGGAACAACCGGACACAAAGGAAGGCTCCTCCTTCTTTCACTTCAAATCTGCACCATTTCTAGGCTCTGGCTATACAGTTCATCAAAGAAAACAAAATGGGCTTGAGGCCCATTCCTTGGGCTTTGTCAAACTTCATTATTCAATAGCCTGCAACAGAGCCTGAAAAAGCAGAACAAGGGAACTGGGCTCTTCTTTCTAAGGAATGGTTCTCAGCAATTTATTCATTGGAGAAATGAAATCTGAAATGCAGGTGTTTCCCGTGCACTTGGTGTCGTGGGATCACCTTAACACCCTTGCAGTTCCCTTAGTCATTCATTCATCAGAAAATATTCTGCACTGTGTGTATGCCAGATGGAACCCCCCAGTCGGGAGATGGCCAGGGCTGAGTCTGCGCCTGGAGTGGTCACAGCACATAAAAACCCTTTGCACTGCCATCTTACCTGTTGGGTAGATATTGATTTTCCTTGCTTCACAGGTTCAAGTGATTCTCTTCTCCCTGCTGAGCTATCTGTGTGTACACTTGAACCAGGCAGAGCAAGGGCAGGGTAGAGGCTTTGAGGACCCTAGAAGAGGAAGCTACAGCTGCATACGGGCTGGATCAACTAGAGATACCAGAATGCAGAGGATGTTAGAATTGGTCATTCTTGCATCCATGTACACCATGAAGTTAGTTACCAGGAAAGATGGAGTGGTGGACCAGATGCCCCATTTGAGATCCCATGCAGGAATAAAGCAGTGGTATTGTCTGGCTGTCCGTCAGTCTGATATACAATAATGCCTCTTTCTTTAGAGGGCTGGGAAAATTGTTACAGGGCCCTGGAAATCCTTTGGGAAATACTGTTTTAGAAGTCCCAACAACATGATGAGTCTAGAGGAAGGACTTCTAAGTTTTTACCAATGTGTAAGCATTTTATTTTAAGAAGCTAAATTAAATCGAGAGAAAGGGATATACCTTTTGTCTGTGTCTGGAACATTAAAAGGCCTCTTTGTTCACTGCTTGGTGGTTAAAGCAAAAGGCAACAGAGACATAAGGCTGTTTGAACTCTTCATTTTCCACATTCACAATATTAATAACAGCGTTTCTAGAAGTTGTCACATCAAGTAAAAGATCTTCATTCCAGGCTGTCTTTGGGGGCCAAATTGAGACTGGATGCATGCATTTAATAAATTGTAGTCTCAAGTAGTCATTTTTGTAAATAATTAGTTTCAGTGAAAGAATAAGTTAGCATATTGTATGCATCTAATGTTGCAAACGCACATACAGCAAACTTTGCTATTAATCAACAGTCGAGCACCGCAAGTGGGGTCTCATACATAATGAATTGTGCTTAAGCCTCGTGGGTTTCTTGATAGGAAAATAAAAGAAAACACAAGTGTAGTCAGCTTTTGAATAAAATTTAACTAGATTGCTCTGCATCCTGTAATTGTTTTGGAATCATGAGGGACCTGATCATTCATCTGTAGTTTTGGGGTGTTTCTATCTTCATCTGTCAAATAGTGGAGAGTTTTAATGATATGTTAAAGTGTTGATAAAATACAATTTTTCTTTTAATGATTTGCTTTTAGGTGTAAAAGTAAATAGGCTTTTAAAAGATATTCTAATATTCTAAGTATACTATTTAAACTGTCTTTAAAATATGGTTTAAAATTGCTGATGTGTTTTTAAAGAAGCAATTATTTTTTAAAGAAAAATATGTAATTCTTGTGGGAAAGAGTTTAAAATTTACATAAACATCTCTACATTTTTGATGAATGGTTTAAAATACTTTAGTAAATTCTTTTGTGGTCTTGCTTAGGTTCAGACATTCACTTGAGCCTCATTTTTTTAATGTTAAATATTTTTTCTTAATTTTTTTTGAGCTTTCATGCATCATTTTTTTTAATTCTTTTTTTTTTTTTTTTTTTGTATGAGTGTACTGTCTGCATGTAGGTTGGTGCACCCGTGTCATGCAGTGCCACAGAGGTCAGAAGAGGGCATCGGATTCCCCTGGAACTGGAGTTAAGGACGGTTCTTAGCCACCATGTGGGTGCTGGGAATCGAACCCGGGTCCTCTGCAAGACCAGTCAGCGCTCTTAACTGCTGAGCCATCTCTCCAGCCCCTGTGCATCATTTTTTAAACAGGATCTTACTATGTAACATGGGCTGGCTTCAAACTCGAGAATCTCTGCCTCACCCATCTTATTAAGGCTAAAATTTTGAGGCATTGGGATGCTCATGACAAACCAATGTCTAGTTTGAGCAGCACTGTGGCCATCCAGAAAGTGACTAAGTACAGCATCACTAGCTGTTACACCGCCCATCTCCCTCCTGGGACAGAAATCATTGGTGGCTTGTGATGGTAGTAAGAACATAGAAGGCCAGGTGCTTGAGTGAACACCAGAGCCCACTGCTATGGTGTACTGGGTGGGGCACTGCCTTCCCCACAAGCCATCTAGTCCCTGTCCTCCTGAGCTAGGAACAGCTCCCTTCATCATCTGTTCCCTGTCTGGAATGACAGGAAGTCTTCCTTTAGTAGAGAGTGTGTCTTTGAAAAGAGGTATTCTGCTGATTGATTCCAATACTACAGTAAAGCACCTAGGATTTGGAATTTAAATGGAAGGCATGTTTATCTGGTTTCAGTCTGTGGTTGCATACCCCCATTGCCATGGGGTTCTGTGAGAAAGAACATTAAGGTACAAATACTTGGTGGAGAGGACTCGTCCACAGAGCTTAGATGGGGGATTTTGCCAAACGACCTGAAGCACAGCTCTCTTCACAATACCGAAGAGCTGGAAGCAACCCAAATGCCCCTCAATCAATGAGGGGATAGAGAAAATGTGGTACATCTACACAATGGAGTTCTATGCAGCAGTAGAGAAAGATGGCATCATGAACTCTGCAGGTAAATGGATGGGACTAGAAGATATTATGTTAGGTGAAGTAATGCAGTCCTAGAAAAACAAGTGACAAATGGTATCCCTCATTTGTGGGCAGGTATGGCAGAATGCATGAACTCAGATGGGGTGGGAGGCATGGAAAGGGAAATGAGCCTAAATTGGACTGAGAAATGATGTATGAAATGCACAAAACCAAGCGCCTAGTTGTAAGGCAAACTGAGCAATGTCAATGTTATAGTCCTCTTTTTCTGAAAGCAACTGTACTCTTATAATGTGAATCCCTTAACAGGCTCTAGAATTAATGTACCACTTATTTTCAGACTTTGTAATCTTGGTATATGGGTGGAGGGTATGTAGGCTTACTTTATAGTAATATAAATATAAAGGAAAATGTGAATCCTGATATATGATATGGAAATAACATACAGTTTATTTTCAGAAGACATAATTTAAATATAGGTGTGACATAAATATATGCATATGTTGAAGCAATACTAATTGGAGGGAACAAGAACAACAAAAGAACTAGGACAGGGAACCAACTGAAACAATAAGGTTCTCCCAAGAGCAGTGATCATCTGCTTTGAAAAACTTTCAAAAGACTCAGAGAAAGATACAGGGCAGGTATGGCAGAATGCATGAACTCAGATGGGGTGGGGGGCAGGAAAGGGAGATGAGCCTAAATTAGACTGAGAAATGATGTATGAAATGCACAAAACTTTAATAAAAATTTTAAAAAGGAGAAAAAAACACAAATACTTGGTGGAGAAAGCTGCTCACCTCTGCAGGTGAGAGTCAGAGAGGAAGGAAGGGGCCTGACCCCAACATCCCTTTCAAGGCCACACCTCACTGACCCAACTTCTTCCCCCTATGCCTCATCTCCTAAAAGCTCCACCTCCTCCCGTGGCACCCTAGGGCTGCCAATCAAGTCTCTAACACACAGGCATTTGTAGGGCATTTCAGACCCAAACTCAAGCAGGTACTAAAACCAAACTCTCAAAGTTCATCAACAAAGTCACCTGTTATGAGTGGTGGATGTTCTTGTTGTAAAACATTAACTGTTAGCAGCCATGGTGGCACATGTCTTTAATTCCAGCACTCCAAAGGCAGGTAGATGTCCGTGAGATTGAGGCAAGCCTGGTCTACATGGGGAGTCTGGGGCCAGCTGGGGCTCCAGGGAGACCCTATCTCAAAGAAAATTGACTATCTCTTTTACATATGTCTAAATGGATCACTATTTTATGCATGCTATTTGTTATTTCCCTCATCTTTTATTGTGGAAAGCACTGTCCTTTGGGCGATGGGAATCAGTGACATCGCCAGCCTGTGAGTCCATGAGAGTGGCACACAGTTGTCACCACTGTCCCTGTCACCCTGCATCTGTGGGTGAGCACTTGATGGCATGTCTGTCGTTTTTCACCTTTGGCCCTGTTTTCTTATTGCGCTTGTATTTATTATACCAGACATCAGCTCTTTCATTTTTTCTATTGTATTTCCTAAACGAACTCAAGAAAAGGTAAACTGTCAGGCCTGCCTGGTGATACTGTCTGGACAGCCCTGGCCACCAGGCAGTGCCACAGAGCAGTCCCTCACACTGTTCATTCACAAGCTGATGTACGAAAGAAGTCCTCGGCAGCCTCCTTCAAACATTGGGGTTGTTTGAAAGGCAGAAGGGAGAGCTGCTGCTGTTGCCCTGTACGCTTCACCTTCATGTCCCCTCTGTCTGCACAGTTGGCTACAGGTGCCAGAGGAAGGGGCCACCTAGGTGGGCGCTCTCCCCAGTAAGCCATGTGCATGGTGCTTGAATGGAATCAGACTTTTGGTGGGTTAGAATAAGGAGTTTAAAGGCTTTATTCGGCCTGCCTTTTTCTAAAAAGTGGTCTTTATTGATAGCAGGTAGCATGGTTTGTTTCTTGTCTTCAATCCTACCCCTGGAAGAAAAATGCCTGTGCTTTAGTGAGAAGGTGTAATTAGATGCGGGACACATCCATCAAACACGAGCCACTCGGCTAGAGATCTTCTAAATTGGACATAATTGTGCACGTGCCAGCACGACGGAGTAAGAGTCTCCACACGACGTTTATAAAGTCACCTTCTACTGCAGTCGTACCTCAGTGAGCCTGTGAAGTCTGCTGCAATGTCCCAGAGGCTTCCTACCCTCCATACCACACACTGGAAGCCAGAGGAGGTGAGGCAAGCTCGGCCTCAGAAGTGCTTCTCACTTCGGGCTGCGTGTAGCCTTAGCTCTGGGCTCTTCCTCCCGTGGAGTGCCCTGTCAGGAGTGCCACACATTTCCATGCAGCCTCCTCTATGCCTTGCTGAAGGACACAGCCTGTGCCGGCCCCTTGCCAGAGTCTAGAAGAACTCTGGTCTGTAGAAGTCTTTTCTTTTGTGACCCTCCAGTGTCACAGTTAACATCCCCAAACTGAAAGATGAAAGTTCATCCTAGGAAGAGACTGGAAGTACACTGGGTCATAGAGGCAATGTCGTCAGCACATGGCCCTGTCATTCCAGCTGGCCATGTAGCACCCCCAGGCATAACCAGTATTCCCTATCACATGAGTAACTCATGATGAAACTGTTCTCTTATATCAAATGAGATT
Source organism: Rhizomys pruinosus (assembly GCA_009823505.1). Lineage (NCBI taxonomy): Eukaryota > Metazoa > Chordata > Mammalia > Rodentia > Spalacidae > Rhizomys > Rhizomys pruinosus. The sequence goes on along the minus strand of VZQC01011034.1, from coordinate 834,582 downwards.
TAAGGTCAGAACATTCATTTTAATGTCTTGGGAAGTGAAAGTCATTGAGAAATGAGCTTTGGTGACTCTCTCCTGCCTGCAAGCTCCTACACATCCTACATTCTGCAAGCCCAAGTCTCCCATGGGCCAGGTCATGTTTTAAATTTTTGAGCAGATTGAATCTGTGACCTGGGAGAGATGGGAAGATGAGGTGACAGGTGTGGTCTTTCATTCCCCAAGTATCACAGCATGCACAGGTCAGTTGTGAATGAGACCTCAGACAAGGCTCCTAAGGAATGTTCTGGTTATGTTATGCCTGTTGTCAGGGCCCAGTTCTCCCTGACCTCCACCCAGTGGTTAAACTAACTTATCTAGATTCAGAGAGAAAGACTGGGGAACCCAGGCAGAGCTTCCCAGCTGCAGATGCATCCCTCCCCTGCCCCTCAGGGCCCACTCCCTCTGCCTTGGCTGTTTTCTTCCTATTCCTGAGAGTGTCTGTGTAGTGACATGCTTCCTAAAGTTTTATACAAGCTTCATACAGGAGAGAATAACAGTGCTTATGTGACAGAAGCCATGCCTGGGACTTTTTAGCCATTTCTTTCCCATGATTAGAGCTGAAAGAAAGAACAAAAGTTCCATGCACTACAGGCCACCCTTTCTGAAAGTCCAGGAAGGGTGATGGGCTGAGGCCCTTTCCCAGGACTCATGAGCACATCAGCTTCCTATGGAGTATCCAGAAGGCAGCACACTCTTGCCTGGGATTGGTAATCATTGCTAGTTTCTAGATGAAATCCTCAGACCACATTTGGCCCCAGTCTCACTGCTTTAAGACACCCTGCACTCTGTCTTCCCGTGGCAGAAGCTCAAGGAAGCAGGGTCCTTCTCTCAGGCCCTACCATCCTTTCCCACCAAGTTAAAGAGAGAAAAGGGGGCTTGTGTCACAATCTTCACCTCTGTATTACTCTGTGGGGGCAGGTGACATGCTGGAAATGGCCTAGGGAGGTGCACTGATGTGCTGCCTGTGTCACCCAGGGGTGTTGGAGCTAAGGTCCCTGTGGGGCACGTGGCACAGCAGTGTGTGGTTCACAGGGCTTTGCATCTCATCCCAGGCTGATGCTGAGGAAGGTAGGATGTGGAATTTTTAAAAGTGCGCGGCACACAGCCCCTAATTATTAGAGTTTCAGGGTTCGTCAGTGGGGAAGTCCGGAGAAACTCCTCCATCATAGAGCAGCCGTTACTGGTGCCGTCGTGCCGTAGCTGTTCCTGGACGAGCAGCAGGCAAGGTTGGAGGAAGAGGGCAGGGCAGGAGAATAAATTTCATTTTATTGTAGAAATGGAAATTTGTGTCATGGCTTTAAAAATCTGATTTTATGTGTGTGTTTAAAGCCATTCATTTTAAATGTAGTCCCATAAATCCTTGCTTCAGAATCAAAGCTGTTTAATTACATTTCACCCGTGGCTAGTTATCTAATGCTGATAGAGAAAGAGTTGGAAGAAGAGCTCCAGAGTAAATCAGAGGTGAGATCTTAAGCACAAGCATAAAAAATCAATTTAAGATGAATTTGACTACTATAAAAATTCTTCACATATCCTTTTAAGAGCAAGAAATGCTAGGAAACACGGTTCGAATGTCAGCTCCCTTCTCAAGGTTAAAGGTGGGGCCACTGTGGGCAGCAGGCAAGGCTGAGGGGTCATTAGGAGGCACAGAAACCCTGCCACGTGCTTTAAAATCCCCCCCCCGCCCCGCTGCACTCAGTCAGTGAAGGCTGACTTCCCTGAGGGACCCCTATATGCAGTGTCCCATCAGCACCCACAAGTCCTGACGGCTGACTCTGACCTTGACACTGAGGTACTTGCTAAACCCTGCTGCCTGCTTCACCCACCTCATCCCACCAACCACTCAGGCTCTGTGGAAGAGTTGGACAAACTCGGCTACAAAAAGTACCAGGCCAGAGTGGTTCGCTACAGGGCCTGGAAGCAGAGCTGTCTCTCCTGGGTCCTTGATTGAGGGTCAGGGCATGTGGACATGAGTTCTGTTCACCATCCACCTGAGCAGGTGGAACTAACCCTGAAGACTACTGACCGCTGGCCTTCTTTCCCTGGAGGGTCTCTGCTTACATGCCCCCCCCCCCGTGGACACCATGCCCACCACCTCATTTCTCCCATGATCCCAATGACCAGGAGGGCAAATCACATATTCATCCACCTCTCCTCCTCTTACATATCCTCAGTATACCTCACTTGGTTAGTGAGGAGCATCAAGAATAGAAGGGCTGGGCATGTATCTCTAAAACTAAGTTGTATCCAAGGTAAACACAGGCAGACGCTCCCCCTCCTGAGATTAGACATCAGTAATAGGGAAAGTAGTCAGGGCACTGAAACATTTCCAGCTCCCCAGGAGACTCTAGAGAGGGAGGAAGGGGGAGGGGACCCATTCTGTCTTTGGGGTAAGCCCAGCATTATCCCTGAGGCCCCTCTGAGATATACAGCCTTGGGCTACGATCTGCCAAGCAGCTCAGGAAAGCCTAGTCCTGTTCTGTCCAGTTGTGACATCAACAGGATTGGCCAGCTCAGGACTTAAAGGTTTGTGGATGTCTGTCTGTGTGTTTGTAGGTGCTGGGTGGGGTTGGAGGGCACAGATGGCAACTCACATGGGCTCCTCCTTTCTTCTTGAGACAGGGCCAGGAGTTTGCCATGGGTGAGCCCCAGAGATCCACTTGTTTACCCCTCTCTCCAGTGCTGAGATGAGAAGTATGTACCACTGGGCCCAGCCTCTCTAGATGGGTGCTGAGGGTTGAACTCAGGCCTCGTGCTTGTGTGGAAACGTTTTACCATCCCTGCAGCCCTCCCAGGCCTGACTTCTATCAGTCATCCACTTCTACCCAACATTATTGTACATTCTGGCTTCTCTCTGCATCCCTGTCTGGAAGAGCCAGCCGTGTTTATGTGCTTAGATAGCATTTTCTGAACAAGTTCCTGCCCTCTCTGGAAACCGTGTGAAGGGCCATGTGCATCTCATTCTGAGAGCTCCTCTTCTGAAAGATCCAGGGACTTAGTGGGAATACTGAGCCTCCGCAGACACCTCCATAAGCCTGTTTGCAAGGCCCTGCTGGAAGGCTCTCAGTGCCCCATGAGGCTCAAATCTGCAGGACACAAGTAAGCAAGAAGCTGCCACCGGTGCGTTGTGTGTCTCCTTACCAGAACCTGCCCATGAAAATCCTGTGTCGTGCAGATGGGACACTGTGACCCTGCTTTCCCACATAACCAGCTCACCGTCCCGTGACAGCTCTCCTCTGAGATCCTTGTGCTTCTTTGGTCTTTGTCCATGCTCTTGATCCCCAGGTGGCTCTGGTGACTCCTCTCTGGAGACTATCTCGCCCATGGCCCATCCTGGACTCCTGGCCCTCAGCCCCATCAGCCACACTATGCAAAGACACATTTCCAAAGCTGAATGAAGACCTCCCCTCTTCACCAAGGTGGCCCCATGTGGTGACAGGCATTCTGTGGACTGAACACATGAGCCAGTTTTCGTAGGATACAGGAAGAGGGATGGTCAGATTGATAGTCCAAGGAATCTCTGAATCTGTACTGTCCAGGCCTTTCCATCTTCACATGAGAATCCAGAAACTGGGCTGCCTAAGAAGACCAGGAAGGCTGTGCCTGACAGGCCTGGAAAGACAGGGGAAAAATGCCACCGTCTAGGGTATGGGAATGTAGAAGAGGAAGATACACACACACACACACACACACACACACACACACACACGAAAACAGATCTAGTGCTTGTGCCTCCTGGGTGTGGGTCTCAAGAAATTGAAACAGAAACTGGGTCTCCCACAGAACTTCAGATCTGGAGCCCAGAAGTGACCTCCCATCACAGGATATCTTCTTAGTGTGTGGAACACAGGCCAGATGCCAACTGAGGATGCCTGGTGGGCTTCATGCAGGGCCAGATCCAGGAGCAGAAGATGATCCCACGTAGGAGCAGCAGGAAACCATCCAAAGCTATTAGGAAACACTTAGATTTAAACGAACAGCCATCTGCAGGATGAGGACCATGGAGAAGGAGCAGGAGGACTTGTTACTAGGCCCCTGTTAATACGCACCTGCCACTAGACATCCCAGTCAGGAGGGTAGTTGTCCTGCTGTGGTTGAAATACTAAACTCACAGGGCGATGTCAGCACACACTGGAGGGAACATGGGTCAGCTCAGTCTGAGGGGCTTCCCCCATCAACACAATGCTCTCAGAGGTGTAGGATGCTTCCTCTGCTGTGGGATTATGGGTAGGAGGTGGGATGTGGATGGTACAGTCTAATTACTTGGTGATCTTTAGACTTTTAATGTATTTTATGTATATGAATGTTTTCTCTTCATGTATGTATGTGCACATTGTGTGTGCAATGCCTAAAGAGGCCAGAAAAGGGTGTTGGATTCCCTGGAACTGGACTCCACTTACAGGCAGGGGTTAGCCACCATGCTGGTGCTAGGAATAGAACTCAGGTCCTCTGCAAGAGTGTAAGTGCTGTTAAGTGTTGAGTCATCTCTCTAGGCCCTTGATGATATTTTGGGAGCATGTTTCTGGGTGATTACTTAATTGGTATGCTATCACGTGAGCTGTTCCCGAGTCACTCCCTATGGCTCCCATCCCTAGACTGTGCTTTGTAAGGCTAGAGATGGGAAAGTGGACATGGGATGGGAACCACTGGTGCCTTCTTACCCGCCCTTCCTCAGTGTCCTGTCTGTTCCCAGAAGGCCTGTGTGCAGCTAGAGAAGCCACATACAGCCAGGGACTTGGCTGTCCATCTTTTCCCATTAAGTGCATAGGTCTGCTTTGCATCCGCCTGGTTTCCTAATCTGGTTATCCCTTTTGCAGCCCCACAGAGGCCCCAGCCACTCCTGAGGTGCTCAGCAGGCCAGAGGGAGTGCCGGAGCCCCTGGTGCAGTGTGCAGCCTGGCTGGATGCCTATTTCCATGAGCCCACAGCCACAGAGAGGCTCCCTGTGCCTGTTCTCCACCACCCCGTGTTCCAGCAAGGTCAGTAACCCCACCTCTCCCACACTGCCCTGGGGAGCCTGACTTATTACCTGTCACTGACATCACAGCTCATTTACTGACTGCACACACTTGGAATTTTCACAACAGCCAAACATTGGCGGCATGTGGCCAAGCTGAGGGCCAAGAGCTTGTGACCCCGCCCATTCCAAGTGGCTCTGTTAGTTTTGGCAAGTGGTCACATAATTCTTGGCAAAAGCAGTAAAAACGATGCGTGCAGATCAACTCTTGACTCTCGCTCAGCTGAAAGGTTTAAATAGGAACACATCTGAATGGCAGTAAATTTTTCAATAAGCTTATTGTTAACTTAAACCCTCTGCCTGCCAACAGCACAGAAATTGAGCCTTGTATCTGGACAATTAGCCACTTCCGTAAAGCTACTCGGTGACGGCTACTGCAGAGTCCACAGGAACACTGCTTCTTCTCAGTTTTAGTTTCCAAGTTAAGAGATGAACTGTTGCTTCCATACAGTTTGCTAAAGACACAACATCATCCAGTAACCTAAAAAAAAAAAAAATCACAGACTTTTCTTTTAAAGATTCTATTTGGATCTACTCCACATGGAAGTTAATTATAGTCACTAAGATTATTCTAGACATATAGAAGAAATTTATTCTGTGTAGTAGCTTTTATAAACAATCCTTTAATATAGTTGAGTTCATATTCATATTCATACATATGTGTGTAAATGCACATGTCTCCTTAAGGAAAAAAATTACCCTGAGAGTTTAACTATGGTAAATTTAAAGCAATCTTGAGGTTCAAAATGGTGCTTACTAAGACAATTTAAAGATGTTTGAATTGTGGCTGATTCTCAGCTCACATTTGGAAAATGGTGTTGAATTTTCAGAGGAGCAAGTTCAGAAGCCCTCTAAGGTTGGGCTGCTGCCTGACTGAGTTCACTAATGAGGTCAGACAACTGAAGGGGTAATGGGAATATGTTTCATGCAAATGAACTGAACGGACCACTGGAACAAACGGACACCCTGTTCTCTCTGGTCAGCCAGAGCTTTCAGTAGGACATGATCCGGAGTAAAGACTTTTAACTAACCTTGTAACCAAAAGGTTACTGTTTATCATGTAAACAAGCTCACTGGGTCATGTGCTTCTCTTGTGGGCTCCCAACCACAATCCCTCAGGACCCCTTCTTGCCCTCCACCCAAGATAGTGTATGAATGCCATGTATGCATGCTTTGCATATCAAAGCTCTGAAAGCAGTGCGACTTTCTCGTTGCAAACAAAAGAAATTGAGTGTGTGATTTTCTAGGCCTGTGGATCAAAGGGCAAGATTCTCTAGGAAGATAAGAATGGTCATGACTTCTACCTCCCCATTTCATGCTGAAGATTCTGTACCAATAAAAGACGGAATTAAGCCTGGGTCAGGACCCCAGTTCTGAGAAAAATCTGAAGGACTGGGGTGCTTGGCAGTTCAAGTTCACTCTTGGCCTTAAAGTCAGCATCTCCATAATGTGGCCTAGAGACATCAGAAGAAGCTGCTCACAGCAGAGGCACAAGAATTTGTAAAGGGGTCTCGAGGACAGGTGGGTAGACATTTGCAGGACACCACGGGTGTCCTATAACCACTCCCTCACTGTCCACCCATGAGGCACCGAAGGAAAGGATGTACCCTGGCCCCTGGTTGTGCTCCCATCCGTACTTGGTGACTGAAATGACTGTGTGTGAGAGACTATTGAGCACCTTCTCCAACTGCCCAGTGGAGTCCGTGTGTACTTAGAGTCCAAGGAACTGAGAGGTAGCTTTGGTTTTAAGACAGAGCTGGGAAACAGGGGACACCACCAACCAGTGTCCATTTGGGGTCAGTGCCCAACCAGGAGTGAGATGGAGCTGCCCAGTAAGCTGTCCTTCTCTGAAGCCTGCCAAGGACATTCACCAAGGCTTAAGGTCTCAGAAAAGGAAACTATGTTATAAAACAAGGCAAGAGGTATAATAATCATTATAGGGTGGTAGACAGGGAATGAGCCTGTAAAATCCTGATGTTTGCCTCAGATTTGTTATGTAGCTTAAGGAAACATGCAGAGATCAAAATTGTAAGGAACTCCAGTTTGGCAAGCCCGACAGCAGTGCGGACCACATAGCAGGACCTGCTGACCTGGTACTACCAGGGGCCAGAGAGGAGCATGTGTTCATACAGGTCAGGCCAGATGTGGAGAAGTAACCTCGTGTGGCAGCTGACTCTCAGGGAAGAGTGTCTACCAAAAGAGGAGTAACATTAAACAACCAGGCTTTACCCAAACTGCTTCTGCACCAGTGCTCAGCCCTTCTACCCTCACTGCCCCCCAGGACATGTTGGCCAGCCCAATTTGATCCAGGTACCGGAAGGCAGGACTCCCCAGTCATGTCCTTAGTGTACTTTAGGAGGCCGCACTTATCTCTGCCTGCAATGCTGGGGAGCCCACACAAGGCCCAGACACAGGCTGTGTCCTATGCCTGCAGGTCTTATGGGTCTTTGGGACTAGGAAGATGGATATCACCTCCAAATAGGGTAAAGACATGGCCACTCCCAACTCTACATTGCAGGTGGGCACTGCTAGCCAGATGAGGTCCACCCCAACAGTATTAGACAAAACTGGGCTCAGCCTCCAGCATCCCCTTCCTCCTGGAACCCTAGGAAATGTGAGGCTGGGGCTGGCTGGCCCAGGCTGTTAGCTCCCTAAGTCCCTTAGGCCAGGCCTACCTCTGGCAGCTAGTGGGTGTTGGACAGGCTACAGTTTCCCACGCCCCAGCTTGTGCAGGCCAGGTTTTTAAATTTTAGTGCAGTCATTTTCTCCTGGGCAGAGACCAGGTGTGTGGACTCTACTGTCTCAAGGATGGTGCAGGGTCAGTGGGGGTACTTTGGCTGACTTGGAGTTAATTGGTCTACATCACATGTATAAATGTCTCCTTTTGTCCAGTTTGTATTTTGAAGTGCCAGAGAAATAGACATCAGGAAGGAAAGTCTCCTGGAGGGAGCACCTTAGGAACTAAGTTCAGTAGCTTCTGGAAAATGCAGAACTCTAGAGCCAATCTGTGCAGAGCAGAAAGAGTGGGTTCATTTTAATAATAGAATTCATGTTTCCTTTGTTTCATTTTTATATTTTAATCTTTGGATTTATTTGACCTGCTTTTGCATATCTTTTGGGTATATTCTTTTTAGATTTATACAAGGTCTATCCATTTCAGCCTGTGGGGTTTTTTAAATTTTTATTTATTATTATTTTTATTTTAGTGTATGAGTGTATTGCCTGCATGTGTAAGTGTATCTGTGTCATGCAATGCCCACAGAAGTCAGAAGAAGGTATTGGATTCCCCTGGAACTAGAGTTATAGATTCATGTTAGCCACCATGTGGGTGCTAGGAATCAAACCCAGGTCATCTGCAAGAGTAGCCAGTCTCTTAACCATTGAACCATCTCTTCAGCCCCTCAGCCTGCTTTTTACAAGAAGAGGATGGGCTGGAGAGATGGCTCAGTGGGTAAAGCATTTGCCATGCAAGCCTGACTACTAAAATCAGATCCCCAGAACACACATAAAAAGGGTAGATGCAAGAGTCACATGTCTGTAATCCCAGGCTCCTGTGGGGTGGTAGGTGGCCACAACTGGAGAATTGGTGGAAGCTAGCAGGCCAGCTAGCCTGGGCTGTGCTGCACTATGCTGAAGGATAAGACAGAGGCTGTCTCAAATGAGTGGACAATGGGCTGACTCCCGAAGTTGTTCTTTGATCTCCACAGGAGCAGTCACACACAGACACAACCATATCACACAAACACACACACACACACACACACACACACACACAAATTTTTTTAAAGGGGATGTTATATTTGAGCTCATCCTTGACCCCACTGTGAATCTTTCCTTCTTAAATCCTTGGCCCCTGGAACTGTGGGCCCCTGGGTTCCTTTCGCTTCTTCCTTAAGGTGAGCCCAGCCCTCTTCCTTAGAGTCAAGACCCTCTCTCTTTCAAGATTCCTCCATTAGTTGAGTATATAGTCTTGCCCTGTCTTTTTAAGGCTGTGTACAAAAAGCATATTAAGTTGAACAGTATGAAATTGAATTTTGTAGACTTAAACTTCACATATTGGAAATTTCATGGGCTTTTAGCTACTTGGAGAATTTCTAAAGGTTAGTAACATGTTGGGCATTTCTAGGTGAAGAGACAGGGGTCTAGGGTCTGTGTTGCTTGTCCTATGCCTTAGGTAGGACTACTCCCACAGAGGGAGGGTGGGGGTCCCTAGGAGAGGTGTGTCCCCTTTGCAGAGTTCAAATGAAAGGTAAGCTGTGAGCACTGTACACAATGCTTTCCTGTCAGCTCTTTCATAGGATGGCAGATCCACAACATGAAGGTGGCCGGGACCCTTGTCGCTGTAGACCACAGCCAGGAGCCCAGTTATGATCAGAGAGATGATGCCCAGCATGTCCTCTGCTCTGCAGCCTGGACAGTGGAGGCGTTAGAGATAGGTGAGGGAGGAATGAGTGGGCAGGAAAGGTCAGCAGGAGCTTCAGTGAGCTCTGGAGGGCACGGAAAGGGCTGTAAAGGCAGCCTTCATCAGGACAGACTCACCACCAATCTGGCAGGGCTTGTCACCTGTCCCAGGAGTCACATCCCATAGGATGGAAAAACGCATCCATGCCACCACTCTTCCACTCAGAGCTATGTGGAGGAGTGCACTGCTTGCTCTATGTCTGTAACTGGGGCCTGACCTAGGGACCCTTCCCCAGGCTAACTGGCTGCTCGTCCCACTGCAGACACATATCACTTCCAGCCTGATATGCCTGGATGCTGGGCCCCAGGTTGGAGTCTCTCTGGGTTGGAGATGCTCAGCTGGGTCACTGGATAGAATCGTTTCAGGGGAGGCGTCCTCCAGAGCCTCTGAGTCTCCTGGGCTGCTCTGCCATGTCCACACAGACCACAGGCTCTCCCTTGCCTTTCCTGCCCCTCCCTCCTAGCCTCTCCTTGATTAAGTAGCTGCTTTTTGGTCATCTGAAGCTCAGGTCTCCCTGGGTCACTGTGCTGTATCTTTTGTGGGGCTCCTGCCCCTCCATGAATGCTTGGTTTTGTTTTTGTTTTGTACTGTGCAACTTCTTAGACTAGATGAGAAATTCCACACATGATTCATTCAAGCAAACGGCCTTTTAGTTCTTGTATTCAGTCTATCTGTGGGTCGTGTCAGAGTAAAGTATATCAGAATCATCTAGAAATCTTGTTCATGGGCTGGTGAGATGGCTTAACGTGAAAAGGTGCTTGCTGTCAAGCCTGTTGACCTGAGTTCAATCCCCAGGACTTACACGGTGGAAGGAGAGAACTGACTTCCACAAGTTGTCCTCTGACCTTCACATGTGCACGAACTCACACACAGAAACACACCCATCCATAATAATAAGTATAAAGAAAGAGAAATCCTGTTCCTAATATGTCTACAAATGTCTCTATTTGTTGTTTCTCCCTGGAGACATCAAAGAGTTGGGCAAACACACTCTACTTTGAGAAGCAATACTCTAAAAGAATTTATTAAAGTGGCTCCAGGGCAGGAGTGATAGAGCTTGCTTAGCAAGGCCCTGAATCCAGTCCTCAACACTGCCCCAAACAAAAACAAAAATGGAAATAGTATTGAGTTCCTACAAGTGATTCTGTGATGTGTTTCATCCTGCATTGAGTTTACCGTTCTTAATATTTTTGTTCAGACCATGTAACCTTATACACGTGAGGACTAGTATGCTGCTGCATATTGACAGACGAAGTTCCAAGTTAGGCACGCCTGCGTCTCCCTAATCTAGGGATTTGCACATAGTGAAGCTAGAAGATGAAGCACCAGGGAGTCATTCACTTTTTTCTTGAGAAGTCAAAGAGGGCCTTATGTTAATTGACTCTGCTGCCAAGGTATGGAAATGTTTCAGAAGATGCCCAAGAAGTCGTGTCTCAGGATCAGCTTGTAATGTCTAGGACAGAATCACAACCTCTCGGATCCCAAGAAATTGAGGTGTCCCTGTACAAAACACCTCTGGCTAGTTAGTCCTTGCCAAGGGCAGCAAGAAGCCTGTCAGCCTGAGAGCTTGATCCACAGCCTAGGAGATGGCCCAGGCTTTGGTCCCCAATTCCCCAAAGGTCTCTGGGGAAATAAGCCAGAGAAGGCCTTTGCTCCAGGCTGCTGGGTGCCACCGTGCAACCCACCCAAGCCTGGCAGGTGACCTAGAGGTTCCTGCAAAGGTCAGCCCATTTCAAACCCTGCTGGAGATACAGAGGGCCTGTGTTACAGTAAAAAGAACTTAAAGTATTTACATTTATTGTGAATGCTGCTTTTTGTGTAAAGATACATTAAATATTACTTCTCAATTTACCTCATTAAATCTCTGAAAGCTTCTATTAAAAATGTCATCCTACTGGCTAGGTTTCATACTGCTGGAAGGTACTGTGCATGCTACCAGAGGAGAAAAGTAATCATCACTCTTACCAGGCTATGAACGCTTCAAGCAGCAGCAATAACAGCTGAACTGGCAAGATATTCCAACTGGTACATTCATGGCATGAATGTCATAGAAGTTGCTAACACTTTCTGATTAGATTTAAATATGGAACCCATGCCTCATATTATTATTGGGACCAAGAACCTGTATCTAGACAGATTATAGGACCTAGGAGAGAACCTGCCACTATTATTCTGCTAAATGGACATAGGATTAAATCAACTCCTAGTGGCTCATCACACCATACCCATAGATCAGAGTGCATCTCTCAGTCCTCATCAGAGAAGCCTCTTCTTACAGTAAATGGTGATTAACCCAAGGACCCACAACTGGTCAAAGTGCAGAGAGAAAGAGACTGTGGAAAGCTTAGCCCTAAACTGGGCACCTTATCAGCCCCTTCTTCCAAGGCTCAGAGGTCATCACCAGTGACTACAATGAAACTGTGTCTTCTTGGGCACAACAGGGCTATTGCATGTATGAACTCACAGCAATTCTGACAGCATGTGTAAGCTCTGTTAGGGCTCAAGCCAGACAAAATCCCCCCATGGAAGATGCCTCACTCCGAGCTGAGGAGCTGCCGGCATGGATTGCTGCTGGGAGGAGAGTCAGTTTCCTTTAAAGGTGTGGCCCCTGGTAGGTCAGCCATGCTCCCAAGGACGTCCCTCACAACCAAAAATTGGGCAGCACAAATTGGACTCAATGGATATTTTTTTTTATGAGACCATGAAGTTGGTAGATGGGAAAGGAGGAGTGGTTCTGGAAGAGTTGAAGAGGGGAATGAATATGATCAAAATACATTCCATAGAATTTTCAAAGACTTAATAGGGGGCTAGGGAGATGGAGCAGGAGTTAAAAGCACTGGCTGCTCTTGCAGAGGACCCTGGTTCATAGCACCTACATGGCGCCTAACAACCAGCCATAACTCCAGTTCCAGGGGACCCAACACTGTCTTCTGCCCTCCATGGGCACTGCACAACATGAGTGCATTCACATACATGCAGGCAATACACTCATACATATAAAAATAATAAAACATTGGGGCTGGAGAGATGGCCTAGTGGTTAAGAGCGCCGACCGCTCTTACAGAGGACCCGGGTTCGATCCCCAGCACCCACATGGCGGCCGAGAACCGTCTGAAACTCCAATTCCAGGAGAACTCCAGTTCCAGGGGAATCCGACACTCTCTTCTGACCTCCGCGGCATTGCACGACACGGGTGCACAAACTTGCATGCAGACAGTACATTGATACACATACAGATATAAATAAATGCAGGGCGTGGTCGCGCATGCCTTTAATCCTAGCACTTGGGGGGCAAAGGCATGCGGATCTCTGTGAGTTCAAGGCCAGCCTGGTCTACAGAGTGAGTTCCAGGACAGCCAGAGCTACAGGGAGACCCTGTCTCAAAAAAGACCAAAAAAAAAAAAAAATTAATAATAATAATAATAATAATAAAACATTTTAAAAGAAGTTATAAAAATATTTTAAATGCAAATAGCTAGGCACCTTGGAAGTATTGATTTTCTTAGGAAATGTGAAAACATTACTCTATTACAAAGGAGAACATCCTTAATTCTTAAGCAGTGTATTTGAGCACTAAAAATGAAGTGCTAGAAAAAAAAAGTCACTGTTGCTTGTGTTGACACTGGGGTGGGGCTCTTCTCATTGGCAGCACCTGTTTACAGTTCTGTGTGAGAAGATAGAAATTGCATTTAGTGATTCTTCGGTCATTTTAGGCTTGAGATGAGCTCTGAAAAATACAAATTGTTTAGCACATAGGAAGTCAATATTATTTTAAAGCAAAGTGGACTTTTTACTTAAATGTCCTTTTAAAAAATGTTGTTCCAGCCAGGCGTGGTGGCGCATACCTTTAATCCTAGCACTTGGGAGGCAGAGGCATTCGGAACTTTGTGAGTTCAAGGCCAGCCTGGTCTACAGAGTGAGTTCCAGGACAGCTGGGACTACAGGGAGACCCTGTCTCTAAAAGACAAAAAAAAAAAAAAAATGTTGTTCCCTTCTATGTAATTCACAATCTTGTTGATGCTTGGGATGTGAAGACCGTCTTTCCATCTACTGCTTAGGACTGGAGAGAAGCAATTCAGTTTACAGAACAAGTGTGAATTACCAAACTCAGAACTTGCTTTAATGGACTAGGCTAATGAGAAATGTGATGTTCCTGTTAACTTTCTGTTGTATTTTTGGGAGAAAGGCACTTAGCATGGCATGCAGGTGTCTTTGTTGTTTATTCCAATTTCTAAATGGTTCCTGCTTCCATGTTTCTTCTTTATTGATTTAGAGCAAGTTGGCAGGTAGTCTTGAATGCAGTATTTGTTTATTCCAAAAGAAAATATTTATAATAAAATTATTCGTAGGATGATTTAAGGAAAAAAAAATGTTCCCACTATAGTAATTGGATAATTGTGTGCTATCTCCAAGGAGAATGTTCACATTCATACATTTTGTTGTCCTATAATGTTGGCTGTTAAAGATAGAGAAATGATAATAAGATGTATAAGTTGGTCATGGTGGTGCACGCCTTTAATCCCTTTAATCAGGAGGCAGATCTCTGTGAGTTCAAGGCCAGCCTGGTCTACATAGCAAGTTCCAGACAGCTGGGGACAGGGAGACCCTGTCTCAAAAAGACAAAAAAATAAACAAAAAAGACGTGCATCAAATTGGACTATATATTATTGGTTATTTAAGTATTGGTATAAAGTTAATGGTAATGCAAGCATATTAATTATAAGAGTGCAAAGTATAAAACTATTGCTTAATTTAAATGCCTTTGTGATTTTTTTTTAAACTGGACCCCTCTGTTCATGATGACGTGAAATGAGAGATTTACAAGTCTCCGGTCTAAACCCTGTGTCTTGTGACAGAAGAAAAAAAATCAGATACTTAGAGTAAAACCACCCTTTCTTCCCAAGGTACCAGGCCACTAGAATGGGTGGTGGTGCATGTGGAAATGGGGAAGCTTCCAGGGCCGTGGTCCCCGTGGGCTCACTAGGTATGTCCTGCCCTGTGCGGTGCTGTTGTGCTGAGCGGTAAATTACTTCTAAAGAAAACTGAAGGACAGAGCACAAAGAAAAGACCTCCTCTTCAAATGCCCATAAACACCTCCTTCAGTTGCTCAGGCCATTGTGAAGCTTTTAAGGCAAACTTGACAGTGCCTGGAACATCGCATCTCAGGTGAGCCCTGCCCCTTGGCCAGTGTGAACAGTATGTCTGTTACTATAGCAACTACTTTTTCTCGACTACCACTGTTAATGAGGGAACAAATGCATACTGAGAAGAGAAAACCCACCTGTCCAGTTGGCTATGCGTTCACATGTGTATCTTGTCTGCCTTTCCTTACCGAAATACAAAACCCTCCTTTCTTCTTGGGATGGGCTGCTCTTTCTCTGCCCAGACCCCCAAACAGTGAGATTTTTCTTTCTTAAATGGCTTTGGGAAGACCTAGCAATGGAGCTGGGTGACAGAAGAGCTCACTACTACCAGGACACATTTTTCATAGAAAATTCGCATCTCTTTCCTCTTCTCAGAATAAAATATGCAAGAACGAACATAAATGGCTTATCCCCCCTTTTCCCCAAGAATTGGGCCTTTGATGTTCAAGAGCAGCTAATATTAAAGGCCAACCCTAGCAAGCTGTGGAAACCTTACCTATTTATGACAAATGTAAAATGGCACAAATCTAAATGAACGTGATAGTATCATTAGTTTGTGAGTTGCATCCTTGAAAATAGCTGTGGAGGAGCCAAATCGGTTTAAAAGAAGATAACAAAATGGTTTAAGCTACTTAGGTTGAATGCCAATTATCTTTTAATATTCAACTGAGCATATTTTACCAAGAAAAAAGGCGCCGTTGATGCTTGCATAAGTCACTGGCAGCGTCGGCCAGCTGTGCCACAGTACTCTGTGAATCACTTTGTGCATTTTAGTAGCATGGTAATTTAGTAGAGGCCTACCTGAGTGATGGCATTTTCAATGAGCAGGTAATCTACAGAGAATTTTTATATGGTTATGAGTTCTGTGCTTCAGCCCAGCAACACAAAAATACATCAAGACCAATTACAGTATCAACTTTCAGTGTGATACCCTCGCCACGCAAGTGCATGTATTCCTGCCCCAGGCATTTCAAATTGCATCTAATTTGAAATCTTTGGGGTTTTAATTAAATTTCAGAATATATGGAATTCTTCATTAGTACCTGCTCTGAATAGCAGATTCCTCTTCTCTCTGTCTCTCGTTAAAAGAAGTAGGCTGTGGTAAATAGCGTGCTCAGGAGCTGATCATTTGTGGGGCCTGGGTATTGGAACAGAAATGGTGAAATGCAAAATAATATCAAAAAGATTATTAGTCCAGGGAGAATCTCTTGATTTGTATTTTAATGGAATTTTACATTTCTCTTAATGATTTGCAAATTGTCCTCTGATTATAAGATGCATTAAGCTTTTCATTTTAATGGCAGAGACACAGCCATTAGCAGAATTTTTTTTCCAGTCTTCTTTTTAGAGTGCTTCCCTGCAGCAGATAAATATTGAAACCATTAACACCTTTTGATGTGCGCTACAACCTGCATCATAGATCCCTGCCCGGGCGGCCACACATCTCAGTACTGAACACCTGGCCCACCTGGCCAGGGACCACATCTCCACCTGGGGACTGCAGGAGGCCATGGGACCTGCTTCTGTCTCTAGAAAGCAGGATTTGTTTTCAACATTGCATTGGTGGTGGTGTTTGTGTTAAAGCTAATGCATTTAAATATTATTAATGGCCCAATTTGTATTAAAAAGCTGATTTCACCAGGGTTAAGGCAGATGCCGCTCCCAACTCCAGCCTGGGCTGGAGTGGCTCTGGCCTGGGGCTGGCCAAGAAAAGAGATCAGACTGCCTGGAACTCCACCTCAGGAGGCTGCCTGCAGACCTGGCACAGCGAGAGAGATGCACAGACTCTGTGTTAGCGGCTGACCTAGCTGACCACACACAACCCCCACTCAGGGCCACTTGACTTGAATTTGGCCTCTGGGATGACACGTCGACCTCAAGGCCAAGACTTGTGGCTTCTGCAAAGTGTATGAGATTTACATGAGCACAGCTGCTGGCGCAGGCCTGTTCTGCCCCAGCTCCTCTGAGTCCTCTGAGCTTTTGATTTTGACCTGTGGGGCAGCTCAGAAGGCAGCCGTGCTCTGTGCTCGCTCTGTAGCTCCTGCTCCATGGTGCAACCTCTTACGCTATAGCTTGTTTCATGGTGTTGAAACCAAAAGCAGGAGTTCAAGAAAGATGCTGGCCAGCTCAATGTAGCACTGGCCTCCCAGCCAGGGAGAAGGAACTGCTGCCCTGTTATGGAACAGTCCTCCAGGCTTGAGGTGGTTGTTGCCATCTTGAACACTCACCGAGAACTCTGCCCAAGACTGGGTCCATTAATGTTGCATTGTGGTGGGGAGGGGCTTCGGAGGCCCTACTCTGCCCTAAGGATTTCTAGACAGTTAATGGTTATAGGGAAAAAGAGATTCACAAGGCCCTGCCCTTCCAGGAAGATATATAAGTGCAGAGAGAGAGAAAGAGAGAGAGAGAGAGAGAGAGAGAGAGAGAGAGAGAGAGAGAGAGAGAGAGAGAGAGAGAATCCTTTCCATCAGTGTTGCTCATAAGCCGCTCATGCAGGTCACCCTAATTAAGCATTGGCTCACCAACCTAGACTTGCGTGGAATCGCTCCTTTGGTTTTTGGCCGCCTACCTAGAGTAAGTAGACATCTGTTTGTTGGACAAAGAAAAGCTCCCACATTTGTTAGGGCAGTTCTTCACAGCTGTCTGAAGGTAACTCTGGGCAGCTGTGACTCTCTGCTGTCACCTTTCCTCTCTGACCTCCTCATACACAGTCTGGCTCTTGAGAACAAGCCCGAGAGCTTTGTGCCCTTCCTCTGACCTTTGCTAGCAGGTGTCTGCCTGGGTGTCTGGGAGCTAAGCACACCATCTCCACCTGGAACCCTGTCCTTGCATACCAACTGTTAAGAAGATGCACCTTTCGGTGTGGCTCCCTGGTCTGTAGTGGGGGTGACAGCACCCTTTGCACCCAGCTACGTGACAGCCTGGGGAAGTATTCTTACTCTGTATCTATCTGCTAGGCTGTGTAACAAGTGTCACAGACTGGGTGGGTTAACAGCTGTTTCCTTACAGCTCTGGAGGCTGGAAGGTCAAGATGAAGGTGTTGGTAGCACCAGTTTCCTCTGAGGTGCTGGCTCTTAGCTGGCAGACCGCCCTGCAGCTTTCTTGTTGTGTACACATGATCTTTTCACATGGATACCAGCCAGGTCACATTAGACCCCAGCCTAACAGCCATGTGACTTTCATTGCCTCTTTCCAAATAAGGTGTGCCCTTCCCTGAGGCCCTTTGTGTGGCTGTGTGTGTCACTGGCCACAGGGGGTGTGGCTATCACAGACCCACAGCTGACCAAAGAGAGCTTTCAGTTTGTAGTAGCTCTCATGTGCAGAAGCAATGGGACCGATTATGATTTTTTATTGAAAAAAGAACATTCTTCACCCAGTCATTTCCTCTCCCTACTCCCTTTGAAGTCTAAGAGCACAGTAAATGGCTGCTTGAGGGCCTGCTACATGGTTCAGTGGGGAAAAGGTGCTTGCTGCCAAGCCTGATGACCTGAGTTAGACCCCTGGGACCCACATGGTGGAATGAGGAACCGACTCCAGCAAGTTGTCCTCCAGCTTCCTAAGCCTGCTGTGACATGCACATATATGTATACACACAAAAATAAATAAATAAAATGTAATTAAAATTGGCATGGCTCCTTGAAGAGACTTCTGGACTTGGGTGGGAAGGCTGGGCAGGCCACAGGTTAGCATGGTGGGGCTGGGGCTAGGCGGGCCTCCTGACTTGGCATGTACACAGACTTCACCACCTCGTTCCTGACTCTGGGTTCCCAGTGCCCCTGGCTTTTGTTCTGTCACTGTCTCCCCAGGAGGTTCCTAGGCATCAAGGCATTCTTCAGTGTGCAAGAGTTTCCTAGGCACTAGGTCAGTGTGCAGTAGACAGTGGGAGTTTGGGAGGCAGAGATGGACTCAGTACTCAACTGAACGTTGCCTCGCTCATCCACAGTGCTGGCAGATGCTCTGTGACCCAGGGGCTGCCCACTGCCAGTGCTTCCGGAGCCCACACTGAGGGGTGTCTACCTCCAGCTGAGCACCTAGCCCAGTGCCTGATCCAGAGCAGGAGCTATGAACATGACAATGAACAGTGCCAGTGTCATCCCTCTGCAGTGCTCCCCAGTGTGAGCACATCCTGGGCCTCGTGCTCATTGTGCCATCCCTCTGCAGAGTGCTCCCCAGTGTGAGCACACACTGGGCCTCTTGTTCATTGTGCCATCCCTCTGCAGAGTGCTCCCCAGTGTGAGCACACACTGGGCCTCTTGCTCATTGTGCCATCCCTCTGCAGTACTCCCCAGTGTGAGCACACACTGGGCCTCTTGCTCATTATGGCCTTGGGGTAGGCACGTCAGGTGTGTGGGTGTCTCCTCTGCACCTCGCCATTCTGAGGTGAAGCAGGGACATCATGTGACTAGAGCCTGCTGAGTCTTTTTTTTTTTATTTTATTTCCGTATGTGTATGAATGTACTGTCTGCATGCAAGTTTGTGCACCCGTGTCGTGCAATGCTGCGGAGGTCAGAAGAGGGTGTTGGATTCCCCTGGAACTGGAATTCTCCTGGAATTGGAGTTTCAGACGGTTCTCGGCCGCCATGTGGGTGCTGGGGATCGAACCCGGGTCCTCTGTAAGAGCGGTCGGTGCTCTTAACCGCTAGGCCATCTCTCCAGCCCATGCTGAGTCATTTCTATCTGAAGACAGAAGTGGCCTATCAGGAGCTTCACTAGAGCAGTTCCCGAGCACAAGGCAGGTTGAGACTATTGACACCCAACCAAGGAATGTTCACAATGGGTGTGTGAGTTATAAATAATAAGGGTCAGGCCATTCATGCACCAGCCAGCGCTGTGCAGTCCAGCCCCACCCCCACCCTGCCCTGCTCCATCCCCACCCTCCTTTTCCACCCCTTTTCCTGTCTTGTAAATGAATACAATATCAGTATATTCCTGTGACTTGCTTTTGAGGACAGATGTTTTTGAGTCCTATAGAGACCTTCCACTTATTAAGCTATCGTATAATAATTGTCCATCTTTTTTTTTTTTTACTCTCTACTGTCAGTAGACATGTGAGTTCTTCTGGGGAGGGGTCTTTAAAACTGTTCTAGCACTGTGTCTGGTGCCCCAGCTGACTGGGATCTGTGGGCAGAGGACTGAAAGGGGGGACTGGTCAGAAAAAGAACTCCAGGAGTCTGTTTTTCCTCTTGAGCCTACTGCAGAAAACCACTGAAATGTGGATGGAAGCCCAGCAGGGAGCCACCGGAGAGGTGAGCACTGAGCACTCCACAGCACTGAACAGAACTCGACCCCGAAAATACATGAACGAGGACCCTATTTTTTCAGTGTTTTTATTCTTAAAATAATCAACTACTCAGAGTAAAATTTATCTTGTACTACTCCCTGCTTGGGGTTTTATGATACATGTAGAGGCAGGATGTGTGACAGCAGTAGCATGAAAGATAAGACGGGGGGGAGTGGGAATATATCATATCGTTTCTTAAGTTCTTGTGAGCAAGCCCAATGTTGTTTGAGGGTAGGCAGTAATAAATCATGATGCATATTAAACATCCCCAACCACTATAAACAGAGATGTATAGCTCGAAATGAAATGCTTATTTTTAAAACTATCTAAAAGAAAACAGAGGAATGGAGAAACAATGGATAGATGGGAGAAATCATGAACTGGAAGACTCTGATCCAACTACACCAATAATTACATTAAATGTAAAAGTTCTTAAGAGTCAAGTAAAAAGGCACAGATGAATGACTAGCTTAAAAAAATAAAGGCAGATGCTAGTAAATATTTTCTGTAAGACACAGATACTTTAAAAGAAATAAAAGCTGGAGAAGTCCGTCACTTGCTAAGCACGACTTCCATCTCTCAGGTGTAAAAAGCCTGTCATTAGTGGCTGGGTGTGGTGGTTCAGCCTTTAATCCCAGATGGAGGCAGGTGGATCTCTGTGAGATTGAGGTCAGGTTGGTCTACATAGCTAGCTGGGGCTACAGGAGGATTCTGTCTGGAAAAGACCAAAAAAAAAAAAAAAAAAAAAAAAAAAAATCCAGTGTGGTATGCTCTATAATCAGAAAACAGAAGAGGCAAAGACAGGAAGACCTCTGGAGCTGGCCAGCCCATCCAGCCAATCAACAAACGAGTTTCATTGAGAGACCCTCCACACCCATCTCAAAAAATAAGGTAGAGAGTAAGGAAGAACTCTGGCCTTGATACATAGATACATATGTGTATGCATACCTGCATACACAGTTATACGCACATAAACATGCACACATACCAAAAAATGATAAAAAGAGCAGTCTATAAAGCCAATAGAAAAAGTAGTATATAACAGAAGTAATTTAAATAAAACTGTCTTTATTATTAGATTATATGATTATTTACATAGAATATCTCAAGGAATTTTAAAAACATTTAATAAGGTTGAGTATACAAGAAGTTGTGTCTTAAAGCTAATAAATTTAAACTAATGACATTATAATAGTGTCCAGTGTAAAGTATTTAACATTAACACTTCTCCACTGAACAATATAAATGAAGCTAAGAACATAAACAGATGCACCTTACCTTGAAACAGCTACTATTGCAAAGAATTCAGTTCTCTGTGAGCTTTTGTTGTTCAATTCAACCAGGCTTTTTAGATACTCAACTGACACTAATGGTATTTGGAAAGAGCCTAGAATATTTAAAACAATCCTGAAAAGTAAGAATGAGGACAATCATTCCATCTCCCCAGACTCAAAGAATATATATGTAAGTATGAGATTATAAGTGAGAAAGTAAGTAAATAAGGAAAAGAAGCTGTAGGACTTATATAACTTGATTTCAAAAAACACTATGATGTAAATTCAAACTTAAAGCAGAGAATTGTGGGGTGTGGACAGACGGCTCAGTGGCTAAGAGCATGCACTGCTCTACCAGAGCACCTGAGTTCAGATCCCAGCACCCACACTGGGCTGCTCACAACTGCCTGTAACCCCCAACTCCAGGAGATCCATGGCCACTCCTGGTCTCTGCAGGTGCCTGCACTCATGTACATACACACATGGGTGCATGCATGTGCACACTCATACACACACACACACATACACACACACACAGGGATATGCAAAGTCTTATCTTTGAGAAAGAGGCTAGGTGAGGAAAATAGAGTCTCTCAACAGATAGCTGCTAAGCAACTAGACGACCATCTTAAAAAAGATACTTAGCCTGCCTCTACCCCCCCACCCCAGTACAAAAGTGAATTTAACTCTAGTATATGCTTAAACATAAATCTGAAATTGCACTTGGGGGGGAAAGTGAATATTTCCATGATTTGGCTAGTCAGACATTTCTTACAACCCCAAAAGATAAAGCTAAGAAGGAAATGGTCTTTTATTACAAGTGAGAGCACCATTAAGAAGGCAAAAGCAGAGGCGCGAAATGGGAGAAGTTTGTGCAGAGCTTATGGTCAGGAGACATGACGATTCCTGAGATTCCACAATTCAGAATCCATCCCTAAATATGTGAGTGAAGAACACTGTCTTCACAAAGCAGTGTGTGTGAACTGGCCCACAAGCCTAAGAGGTGTTGGGCATCTTCAGTGAAACCCAGATTAAAGCTACTA
Source organism: Rhizomys pruinosus (assembly GCA_009823505.1). Lineage (NCBI taxonomy): Eukaryota > Metazoa > Chordata > Mammalia > Rodentia > Spalacidae > Rhizomys > Rhizomys pruinosus. The sequence continues at coordinate 812,326 of VZQC01011034.1, read as the reverse complement.
TGAGAGACATCTACGTATGTCCAGATGGCTCACAAAACCAAATGTCTGTGGGAACGCAGAGCACCTCCCCCCACCATGCATGTTGGTGGGATATAGATGGTATATTGGGATAAAGTATGCACCCATACCACATTACCAGTGCCTCCAGTCTTAGGAAGCATATGAAGGCTGTTCACAGTAACTTTACTTGTAATTATCAACAATTAGGAGGCCCCATTGTCGGCTTGTGGGAGGATGTGGATTAACAGAGGTGTGCCCAGGGGAACAGGTCACGGTCCCTATGCTCCATGATAGGAAGGTGTGAGGGGCAGCCATGCAGGTGTGTCTCCACAGTGTACTGTGTAGAGGAGCCAGGCATACAGTGCATGTCTGGTTTTGCTTATGGCATGAAGTTCTACAATTAGCAAAAGCTGATCTGGGATGGGGGGAAAAAAAGAGAGAGGTGTAACTGCCTGTGAGGTTGTACAGGCAATAACTACCCATGAAGGAGGCATGAGGGAATGTTCCAGCATGAATCGTAACAGCATGGGTTACACAGGTATACATATTTGTCAGAACTCATCAGGAGCATGCTGAAGGTAGGTACCTCCTTGTATATAAATTCTACCTCAGCGGAGAAAGAACTACATTGACATTGAACTCTTAATTAATGGCATACGAGCTAATGTGTTTGAGAGTAACTGATGTTTTCACTTCATTTTTGAGCGCAGTAAAAATTTAAAATGGATAGAGAGAGGAAGAGGTAACTACATGAGAAACAGCAGCACAGATGGGGTTGTGCTTTCTGGGCAGTAGACATATGCGAATTTACTGTACAAACTCTTTCAGAAGTGAGTAGAATGGGCTTCTGTTTCTGGAAAGCAAACCTGGGGAACAGATGATGGAAACGGGCCTTTTGGTCTCCGGGCAAAGACACAGATGCACATGTGTTGGGCTCGTTGCATGCTACACCTCTGCCCCGGCCGCTGCACTCCTGAAGGTGTGAGGGTCAGAAAGGAGAGGTGCCATCAGTGATAACCCATGTGTCACCATCATGGTTGTCTAAGACACTTCTCAAAGAGATGTCTTGGGACCTCTGTGACATGTGTCACGGGTGCAGGAAAGAAGATAGGCCTAGCAGGGCGGCTCTTGGATAACATGATCAACACATAAACAGGAAATGCCACCCAGTAGCCCAAAGGGCCTTCAAGCAAAGCAAGCAGGTAACTGGTAGAATGGTCACCTGTCCCTTAAGGCCAGGGCCCTAAGGAGATGACAGGCAAGAGCAGAAGGAAGTGAAAGCATGGGCCATGTGAAAACATGGGAGGAAAGAGCAGAAAGAGGCCTGAGCCGGTGCAGATATCCGGGAAGGTATGGTTTCTTCTAGAAATGGCACAGACAGGAAGCCGCCATCCAGCACCTGAGGAGAGCACATCCCACATCCCGAGGGCCTTGATGAGTAGGTCCCGGGTGTAATTGGCAAGATGAGCTGGGTGTGAGGACCTTCGGCGTGTGGTTGCCAGGTAGTCTGGCTATAAGCAGTGTGGACTGTATAGAAGGGGCAGAAGGAAGCAGGGCTGTAGGGACAGCAGCACAGAAGCAGGTGGAGCCCAGGGCACTTGCAGGTGGGGCAGACGTCTGAGCGTCATGTCTCCCGCTCCACTACAGAACATCTGGGCCTCCACTGTGTAGAGAGAAATCGGAGGAAGAGTCAGCAAGGTCAAGATTGGGGTTGGGTGGAACTGTGTGAAGGTGGGGTACCCAGGTGCACCTAAGAAATGTTGAGTGCATGTTGTGTCTTGCATGTTGTACCTTGGAAGGTCACAATAGGCTGTGAGCATCTACTCTACAGCCTGAGCTGGTCTCAGGGGAAGAAGAGGAAGCCAGGAGCCACCTGTGTCCTCTTTTGTTTGCCAGAGAGCTGAGCTAGGAGTGTGTGGCCATGCCAGTATCTCATCTTGCACTGGTCTCCTAACAGTCCCTGTCAAGGCCTCTTCCCCTGGCCAAGGACCCACAGAGTCCACATCCTCAGACACCTCAGAGGTTCCATGTCAGTAACTGGGGTTGAGCAACTAAGGCAGTTTGCAGATAACATTTGTCTATTGGTATTTCCCCAGACTACTGTTTTGGAGTGTGGAGATTGACTGTTGAATCATGTGGTGATCCCTGAGTCTCCCTGTTGAATCACATGGAGATCTCTTAGTCTGCCTGTTGAATCACATGGAGATCTCTTGGTCTGACTGTTGGATCACATAGTGATCCTTTAGTCTGACAGTTGAATCCATCTCATTCCTGGCCTTTAAAAGGCTTTCTGCTCAATACCTCCTTGCTTGGGGCAGATGGGGAGAGACCTCCCTTCCTCTTTTTAGAGTGTCACGTGCCATCTGCCTGCTGTCTAACATCTGTGGATTCCTGAATAGCCACATGCTTTCTTGGTTCCCATGCTTGCAGTGGCCTGCCTGACACCCTCAACCCCGCATCCGACACATCTATCTGGCTCTGCTTTTTCCCTCCTAGTGAGGCATTATGGGAGCACCCAAGCCCAGACTGCAGTCAGATGGCATGTATTGCTGCAACCAAGGGGCCTAGGGCTTTTTTTTCCACCACCCCCGGGACTTCGCTGTGGCTTCTTGTGACCTCAGGGTCACAGCGTTCCTCCAGCAGAGCCACGAGCTCTTCTTCTCACCACGACCGTGTCTTACGGTGAAAGCTCATCTTCTCACCACGGCCGTGTCTCACGGTGAAGCTCTTCTCTCCGCAGAGAACCAACCAGTCTGTGGACAGAAATGTGCCCACTTCACTCACCTGCCCCAGGCTCGGCTAAGTAAGGCACTTGGGCTTTTAACATGGGAGGGGGTTGCAGGCATGGTGTGGAGCTGGTATGAGTCAGCGCTCCATCATTATAACAGATGCTGGAGCCAACTTACAAGGAGGAAAGGCTGACTTGATTCACACCTTCAAAGATTTCAGTCCATGGTCACTCGGCCCTAAGGCTTTGGGCTTTGATAGTGTAGCAGATCCTGGCAGAAGAACATGGAAGAAGAGGCCAGGCAGCAGAAAGAGGGAGGAGAGAGATAGGGCAGTACTCTACCATCCCTTTAAACAGCCCACATCCCAGGGACTTAACTTCCACCTGCTAAGCCCCACCCCCTAAAGATCCCATCAGTTCCCTATAGCACCACAGACTAGGGACCAAGTCTTCAATATACGAAGGGACATTTGGAACACACTGCATATCCATACTGTAGCAGTTGGTGGTTTTGGTGAACACATGAGAATAATGACAGACAGGAGACAGGCTGGGGGGGGGGTCATGGGAAATGGGTGAGGCCAGTGGCCCATCTGTCACACTGTCGTATGGCCATGGGAGGTAGGACAAGATGGCAGTCCTCACTGTGCTAGGCATTTATAATAGATTTCCCTGGTGGTGGCGTCACCATGGGAAAGGGCGTCCCCCCATCTCTTCTTTAGCCTCTGTATTGCTTCCTGCTATAGCCAGAGTAAGACCCAGGACCTGTACTCCCCCAGATCTTACCTGCTTCCTTCACCTGGCTCTCTGGCCTCCTGGGGATCCCTTTGCACCACTCCCACCACCACCACCACCTGCAGATCCCAGTTCCTAGGCCACCTGATCAGAAAAGCTGCCCCTCGCCATGCATCCCACTCAGCACCCCAGCACTCCATGTCCCCAGTCTTGGCTCATGATGCTGTGAGAAGCACCAAGCACTATCACCCTCCTTCTCCCCAGCTCTATGAAGAACATATGTCAGAGGTCAGCACATAGAGGCTGCTTTGTGGCTACTTACTGAATACATACATGAGAAATGAATTAGTACATTACTATATCTGTGCACTGCACACCTGGCCTTGCCCCCTAAATTGAAAGTAGAGGAACTCTCCCTTGTCAGGGAGATTGCCCATGATCCCCCTTGCCTCTGCAAGGGAGAGGCCATTTTTCTACAACAGAAGCAATGAGCCAGTCCCAACAGCCACAAGACCCATACAGTGGAGCCGTCCATCCTCTGCCACAGGAGGAAGTCCACCTTCTGAGCTTCCCCCCTCCCTGAGATAAGGACAGCTTCAGGGAGACCATGTGATACCTAATGGAAATGCTAAGGGCCGGGGGGTGACACCCGTTCATGCAGCCTGCACACCCCATCCCTGTAAGGAGGTGGAGGGTCCTGAACCAGGTCTCTGTGTGCCTGCTAGGCTCCTCTGCTGGGCTCTCCAGAGCACTGCAGCCCCTCCTGACCTGCCTGCCACATGCCCTGTCCCCTGTGTCCCCTACCTCGTCTGCACACTCCCCTCCACTCTCACCTGCACAGCCTCTTCCTCATTTGAATAGGTGAGAAACCAAAGTCAGCTGCCCCATTTGAGCTTGCTTCCATCGCTCAGAATTCAGTCGCAACTTCTTTTGAATTCCTCAGCTGCCCCGAGGCGGAGGCTCAGTGTTGGTACTGAGATTAATCCCCAAAGAGCCCCTCATTTCTCTGCAGAGAAATTAAAGCTTGCCAGTTTTCCTTTTGCCTGTCCTTCTGACAGCTCTGTCAGTAATGATATGCCCGCTCCGTGGCATAATCCCCGTCCTGTGGTGGAGAATAATTCATTAAGAAATTAAGGGCTCGGCTCCTTTCCGTTGGGTTGGTCTTCAAAAGTTAGCTAATGGCGAGGCAGTATGATTATCAATGGAAAATTATTCAGCGTACCTCAGGGCCACTGCCAACACTCTCTGGGGTTGTCAGTGTTCCCAGAAATTAAGTTGGGTGACGTTGACTGTGAGGTAGACTGTGTGGGGCCAGGAGGGCAGGTCAGACATGGTCCCAGTTTGGGAAGGAGCTTCAGAGACTTGGGGTTAGAACACGAAATAGCTGCCCCGGGCCTTGGCACTTCCTCCTCCCCAGGAGATCAGGAGTGAAGACTGGAGAAGCTTCTAGAGAGTATGAGCTGTGTGAGATGGTGGGAGGGGCATCTGGATATGTGGATATGTTTGGCATATTGCTGTGGGTTTGTTTTGTTTTAGTGTTTGTTTGTTTGTTTGTTTGCGATAGTCTTACTGTGTAGCTCAGGCCAGCCTCCTTTTCCAAACCCTCCTGCCTCAGCCTCCTGTTTACTGCTTAGCCTCACAAGTATGTTTTAAAGTCTATCTGTTTATCATGAAACGGCCAGGGTCTGAAACTAACTCACTATCCAGCGTCAATCTTTTTTTAATTTTTTTTAATTTTTTATTTATTTATTATTTTTTATGTGTATGAGTGTACTGTCTGCATGTAGGTTGGTGTGCCCGTGTCATGCAGTACTGGGAATCGAACCCCAGTCCTCTGCAAGAGCAGTCAGAGCTCTTAACCACTGAGCCATCTCTCCAGCCCCCAGCGTCAATCTCTAGGGCACACTGAAACCCACAAAAGGAATGTGTGATTTGGTGGCATCCTTGCTGCTGTGGGCTATAGGGAGACTGAGGACCTCCAAGTCAGATGTCCTATCATGTGTGGTTTGATTTCAACGTAGCATCAATGTAGCAAGGCCAGGTGCATGGAGGAGCTCGTAAGGCAAGTTTGTTCCTCCCTGAGTGGCCAGTTCAGGGCTCAGGGCATCCTCAGTCTGCAAAGCCTATGGGACTCTAAGGGAGGGAGAGAAGGCGTGCACTTCCACACACAGCCAAATCCAGAGAGGCTTGTGTGGGGCCAGGGCGTCAAGTGGCATTACAGCAAGAAGCCTCAGACTGGGTTTGATTTTCCTTCTTTTCACGATTAACCCCGGTAATGTAGTAACGACCCTGGGTCAGCCTCCTCTAACACCAGCCCTGTTCCTTGTCCTCCTGCCCTCTCCAGCTTTTTTACAGTGTGTTTTTCTGTATTTCTGCTTTTGTTCTGATGCCATTAACCCCTGTTCAAAAGCCAGTCCTTCAGCTGCCTACCGGAATGACAATTATTTGAATGGTAGAGGGTGTTAACGTATAATTATTCACATTCACACCCGGACAGTCACAGTTTAATCATTTCTCTGTAGGCTTCCTGAAGTTTGTGCTTAAAGTCTTAGGCATAATTCTTTTGTTAAGTACGTTTAGGGGACTGGAAGTGTTGGGAAAGCCAGCCAGCGCGCGCACACCCCAGCCAAGCTTTGAGGACATTCCACGTCACCTCTGGGAGCATGCCTCTCAGGTGAGGCCCCCAGCTGGCTCCTGGCTCCTCCATGAAGCAGAAGGTTCACTTCTAAGGGCTAATGGTGTAATCTGTCTGTGAGATGAGATCAGAGACTCTGTCTGGGGTGTCAGGACCAGACAGAGCTAGCCAGAGAGCCCTTCTATATGAGTGTCAGGCCCTGCACAGGCTGGCCAGCACAAAAGGGCCCAGCTTAACCCTTGAGACCATGAATTCTTCTATAGCCTAAAAGGCTTTTGAACATGAGGGTTTATTAGTATATATTTACCTATTGAAATTCAAACCTAAAACTTTAATTTAAAAAATAACAATGCAGTACTGGTTGCTGTACATTAATGGATTTATATGAAAACTGTCTTCCATGGCAGACATTGTATTCCACTTCCGAAGATCTCTTGGAAGCATCATTTTCTTCCTTGTTGTCAGAGGACAGCTGGTTTCTCAGGCTGACTCCTGCCTCTAACCTGTGGTGATGGGCTGGACTTCCAGACAACTCAACACACAGAGAGGACAGCGGGGTGTGGCCCGCTGGTACCCTTGCCACCTTTCTGACCCAGCTGTGACTCAGGGAGACTTGTATTCTCTGTATCTCAAATTGTCCCGCCCTTACTGTGGAAGATTATTCTATCAGATCACCCAGCGTGACATCTCAAGTTCCTGTCTACCACGTGTTTGGTCTCACGTGTTTAGCCAGTGCTAGATGAGAACATGCGTGTGCTTCTGTGTTGTAGGCAGCAGAGGTCACACCTGACATGTCAGAGTAAGTGTACCAAGTCTTCCTTAATCAACTTCACATCTCTCAACCACGTGTTACATGCCTGTGAATAGTATAAGCTATGCTCATGTGGTCAGGCCTGCTCTGGCCCTCAGGAGTTCTGTCTTCTAGGAGCTGAGCTGAGCTGAGCACTGACCTCTTTCATTCTGCCTGATGTTCTTGGCCTAGAAGTGGGAACAGCTCCTGGGCTGAGGGACCAGTTTGAAAGAATCATCTGGCAGCGTCAGAAGAGAGCTTGTCTCTGTCTCAGGACATAGCTGATACTGGGGGTGTTCCTGGGGACCACGCTCTACAGACATGGGCGGGGAGGTCCTGGCAAGCACAGAGAGGGTAGCTTAGACCACATCCTCAGAGGAGGGCTCACGGCAGGAGGCACTTGACTGTGTTCTCCACACTCCAGGATGGCATAGAGAATCCACTTTAAATGGAGGAACTGTTCCCTCATGTCTTGAACTTGGGGGGAAAAAAACTCCCTATGATTAGGAAAGGTAACTGGAAAATGTATTTCCCTTCATCTTTCTCTAAAATTTGCTTTTTTAATTAACACAGGGAAGTTGGCCTTTGAGGTGTGCAGTCATGTGACTTCTAATACATGCCCGGGTTGCTGTGGCCACCACTGTAGTCATGATCATAGGGGTCTGTTACCAGCACCCCCTTGTGCTCAGCAGTCTTCTGCCTATTATCAGAACAAAAGTGTCTTCTGAAATTCCTGTCAGTGGAGTCAGACAGTAGCTAACATTCTAACATTCTGAGCCTGGCTCTTAACTCAGCTTGATACCTTTGAGGTGTGTGAAAGCTGTGGTCTGTGTCTGTGACTTATCCATTTTAACTATTGAGTAATACTCCACAAGATGACCATACCTCAGTTCACCTATTTTTGTTTTGCTGGTGGTGATGGTGGTTTTGTACATGTTCATTTATGTCCAGGTACATGTATGTGTGTGGAGGTCAGAGGACAGCCTTGGTTGTCATTCTTTGGGTGCCATTCACACACACACACACACACACACACACACACACACACACAATGTGCATTGCCTGCATGTGTGTGTAGGTGCACCTGTGTTGTTCAGTGCCCGTGGAGGTCAGAAGAGGGTGTTGACCCCCCCGGAACTGGAGTTAGGACAGTTGTTAGCTGCCACGTAGGTGCTGGGAATCGAACCTGGGTCCTCTGCAAGAGCAACAAGTATTCTTAATGACTGAACCATCTCTTCAACCCCTATCTGTTTTTCATTGTAAGCATTCTAGGAGATAAGTAATGGTAACTTCTCGTGATTTAAATTCCCCAATGTCTAGTTTGGTTGAACATCTTTTGTGTATCTTAACCAATGCATGTATCTCTCTGAAAAAGTGTTAAGTATTTTGCCTTCTTTTTTTTTTTTTCACTTGAATTGTAGGATTTTTTTTTCTAGAAGATGTCATGTTTTCCTTAAGGAAGTTCTCAAAAGTTCCTCCTTGACAATCCCAAACATCAGTCCTGCACCTTTGCTCCACATCGGGGTCTTTCCCTCCCATGGTCCCCCAAGTGAAGTCTGGTAAGCACAAGTCCTGTCTCCATCCCCCTGCACTGGCCTCCATGATACAGCCCAGGTAGTCCAACAATGGCAGTCTATATTCTGACGAGGCTGACATCCCCTTAGCTGTTTAGTCCACAAGCTGGGTATCTCAGTGGTCCCCATCTGGCATTGAAGGTTTGGAGGATTCTTGGAGAGACATGAGTCCTCAGTCCATATTGGAAGGTTCAAAAGCTGTGTCTTTGAGGAATACCAAAAGTGGTGGCAGCCACAGAGTAGATCCACTTGCCAATAAGAATTGAAGACAGGCCAAACAACACTACTCTCTCTTTTTTCTTTTTGTCTCTTTACTAAGATCTCAAATTCTACGTCTGCAGTACAGTTTCTCTAGTCTTACTGATTATTTATATCTGGTCGTACTTTCCTTTTGGATGCTTAAGGCCACACAGCACAGATTAACCAAGGTTTTTTGTTTTCTCAAGGTCAGTTGAGGATCTGGTCCTCAGGGTCTCTGAGGGTTTTTTTTTGGGGGGGGGGAGAAGGGTGGGAGCCTCTTGCTCCTTTCAGCTTTTCATTCACCAGTTCCATCCACTCGAGGACAAAATCAGGTCTTGCTGGACCAGGCTTCCTTTACGGAAGCATGAGCAGACTTTCCTCCTTATAGACTGGACACTGGCTGAAGTCCCATTCTTGGCTGTCCAAGAACTCCCTGAACAGGAAGACTAGTGACCCACATTTGAGGACATTTCAAAAGATGCCCCCATGCATAATCCCCTAAGACTTAGTTGACCTCTGAGGGCAAGGAACAAAGTTATCCCTTAGGTCCCTTGGCCTATTTTGCCTTCTTTTAATTGGGAGATTTGTAAGGTTGCTGTTGAGTTTGTAGAGTTCTTTGTGTACTCTAGATATGAATCCTTTGTTAGATATATGATTTCCAAGTATTTTCTCCTGGTTTGTAACTAGTCTTTTATTCATTCGACACCAGCATTCATGGAACTTTTGTTTTCCTTCTTTAATGAAGTCTAGTTCCTGGTCCTCTGGCTCTTACCATCTTTCTGCCCTCTCTTCTGCTATGTTCCCTGAGCCTTGGGTATAGGGGTTGCATTGTAGATGGATCAGTTGGGGCTTGGTACCCTGCAGTCACTTATTCTCTGCATTTTGACCAGTTATGGAACTTTGTAATAGTCTGCATCTGTTGCAAAAAGAAGCTTCTTTGATGAGTGGTGAGAGCCACACTTATCATGGATATGAGGGTCAGTATTCCTCTATGCTTTTTCAGTTTAATCTTTTACATTGAAATCTCTGTGTTTTAAGTTAATTTTTAACAATTTTGGGATTTACGGTCAGAATTTGAACTCTTTGAGTATGGGTAGCCAATTTTCTCAAAACCACTTCTTGAAAATAATATTGTTTCCCCATTGAAATGGAGACCTTAGTCAAAAAAAAAAAAATTGTTTCCTGGTGTTGGAGTGATGGCTTGATGGGTAAAATGCTTGTTTCAGATGCAGTAATTCTGCATATATAATCCCAGTGCTCCATAGGTGAGTTGAGAGGCAAGAAAGCCTGGAAGCTCCCAGTTCCATCAGCCTGGCTGTGCAGTGGCGAACAACAAAGGGACTCCCTTGCCAAGGTGAAAGGTGAAAACTGACACCTAAGGCTGCCCTCCTACCTCTATACACGTGCTATGGCACACATACATCTATACTGACACAGGTGAACATGTATTGTATATATACACAAACACATCTTACATCCATAAAAACACATTTTCCATACATGACTATTTTAGAAGTCTCTACTCTATCAGTCTGGATATTCCTTTTCAAATACTAGATAATGTATTAGTTACTTTTGTTGTTGCTGTGACAAATACATGACAAAAGCAACTTAAGAAGAGAAGACATGAACGCAGACGGTGTGGACCAGCAGAGTGGCAGTGAGGAGCTCTGGTTGCACAACAGGAGTGTGGGGGGGTTGGGGGGTTGGTCCTAGTGTGTCCATAGTCAGAGATGGTTGCTGATGCCACTGTGTCCATAGTCAGAGATGTTGCTGGTGCTGCAGTGTCCATAGTCAGAGATGGTCGCTGGTGCCACTGTGTCCATAGTCATAGATGGTTGCTGGTCCTGCTGTGTCCATAGTCAGAGATGGTTGCTGGTGCCGCTGTGTCCATAGTCAGAGATGGTCGCTGGTGCCGCTGTGTCCATAGTCAGAGATGTTGCTGGTGCTGCTATGTCCATAGTCAGAGATGTTGCTGGTGCTGCTATGTCCATAGTCAGAGATGGTTGCTGGTGCTGCTATGTCCATAGTCAGAGATAGTTGCTGGTGCCGCTGTGTCCATAGTCAGAGATGGTTGCTGGTGCTGCTGTGTCCATAGTCAGAGATGTTGCTGGTGCTGCTATGTCCATAGTCAGAGATGGTTGCTGGTGCTGCTATGTCCATAGTCAGAGATGGTTGCTGGTGCCGCTGTGTCCATAGTCATAGATGGTCACTGGTGCCGCTGTGTCCATAGTCAGAGATAGTTGCTGGTCCTGATGTGTCCATAGTCAGAGATGGTCACTGGTGCCACTATGTCCATAGTCAGAGATGGTTGCTGGTCCTGCTGGCCTCCTCCTCCTCCCCGTTTCCTTTAGTCTAGGCTCTCAGCCCACAGGATGATGCTGCCCACATTCAGGCAGCTCTTCCCTTCTCAGTGACACTTGTAGAGATGCCCTTATAGTGTGTATCCCAGGTGATTCTAAATTCAGTTGTTGATAATTAAATCAACTGTCCCAAGTCCATCCTTTGTCAACTTGACACCCAAACACTTTAAACCACGAGCATTGTACGGCTTCCATCAGCTCCTGGCTGTGTCGTCATGTAAATTGTACTCGTTATAACTTTACAAGTCTCCAATAGGCTCTCTCTGTGCCTTTGAGGCTAACCATAAGAAAGTACTTCCTTAGGCAACCTTTCAAGTGAATTTGTATTGCTATGAGCTGGTGCTTTCTGTGGGCAGGTTTCGCCCTTGGGTTATCTTTCCTGTTACTTCAGTGTGTACAATGTGAGGTTTCTCTACAATGAACTAATCTCTCTAAGAGCCGTAGCTGTTTTCTCAGCACCCACTTTCTCTACAACTTTAATTTTATATTTATTTTTGTATGTGTATGAATGTACTGTCTGCATGCAGGTTTGTGTACCCATGTCATGCAATGCTGCGGAGGTCAGAAGAGGGTGTTGGGTTCCCCTGGAACTGGAGTTCTCCTGGAATGGGAGTTATAGATGGTTCTCAGCCACCATGTGGGTGCTGGGGATCGAACCCAGGTCCTCCGCAAGAGCAGTCGGCGCACTTAACCACTAGGCATCTCTCCAGACCCTCTCTACAACTTTAAACTCATTTGCGCTCCTTTCTTTACCAACCTGCACTTTTGTAATCTTCCACTATGAATCAGAATAAGAACAGTTAGCAGTGACCATACCACAGCTGGAACAGGAAGCTGTCTTGACATTGCCTCCACCTAAAGGATTAATTCATGGCTTTTTAATTTGGCTCCATTCAAATTTTCAGGACATGGACAGATGGGGTCAGATTTCTTAACAAATGGCCTGTACCCAGTTCTCACTAAAGTCCTTGCTCCCCTCTGAAACCTTGTGATCTGGGCTTCCACTGTCTACCTTATTCTCAGCATGCTGGACTCCCTGGCTCCCAGGAAAGCCCACTCAGCTCTGGTCACAGCATTCTAGAGCTTTTCTAGCCCAAAGTTCTCAATTCTTCCACATTCCTCCTACAAACCAGTGCCAAAGTCATACAAACCACATGTGTTTAGCATGGGAACATCCCACTTCTTGATACCAACTTTCCATATTGCTTATTTTTCTCATTGCTACAACAAAAGCAACTTAAGGAAGGAAGGGTTTCTCTTGACTCACAGTTTCAGGGTGCAGCCCGTGGGGGGGGGGGTATGGTGTTGTTCTGGCTGAGGCAGCAGGAGTATGAGGCAGCTAGTTACATTGCATCTGTAGTTGAGAAGCCGAGAGAGATGAATGCTGATGTTCAGCTCACTTTCATCTTTTTATTTGTTCTGGAACCCCAGTCCATGGATGGCAGTGCCTGCCTTAGGGTGAGTCTTCCCTCCTCAATTGAAACTGGAAACACCCCCACAGACTCATCCAGAGTTGTATCTCCTATGTGATTCTAAGTTAAATCAAGCTGACAATCAAAATTCCTATCACAGTTACCTTAACAGTATAGTAAGTCATGAACTTACTGTCTTTTGTGAAATGTGAACCTTTTTAGGTCCTTTGCCTTTCTATATGAATTTTAGAATTGACTGTTCTGTGTCTATAATGAAGCATCCTGGGATTTTTATTGGAATGGCATCAGATTGTTAGATCGATTTGTAGAGAATTGAAATCTATAGCTACTGGATGCGTAGTCTATGAATGTGGTCTACCTCCCTTATTTTGACATTCTTTGATCTTTTTATCAATATCTCATAATTTTGAGCAGATTTTTATTCAGTTTCCATCTTAGTACTTAATTTTAGTTAAAACTGTTATCAATCATGCATAGAAATGGACTCTAGCCAGGTGTGGTGGATCATAGCACACCTTTAATCCCAGCACTGGGGAGACAGAGGCAGGTGGATCTCTGTGAGTTCAAAGCCAGCCTGTTCTACATAGTGAGGTCAGGCCAACTGGGGCTACAGGGAGACCTTGTCTCAAAAAAAGACCAAAAAAGAAGTGGACTCTAATTTTGTGACCTTGTATCACATGACTGATAAATTTGCTTACTAATTCTAGGACTCTTAGGTAGAGAGAAGATTCTTTGGTGTTTTCCCATAAATACTCATTTCAGTCTTTAAATGCGGGTAGTGTTATTTCTTCCTTCTAAAATGAGTCCCTTTATTTTCGTTGTGGTGGGCAGACCTTCTACTGACATATTAAAAAGGATTGTAAGCCTGGACATGCTTGCTTCATTGCAGACTTCATATATGAAGTGGTTATTGACAAGGTTTTCCAGGCTCCTTTATCACTTTGAGGACATTATCTATTCCTATTTTGCTTGTAATTTTCATCATGAATGGATGCTATATTTTCTTAAGTAAATGTTCTGTTTTGATACCATCACATATTTTTATTAAGTAATATTAATATATCAGTAGATGATATTCATTTTAATTTACTATTTTTATAAACTTTTAATTAAATTTTTGTGTATTTCATACATAATTTTTCAGTCAGTCTTAATCACCTTTATACCTGTTTCTCCATTGGCAACCCCCCCACAAGATCCCCCAAGTTCATACATTCTGTCATTTGTGTTAGGGGTCCATTGCACCATACTACTCTCCCCTCCCACTAGTCAGTGCCAGCTCATCCCCTGAACTCTAGTCCCATTCCTAAAGAAGACTAGTTCTTCCTCACGCAGCTGCAATCAGCTCCCAATATTTCTTCAGCCAAGAAGAATGGTTCTGCTATATATATTTCTTTAGTTTTGTGCTGGGTTTTGTTCTGGCTAAGCTTTCATGGGTCTTGTGCATGCTGATACCAATGTTGTGAGTGCATATGAACAGAATCCCAGAAGCTTGTAGGGTTCATTTCCATTTGGTCTTGCACCTCCTCCCTGGCTCTTACAGTCTTTCTGCCCCCTCTTACAGAATGTTCCCTGAGCCTTTGGTGGGTGAAGCTGAATATAGGTGACCTGACCATGGAACCACACTCTGTAGACTCCTAATCTCCATGGTTTAGCCATTCATTCCCCCCTTTGAGTTCCTGGCCTCCTGCAGCATGGGGGAGCTTCCTTAATTGGAGGTGAGGTTAATTAATGTCTTCTTGGGTCCTTGTTCTATGTTGTGTGGGGTGGGCCTTGTGTGTAGAGGTTGCGTTGCAGATGTGTCACCTAGGTATGAGCAATTCAAAGACCATGTCTGTGTATGTCCAGTTGTGGGACTCTGTTCTATTCTTCATCTGGCACAAAAGAAGTTTCTTTATTGAGCCATGTCTGGGATATTTGTCTATAAATATAAGGATAACTACTTTGCAGTTAGTAACATGTTACCTTAGCCTAGGGATGTGTCAACCCTGGGGATTTCTCTATGATCTATGACCTCCCCAGTTGTGTGCATCTGGCCATGTTTACAGTACCACACATGAGTTTCCTCTCACTGAGTGGGTTTTAGGTCCAATTAATTGGCCATTGTTTGCCCCACAGTAGAAGTGCCACTATTGCACCAATGTCATATGCTGTGCTGGTCATTGACGTGGTCGGGAAGCTGGTGTTGGACCATTGATTGATTTTTTTTTCTCCCTTAGCAGCTTGCATAGCGCTCTCCACAGCTATGAGAGCTGGCCTTGAGGGGAGGTGGCTTCCTAGTCAGTTCCAGCTCTGTTGCTCCAAATCCAGTCTCCAAAGTATGTTCTGTCTTCAGCAATAGGGTCTTACCCTATTCAGGTTCAGGCGATCAAGGGCTGTGGCAATAGCCTGTGTGATTTGGGAAGTCTCTTGAGCTATCCTGGCCAACGACTCAAAGGAAGGTTTCTTGTGTCTAGTACTATTTCTTGTTATGTAACCTTCATCTTTGCACATGGACTCATGTAGAGATATTTTATGTGTAATTTGTCAATAAATTGTTAGACTAATACGATTCCTTTGGGTTTTGTTTTTTTTTACCCCAGCTAGGCATTATTTATCGCTCCTCTCTCCCCTTCCCTGTCTCACCCTCCCTCCGAGTCTTCTCCAGGTCTTCTCCATTTAAAGTATCCCCATTTTTCCCATTTCTCCCTTGATACTACTTGATTATTTTAGAACAATTGTAGAGTTACAAATAAAGGGAAAGTTGGTGCAGTGTGCCTTGGTATCCCATCTCTGCATGTATAGTTTTGCAATTCCTATTTGTTGGGCTAGCCTTTGTGATGGCCATCTTACATTAATGTGATATGTTTGTTAAAAGAAATAAATGATTTTGAACTTCTTTTTTTAATATATATATTTTTTATCAAATCTAGACCCATGTCCCCCCATCTCCCCACCCCTCCAGAGCTCATGTATTCTGCCAAACATGCTATTCATCTCTTACTCAGTCTTTCTCAATATTCTCCATGGGGAAGTTGACTGTTTTGAGCAGAAGTTCACTGTTTCAGTCAGTTCTTTGATGCAGTCCTTTATGTTGTTGTTGTTGTTGTTGTTGTTGTTGTTTCCAATATGCATCACTCCCATCTGATTTGGACAAAAGCTCAAGGGGCCATGCACAGGAAATACTTACAACTGGGTAATTGGCACTGGCATCCACAGATGAGGGATACCATTCTTCGTTTGTTTTTCTGGGACTGTGTTACTTCACTCAGCATGATGTCCTCTAGCTCCAGCCATTTTCCTGCAAAGCTCATGATGTCGTCTTTCTTTACTGCTGCATAGAACTCCATCGTGTAGATGGATCACATTTTCTCTATCCACTCATAAGTTGAGAGTAATTTGGGTTGGTTCCAGCTCTTTGCTATTGTGAAGAGAACTGAAATAAACATGGCCGTGCATATATCTCTATGGTGGGGTGAGTCCTGGGGGTACATGCCTAGGAGTGGTATGGCTGGGTCAGATGGCAAGTTCATTCCAAGTCTTCCAAGGGTTCTCCACACTGCTTTCCATAGTGGCTGTACGAGTTTACATTCCCACCAACAGTGGATGAGTGTTCCCCTTTCCCACAACCTCTTTCAGCACTTGGTATCATTTGTTTTCTGGATCCTAGCCAGTCTTATTGGAATAAGATGATATCTTAAAGTGATTTGCATTTGCCATTTCGCTTATGAGTTAGTGATGTTGAACACTTCCCAATAGTGTTTCTCAGCCATCTCTAACTCCTCACTTGTGAAGTCTCTGTTTACAAAACTCTTGCTCCATCTATTGAGTGGGTGCATTTGTTTTTTTCTTTCTTTGTTTCTTGAGTAGTTTATATATTCTGGAGATTCAATGCTTTGTCAGTATGTATCTGCGGTGAGTGTTTCCTCCCACTCTGTGGGATTTCTCTTCACTTCCTTGATTGTTTCTTTTGATGTAAGGAAGCTTTTGAGTTTAATGAGGTCCATTTGTCAGTTGTCGACCTTAATTGCTTGTGCAGCTGCTGTCTGATTTAGGAAGTCTTTTCCTACGGCCTATGTCTTGTAGTCTGCTGGCCAACTTTTTCTTCTATTGTCTTCAAGAGTTTTGGGGTTTCACATTGAGGTCTTTGATCATCTGGAGTTGACTTTTTACAGGGCGAGAGGTAGGGATTTAATTTCAGTCTTCTACAAGTGGTGATCAGTTTTGCCAACACCACTGCTGAAGATACTGTCTTTCCTCCATTGTGTCTTCTTGGCCCCCTTGTCAAATATGAGATGGCTGAAATTGTATGTGCTCCGGTTTGGATTTTTGGTTTTGTTTCCATTTGCACGGGGTCTGTTTTTTGTGCCAGTACCAGGCTTTTTTATGACTATAGCCCTGTAGTATAGTTTGAAGTCTGGTATAGAGATCCCCCCTGTGTAGCTTTTTTCACTCAGGGTTTGTTTGGTATTTGGGGTCTTTTGTTTTTTTTCCAATGAATTTTAAGCACTTTTTTTTCAAGGCTGTGAAGAACTGCTGGGTGTTTTTTTGATTGGCATTGCGTTAAATTTATACAGTAGTTTCGGTAGAATGGACATTTTTACAATGTTTATTTTTCCCATCCATGAGCATGGGAGGTTTTTCATCTTCTAGGGTCATTCTTCAATCTTCCTTTCTTCAGGTTTTAAAATTTTTGTTGTAGAGATCTTGGTGTCTTTGGTTAAGGTTTGTTCCTAGGTATTTTATTTGTTTTTGAGGCGCTATTGTGAGTGGGAAGCGTCCTCTTTAAATTCTTTTTCCAGTTGCTTGTTCATTGGTGTAAAGAAACGCCATTGATTTTTTTTTTTAGGTTAATTTTTTGTATCCAAGCCACTTTCTGAAAGCTGTTTAATCGTTTCTAGGAGTTTTTCTGGTGGAGGTTTTAGGCATCCCTTAAGTAAGCATCAGCAAAAAGGGAATAGCTTGACTTCCTCTTTTCCAATAGTAGTTCCTTTAATATCCTTTTTCTTGCCTTATGGCCCTAAAGCAAGTGTTTCAAGCACTATATTGAAGAGGAGTGGTGACAGGGGGCAGCCTTGTCGAGTTCCTACTTTAAAGGAATGTTCTGTCGTTTCCCCATTTAGGATGATATTCTGGTGGGTTTTCTGTATATGGTTTTGATACATTGAGGAATGATCCCTCAATCCAATTCCTTCTAGGACTTTAAAGCATAAAGGGATGTTGGATTTTGTCAAAGACTTTTTCAGCAATCAACTGAGATGACTGTGTGCTTTTTATCTTTTTATTCCATTTATCGTGTTGATGATGTTTATGATTTCCGCTGTGTTGAACCATCCCTGCATCTCTGGTATGAATCCAACTTGGTCATTAGGTTGATCTTCTTGTGTGGGTCTGTATTGATTCGTTGCCGATATCCTGTTTAGAATTTTTGGCATCTGCGTTTCATTGAGGAGATGGTCTATAATTCTCCTTTTTAGTTGATCTTTGACTGGTTTTGGTAATAGAGTGAAAATTGGCTTCATAGAAGGAATTTGGGAGAATTCCCTCTGATTGTATCCTCTAAACAGTTTTTCAGTAATAATGGTTGTAGGTCTTTTTGAAAATTGTTTTTATAGAATTCTGCCGTGAAACCATCTTGGGCCTGGGCTTTTTTTAGTTGGGAGGTTTTCTTAATTACATCTTCCATTTCCTCATGTGTTATGGGTCTGTTAAGGCTGTGGATCTTTTCTTTGTTGAGCTTTGGTGGTTCCCGGGAAATCAGATATTCATCCATTTCTTCTAGGTTTGTCAAAACTTGTAGAGTATAGGTTTTTGAATTTATTCCCCATATGATTTTCTGGAATCTTTTCCTTGTCTGTTGTGATATTTCCCTTTTTTTTTTTTTTTTTTTTTTTTATTGATTTGGAGTTTTCCTTCTTTCTTTTGGTTACTGGGCTAGAAGGTTCTGTCTATCTTAATATTCTTTCAAAAGAACCAACTTTTGTATTCATTGATTTTTTTTTGTGTATTGTTTTCTTTGTTATAGTTTCATTTGATTTCTGCTCTGATTGTTTGTTTTAATTTCTTACATTCTGTTTGGGTTTAGGGTTCATCTGTTATTCCTTCTCAAGTGCTTTTAGCTGTAATGTTAGATCTTCACACGTGTGCTCTTTCTGTTTCGCTAATGTAGACAACCCCAGGGCTTATAAACTTCCCTCTTAGGACTGGCTTTTAAGGTTATCCCACAGGTTTTGTTTTGTATTGTCATTGTCGATTCAGTTCCAGGAATGCTTTTATTCTTTCTTTATCTCTTCCTTGACACCATTCATTATTCAAGAGTGTGTTGTTTAGGTCTCCATGTGTTCTTGTAGGCAGTAAGGGCTTATCCTGGTGTTGAATGTTGAGCTTTATTGCACCTGATAGTCTAATAGAATGCAAGAAATTATTTCATCTTTTTGTATTTATGGGAGTTTCTTCCTGTGTCCCAGTATGTGGTCGATTTTGGAGATGTGTCCATGGGGTGCTTGAGTAGAAGGTATTCTCTGGTATTAGGGTGGAATATTCGGTAGAGGTCTATGAAGAGTTCCATTGGTGTATCATATCGTTCAGTTTCAGATGTCTCTCTGTTTAATCCTTTGTCCTGTTGACCTATCAAAAAGACTCAGTGGGGTATTAAAATCACCCACTATAGTGTACTGCGGTTAGGCTGTACTTTGTGGTCCTGGAGAATTGTCTTTATAAAGTTTTTGGTGCACCACAGTTTGGGCATATATATTCATAATTGTGAAAATCTTCTTGGTGAATTGTTCCTTTGATAAAATATAATGGCCTTCTTTGTCCTCTTCTGATTTCTTTTTACTTTCGAAGTCTATTTTGTCTGATATTAAAATAGCAACACCTGCCTTTCTTTCTTTTTGGTACCAATTTTGCTTGGAATATTATTTCGCTACTATCCTTTCACTTTAAGGTGTGCCTGTCCTTGAAGGTAAGATGTGTTTCTTGTAGACACCAATTGCATGGATTCTGTTTCCTAATGCCATCTTCCCAGTCTCTGTTCTTTTGATTTGGGGAATTAAGGTCCATTAATATTTAAGGTGTTATAGACTGATAGGTTTGTTGTTGCTTCCTTTTGCTTTATTATCCATCTTCGGTTTTGGTTTAGGTTTCTAACTTCTGCAGTTATGGCTTTTTGAATTTCTCTTTCTAGGTGCCTGGGGTTGGTTGTTCCCTTTCTTCTGTCCTTTGAATTGCTTGCAGTATTCTCTGAAGGGTTTGTTTTTTCGGCAGACATGGTTTTTCAAGTTGTTTATGTCATGGAAGGTTTTTCTTTCCTCCTTTAACTATAATTGACCATTTTTCTGGGTATAGTAACCTCGGTTGGCATCTATTGTCCCCTTAACACTGGGAATGCCCTTTGCTCCAAGGTTTTTTCTTGCTTTAATAGTTTGCGTTGAGAAGTCAGTTGTAGTTCTGGTAGGTTTCCCTTTATAGGTCATTTGTTGTTTTTTCTCTTGTGGCTTAAGGAATTTTGTCCTTTGTTTTGGGTCTCTATGCTTTTAACTATGATGTGGCGTGAGATTTGTTTTTTCTGTCTTGTCTGTTTGGGAGTTCTATGTGCTTCTGTATTGGTATTGGTTTGTCCTTTTTTAGTTTGGGGAAGTTTTTCATCTATTAATTCTGTTGAAGATCTGATCAATACCATTCCTTGGGATTCTTCTCCCTTCCTTCTATTCCTATGATGGCAGAGGTTGATCTTTTCATAGTGTCCCTGGTTGCTTTTTACAGTTCCTGGTTGTTCCACTTTTTGTGTATTTTTAAATTTTCATAATCTTTTCCTTGGAGGTTTTTAGTTGTTTCTGTGTTATCTCGCAGGTCTGAATATTCTTTGTTCTGCTTCCTCCCATTCTGCTTCTGAGGCCTTTTTAATCAACTCTTTCCTCTTGATTGGAACAGTGTTTGATTTCCTTTTAAATTTCCTCTTCTGATTCTTTAGTATTCTGCTTCTTTTTGGAGCTTCTCAATTCTTCTTGTCGCTTTGCTTTGTGGTTGGTTCCTTCTCTTTTTTCGTCTGGGATCTTTTAGTTACTACTTCTTCCGGAGTTTGTCATTCTCTCTCTCTAGGTCCTTCTTGAAGTTTCTTTCATTCTCTTTTCTTAGTTCTTTGATTTGTATTTTATATCTTGTATTTTAAATAGTTTCCCATTTGTGTTCCTGTATATCTGTCTCCTGGGACATCCCCAGATGGGATTGCACTGCAGGCGTCTTCCATAGGGTTGGTAAGGCTTCGTGCCCGGATTATCTGACCCTTTCCCTGTGTTGTCTCTTCTTATGTTCTGGAATATGGGCTTCTCCTTGCCTTATTTTCCAAATGTGAAGTCCTAAATGCCTCTTCCTGTGTTGAAAGGCTGCTTTGCTTTCGCTCCTTCAGATGCTTCGTTAAATCTCAGTTGGCAGGGCCGCGGTTTGCTGTTAGCCCTGTGCGCCCTCCGTGCACTTCCAGCTTGCTCTAGGAGATCTCATGATCTCAAGAGTCACACAACCCCACCTTTAATACCAAGCTGGGATGATAACCGCCCCCACAGCCCACAAAAGCCAATCAAGCCAAAGACCAGCTGGATTAATGGATCAACAATCAGCCTTGCTGAGGCAGACTCCAGTTCCTATCTGTCTCTGCTCTTCCTTCCGCTGGCCTCAGGAGTAATCCAGCGACTTTGAACTTCTATACAAATTAGTTCTAACCCAGTTTACTAGCTACTAACAGCAACAAAATGAATGTTGAACATTTAGTCTTTTTTAAAGTGGTCTTGTGATGTGTGATCTTCACAATCCAGTGTTTCGATGCACAACAATGAACTGAGCAGGATGAATGATGGAGTGCAAAGCAGACAGGAGAAATCTTGGGACTCCACTGTGCTGCTCCAGGACTGTTCTAGTTTGTCTTCCATTGTGACAAAAACACTCTGACCGACACCAACTTTGGGGAGGAAAGGGTTATTCAGCTTACAATCTCTGGGTCACAGTTCATCACTCCAGGGAGCCCAAGGCAGGAACTCACGGCAGGAACCCTAGAAGCAGGGTTGAGGCACCAGGCCATGAAGGAGTGCTGGTACTGGCTTGCTCCCGGCTCATGACCATCCGCCCTTCTTTACACTAACAACAACCTGCCCAGGGTGGCAAATCCACTCATTGTGGGCTGGGCCCTCCCCACATTGTAACAATCAAACATTATTCCAGACATGCCCACAGACATGTACCAAAGGACAGCAATTCCACAAGTGAAGCCAGTTCCCCATTGACCCTCAACCCAGGTGTGTCAAATTGACACTAAAGCTATCCAGCACAAGGAGAAAGAACTGTAAGACTCTAACATTGCCTGTGCTCTTATAACAAATTAATAGAGAGCAGTACAAAAAGCAAGGATTCAACATCCTGGCATGGACATTGAGTTGTAATTCTGTGTGTTGCCAAACACATTGTTTGCCAAGTTTTATAAACTACTGCACCACTTATAATGTTTTGCTTTTAAGAAGTTATATGCAAGAGGGGCTGGAGAGATGGCCTAGCAGTTAAGAGGGCCGACTGCTCTTGCAGAGGACCCGGGTTGCGGCTAAGAACCGTCTTTAACTCCAGTTCCAGGGGAATCCCTTCGCCCTCTTCTGACCTCCTCTTGCCATTGCATGACATGGCAAATCACAAAACTTACATTGCACACGTCACATTTCAATACATCCAAAATAAAAAATTTAGAAAAAAAGAAGTTATATGCAAGATAAATTTTTATGTCTGACCATAAATTTTAAAAAAAAAAAAAAAGAGAAGAAATGAATGAGCCAGTCGGTATCCATTCCTGTTCATGAAAGTCCACACTTGATTCGGATTTTCTTAGTGTTCACCTGCTCTTTCTCCATCCTGTGACCCCCAGATTAAATAATGTGCTGCCCTTCATCGCTGCGTCTCCACAGGCTGGCCTCGGCTGCCATGGTTTTTCAGATCAGATATTTCCCTATTTTAGATGACCCAGATGCTTTTGAGGAATGCTGGCCAGCTGTTTAAGTTCCCTCTCTCAGAGTTTGAGGCTTTTCTGATTTTAGATTACCATTATGGGCTTTAGGGAAGAACAGACCATGACTCTGCTCTTGACCTTGGCCACTGGCTGAGGTAATGCTTGTCAGCTTTCTTCACCATAAAGTGACTCCCCTCTTCCATTCCACACTCTGTTCTTTGAAATGGAGTCTCTGTGCCTGGCACACTGAGGCAGTGGGGAGTTAGACTACCCCACACCCCGCGTGTGCTCACTTACTTATGTCAGTACAGGCTCATGAATGCTCATCCTGTGTCAGGTTCTAACTCCGTCCTGTAATTGTTGCTTACTTTTCCCACCTTGAGGCTCTTCCGGTTTACTCGTCTGTTCTTTGATGTAATCACACTGTTGTACAGTTCCGGGTTCTCTGGCCATGAAATGGCCACTGCTGCCCAGAAGTCAGAGCAGCCCTGTTTAAGAACCCAAGAACCTCATGGGATCAGGAGGGGAGGTGCATTAACACTGTAGTGGAAAGGAGGGTGGGCTTAAGAGGCAGCCCGAGTGGTATAGCCAGCTCATATGGTGGTCAGTTTTCAAGTTTTTGAAAAACGTCTGTACTGCTTTCCATATTATCAGTTTACATTCCTACCAATAGTATTCCTGTCCCCACATCCTCTCCAGCACTAGTTGTTCTTTTTTTTTGTTTTTCTGGGTGTTTTATTTATGATAGCTATTCTGACTTATGTGGGGGTAGAATCTCAAACTAGTTTTAATTTGCATTTTCCTAATTAGAGCCCAGCTTCTTGACCTCTGTATAGTGTATCAAATACTCAGCCCAGGTTTAGCTCTCTAAGTAAAAGTAAATAAGCACATCATCTCATTAGCCTGGAAACTTGCTTCCAACATTAATAAAAGGTAAAATGGGGAGTGGACAGATGTCTCAGCAGTTAAGAGCACTGACTGCTTTTCCAGAGGACCCAGGCTCAACTCCCAGTACCCACATAGTGTCTAACAACCATCTGTAACTCCAGTTCCAGGGGATCCAACATCCTCTTCTGACCTCCACAGGAATTGCACAACACAGGTGTACTTTCATACAGGCAGGCAGTACACTCGTACACATTTGTAATTAATTAATTAATTAGTGCTAAAATGCTATGCATTGCAAAGAATTGTATTAAAATACACTTCTTTGTGATTTATGACCAGTAACTTTGATTTGTACACCTATCTTAATATACCTGTATATTCAGGATCACATCAAAGAAAGGGTCTCTAGTAGAAAACCTGTAAGAAGCCAGGGGCCAGAATGCAGTGCTCTCGGGGCTCCAGCACAGTGCTTACATGGTTTCTCAGGGCCTTACAGACTCCCCTAATTTCCACAGTTACTTTGGAGAAGTCAGTATACCCCCACAGCACACAGTGAGGAGGCCTCATGCCCTAACCTGTCTGCATTCTCCTTTCACCCTGGAATCCCTCCCCCAGACCTTCAGTCTCTTAAGTGTTGTATCCTTGTTAATTTGTATTCACTGCTTAGGGTTGTTGAGCTATAAGTTTCTGTAAGGTCTGACTTTCAAATAATAGCATTTTACCATAATGACAATATTGTAAATAATAGGGTTTGCATCCCCAATGTTCCCCTGTGCCCCACCTGTTCATCACTCTCCTCTTCCTCCATTCCCTGTGCCCCAACAATCACTGCATGTCTTTGCCATCTGTATAATCTGGCTTTTCTCCACTGTCATTCCATTAGGATCACCTTCTCGCATTGATTCTTCCACAAGAAGTTCCACATTGAAAGATTCCTCTGTGTCTTTTGCAGCTTGGTACCTCATTTAAATAGCATTGTACAGATGTGTTGCTGTTTGTTTTTTGTTTTTTTTTTATTAATTTTATTTATTTCTGTATGTGTACGAATGTATTGTCTGCATGCAAGTCTGTGCACCCGTGTCGTGCAATGCCGCGGAGGTCAGAAGAGGGCGTCGGATTCCCCTGGAGCTGGAGTTCTCCTGGAGTTGGAGTTTCAGACGGTTCTCAGCCGCCATGTGGGTGCTGGGGATCGAACCCGGGTCCTCTGCAAGAGCGGTCGGCGCTCTTAACCGCTAGGCCATCTCTCCAGCCCCATGCTGTTTGTTTTTTTATCTACTGAGGGGTAATTCAGTTGCTTGTAATTTTTGGTACTATGAACAAAGCTACAATAAATATAAATATTCATGGGCAAGTTTTTATGACTACATAAGGTTTCAACCCAGTTAAACAAATAGGAGCCCAGTTCCTGGATCATATGGTAATCCTCTGTTTAACACTAAGAATAATCACCAAACTGACAGAGTAGTACACATCTGTAATCCCAGCATCCCAGAGACTGAGGATTAGGAGTTCAAGTCCAATAGCCTATATAGTGAGCCCCTGTGTCAAAACAAAACAGATGCCAGGTGTGGTGGCACACGCCTTTAATCCTAGCACTCGGGAGGCAGAGGCAGGTGGATCTTTGTGAGTTCAAGGCCAGCCTGGTCTACAGAGTGAGTTCCAGGACAGCTGGGGCCACAGGGAGACCCTGTCTCGAAAAGACCAAAAAAAAAAAAGAAATCGCCAAACTGTTTTCAATTGTGGATGTACTGTGCTGGTCCCCACCAGCTGCACAGGAGCATGCCTGTGTTCCATCCTTTCCAGCAGCAGGTGCCATTAATGTAGCTCATGAGTGTGGATTCATGTGTCATTGTTTAATGTGCAGCATCAAAGACAGTTATAAATATCCCTGTTTTCTTATTTGTCAATTGTATATATTCCTGGGTGCAGCATCTGTTCAGACTTGCCCTTTTATAAATTGGGTTGTTTGCTTCTTACTGTTCAATTTTAAAACTTCTTTGCATATTTTATATTCAAGGCTTTTCTCGGATATGTGTTTTGCAAATATTTCTCTCAGTCTGTGGCTTCATTTTTGGAATCTTTGTGTGCTTTTACAGTATAGAAGCTTTTCGTGTTAATAAAGTCCAGCTTTCCCAACTTTTCCTTTCATGAATCAGGTATCTGAAAACTCTTTTCCAAAACCAGAGGCCTGTATCTCCTGTTCTCTTATGTTCTGAAACTTCTATGTTGTCCCTTTTAAAGTTGGGTCTGTGGCCCATGGCTCATTTCAAGTTCATTTTTCTAAAATGTCTGAGGCCTGTGTCTAGATAAATAGATACAGAGATAGAGATAGATGAATATACAGCAAGTGTAGGGCTGTAAGTGGCATAGAGGCAGATGTGGAGCCATGGATGATATAGAGATAGAGATCAAATAGAGATGGAGATGATATAGAGGTAGATGTGTCAGTGTGCATGGTGCACGGAGGGTACAGAGAGAGATGTAGCACAGGGTCATCTGATTTGGGTCCAGAGTCTGTTGTTGAAGTCTATCCTTTTCCACTGAGCCTTTCCTCCTTTATCAAGGGTCTTTATCAAAGACTGTGTATGTGTACATTTCCTCCATATATCTACACATCTGTCCTGGTTTGATTACTGCAGCTCCATGTACAGACTCATTTTTAGACAGTGAGTCAGCCTTGCTCTCCTATGAAAGCCCTGCTCTATTTTGATGTCTTGTGCTCTCTATATATTGCTAGGTTGACCTGCCAACACTTTATTGTGTATCCATGTTCTTAAGAGAATAATCCAGCTTATAACCAGCACATTTTAAATTTCCTTTGTTTTTAAGAATTTCATACACACACAAAAAAGAATCTCATACACATATGCAATGAAACATAATCCTCTTTCCCCGTTTCTCCCCTCCATCTCACCCTATGTCCCCTAACACACATCCCACTCAACTTGATGACTTTTTTAAATAACCCACTAAATCTAGTTGGTGCTGCCCTATGTGCCTGGGTATGTGGCCACTGGAGCCTGGGAACCTTCAGTGGCTGCAGCCTCAAAGAAGGATTCTCCCTCCCCCTGCAGCTATCCAGTGCGAACAGCTCCTCAGCAAGGGGTGGAGTCTTCAGATCATCTACCCTGTCTACACTAGGAACTTTGGCTACTTTGAGATCATGATTACTGCAGCTCTGTCACATCCAGAAGAAGACAACATTTCACAGTACTTCTCCCCATCCTCCAGCTCTTACATTCTTTCTGCCTCCTCTTCCATGTTTCCTGAGCCTTGAGTGCTTAGCCCTAACCTGGACATCTGTAGTAACACCACGCCCACTGAGGCTCAGGCCCAGTACTTGTTTTGGTTTATGTCTTTTTCTGGCTTTACTATTGAGATAGTATTGGTCTCATTCAGTACCAAGGAAAATTTTTTCTGTTCCCTTGGAAAGCCTGTGTTATTTTATTACTTCTTAGTGTTTGGTAGTCAGCAGTGACTTCATCTTGGCCCTAGAGATTCCTTCTTCAGAGGGTTTTAAACCACAAGCTTGACCTCTGCCCATGTAGGTTATTCTAGTTTTCAGTTCCAATGCCTGTGCATTTTGTCTTGTTTTGTTTTTGTTTAGTTTGGAGTTTAGGGAACAGCAGAAGCCATTAATGGGGACTGAACATGTCAGGTAAATACTCTACCACTGAGCTATATCACCAGCCTTCTTTTTATTTTTCATTTACAGGCAGGGCCTCATTCAGTTACCCAGCCAGCTGAGTACTCCCAGATAGGCCTTGAACTTGGGAACTTCTTACCTTAGCCTCCTGAGTCACTGAGATCACAGACCAGCAAGGCCCAGCTTGGTGTTGTCATTTCTTCATTTCTGATACTTCCCCCAGATACCTCTAGTACCCTCCCCTCCTCCCCTGGCAGGTGGGGAGGATTCCCTTCCTCAGGGCTCACTCTACTCCCAGGCTTTGTGCTATGATGTGTCTGTCCGTCTGGAATTTTGTGTGAGATTATTTGACTTAACATCACCTCTCCCTCAAACTCCATCATGTGTCTGAGCAGGAACTTTCTCCGTGCACTTCTGTGTCCTAGTTCTGATCAGAGCACCTAGAATGAGGCTGGAACTCAGGAATGGTGTGTCACATGTCTCCATCTGGGAAGTGGGTGTCTAATAATGGAAGGTGCTACCACCGAAGTAGGCGATCTGCATGGTGGAGTGTTAGGTATTAAGTTTGTTTTACTATGTTTTGGGGAAAGGACTCAAATACAAAAACAAACAAGTTCACTCTCAAACAAATTTATTTTAAGTTCTAAGAAACTTCAAAGTGGAAAATTTAGGTTAACCAAAGAGCATAAATAGCATCACAACAATTTATTGGGAAATAAGGTTTAAAAAAATAAACTATAGTATCTTGAGGGTCAAGCCTGCATAATGCAACTTTGATTGATTGATTGATGATTGATTGACTGACTGACTGATTCTTACATGTGAGGTAACTCATGTATAATATCCTGTGGTGGACTGTAATGAAATTTACAGAGCTTTGGTGGCTTGTACTCTTTGCTACATTGGTCTGTTTGGCCTATGTTGGGTGTTTTTATTTGAAGTCATCCATGGGGCGCCACTTCACCCTCTGCGCTCTGCTTTGTTCTGTCCCTGGTCTCCATCAGTCTTGTTACACACACATCAATTTTATTGATTGTTTCAGGGAACCATTTTTCAATTTCATGGATTTTTTTCACAGTTTTCCTTCTATCAATCCCATTGATTTCATCTCTGACCCTTGCTGCTCTTCCTCACGTTGTTCTGGACTGGTTTTGCCCTCTGGTTTGTTAAGGCAGAAGCTTAGACAGTCCGTGTGAGCCCTTTTTCCTGTAATACAGGCATTTAATACTATAAGTTGCCCTCTGCGTGCTGCTTTAGCTGTATCTCATAAACTTCAAAGTTTTATTTTTGTTTTCATCCTGTCCAGTATATTTTTTAAATTCCTTTCAGTTTTTTTTCTTTTTATTGAGCTTTTGTACATTTCATACAACATTTCTTAATCACATTTAGACCTGTTTCCCCATCCATACCCCCCTCACCAGAATTCATGCATTCTGCCATACATGTTAAGTCTCATCTTACGTCTTTTTCTTGGTTGGTTAGAAATGTTCTTTCTTGCCCGGACATTTGGAGATTTTCCCATTGCCTTTTTAGTCTAGTCTAATGACGTGGTAATCAGAGGTATAGCCTGCGTGGGTCTGTTCCTGCTGTGGTGTGGCAGTTAGTTTTAGGACTCAGAACATAGCACGTCAACTCTCATGGTGCCATGTGTACATTGAGAGAACAAGTGTTCTTGGACGTTGACCCTTCTGATTTTCTTTCGGCTGGCTTTATGGATAACTGAGAGAAGTGTTTGCATATCCAGGGTAGTTGTGGAACTAATTCTCTTTTCCATGTCTGATTTTGCTTCGTGGGCCTTGGAACTTGGATGTTAAGCTCGTAAACACCCAGGATGATGTGTTGCCTTCTTGAAACTCTTTCCCCCTGGGAATGTTCTTTGCTCCCGAGTTTACTTTGTGTGACAGTAACCATTCTGATAGTTCCCTTCTTTATCCTTCCTAGGCTGTCATTTGAAGTGAGATGTGTTAGACAACAGGTCTTCATGTTCTTCCCCCATGTTTGGGGCTGAAGAGTGTCTGCCTTTTTCTTGGTGCGCTGAGGCCGCTTACGTGTCGTGCATTTACTGATGTTTGCTTTGGGTTCTGTTCACTCTCTGTTCCTTCTCACCCTTGTCCTCCCTCATTCCATCTCAGCTATTTTATCAATATCATGTTGTTTATTTTAACTTACCTGCTTTTTGTAGTGTCTCTCCTTCTGTAGTTTTTTTCTCCTGATTGCTGGAGAGATTACGACAGTTATTTCCACGGTCAAATTAGAATTGGCCTTTGCCATTTTGAGTGGAATGTAGGAACTTCATTGCTATAGACCCTCTTATATCTGAGGAAAGAAGCCAAAGCATTGAGATGAAGGGAGGCATATTTGGGTTCCAGGTCAGATGGAAGAGACATGCTGATCTGGTCTCCACTCCCACATGTTAGCACCTCATGTGTTACATCTGTCTGTTAAAACCCCACTCTGGCCACTGTTACTTGAAACTATCAAATGCCTTTTTAAAGTATTTTATTTATTATTTTTATTTTCTGTGTATGTGTGCCCGTCACATAGATGCAGGAAATGCAGTGCCACAGAGGTCAGAAGAAGGCTTCGGATCCCCTGGAACTGGAGTTAAGGACGGTTCTTACCCACCATGTGGGTGCTGGGAATTGAACCCTAGTCCTCTGAAAGAGCAGCCAGTGCTCTTAACTGCTAAGCCATCTCTCCATTCCCAAACATTGGGTCTTTTAACCATGCCCCACACGTCCCCATGATTCTTCTCTGTTTGCTTTAGATAGAATTACCCATCATTCAGTGAGGACTCTCAGCTTGTCTGCAGATCCTTGACTCTTCTCAGACAGCTTCACTGTGCTGCTCCCATGAACAGCAGTTTGTGCATCAGAGTGTTGACTTCTCAGGACTAAACTTTCTGCTTGATCACTCTCTGTAGCTTCCGTGTCTTTGCTGAGACTTGTGTCCTTGATTTGTTTCTAGAGCATTCCTCTTCTTTCAGTATCTTTATAGCATGTCTCTTAAAGTTTTGTCAGATGATTATTTTGGCCTCAGCCTGAATTATCTTTTCCCAAGCATTTGACATGTTTCTAACCATGTGCATACTTAATCATTTTGTATTGTAACCTGAATATTATAGGAGTAGGTCTGGCAAGTCCTACAGGTATTTGATGTTTTTGTTTTAGGAGCTAGTCAGCCTGATTGTGTCTGGATTATAGGTTCCAGCTGGCCTCGTATGCACTGAGATCTCCACACCTGTCTCACTTGCTGTCTCCTTCGAGTGCCTCCTGTCTCCCACTCTGCCTGCTTTGAACTCAGCAGTGTTCCACCTCGCCCCCCATATCAGTCCTGAACATCTTCTGTTTAGCATTGAAACTGAATACACACAGCTCAGCAAGTGGCAGCTCTCCCGGACAGATGAGTCCAGGAGGGTAAAAGCAACATCTTGGAGTAAGGGAAAAAAATATTTTCCTCTGGGCCAGAGATGGCTCAATAGGTAAAGGATCTTGTTGCCAAGCCTGACATGAACTGCCAAGCCTCACCCATGTGGTATAATGAAGAGGACTGACTCCTATAAGTTGTCCTCTGACTTCCACATGGGCATCGTGGTGTACACACACACACACACACACACACATGCATGCACACATAAAAGAAACAAAATAACTTAAAAAGAATCTTTTCCTCCAACTAGGTATGGTGGTATACACCTTTAATACTTTATTTATTTTTATTTTTGATGTGTTGCATGTGTATAATATTCATATTGTGCAATGCCCATGGAGGTCAGAAGAGGGCATTGAATCCCATGGGACTAGAGTTATAGACGGTTGTTAGCCACCATGTGGGTCCTAGGAATTGAACTTTGGTCCTCTGCAAGAACAGCTAGTGTTCTTAACCACTGGACCATCTCTCCAGCCCTGGTATATACCTTTAATCCCAGCACTCAGGAGGCAGAGGTAAACACCTCTGTGAGATCAAGGCTCACCTGGTGTACGTAACAAGTTCTAGGCCAGCTGAGGCTACAGGAAGTCCCTGTCTCAAAAGAAAAAAAAATCTTTCTGTCTAGTCTTTCTAGTGCTTTGCAGTCTTGGGGCTTACCTTTTCAGTCCCCTGGAAACCAAGCTGGGACTTCAGTTACCCACTCGGCTACACACCCTTGCACCTCAGCCCAGACCTGGGACTAAGCTGGAGGAAGACAAGAAAAGAAAAGGCAAAGGGTTTCACCTACCTCCTGGGCCACACCTGCTGCTGCCAAATTCCCCACCCCTCCCTGTACTTAGGCTCCACACCCCACCACCAGCCTAGAATAGGGAAAGACAGTCAGAGGCAGGGTCCTGGGCGATGCCATTCCCTGTTGGCTCCAAAGGGACCCTTCCTCCAGAGGGCAGGCTGCCGGAGGTCCAGCATGGGATAAGAGGAGATGCTGTGAGTGCTTTGGTGAAGTTCCCTCCAGTCTGCCTCCTGTTGATTTCACAGCCCTGACCAGGCTGCTGTCTGTATTCTGCCAGGTTCCTTGAAGGCACTTGGTAGGAGGGACCAGGCTCAGTACGCTGCGCCCATCTGACCTGGAACTGGAACCCACTTCCCTTTCATCCCTGTTTCAGCTCCATTCCTCAAAAGCTTGTTCTGGCGGCTCCCGAGGTCAGGCAGAATGAGGTCAAACAACTGTGGCCTGTGCCATGGGGCCCAGCGCCAGGACAGTCCCTTCCAAGACACCTGTTACTGCTAGGGAACACTGCGGAAACTGGGCATTGCTCCCTGAAGCTCCGCAAGTCTACGGCCACAGCATAGCTACAGGGCAGGGCCCTATGGGTAGTACTGGTGCCTCTGCCTGAGAGTCCCCTCCCTACATTCTGGCCCAGGAAGAGCCCAGGTCCAGTTACTGAAGGGTGGTCTGTCCTGGAAGAACCATTCTCTGTCATAGAGCAGTATGGTTGGGAGGAAGATCCTTCACAGACACTTGGCCATGTAAGCCATTCCCCCTGGGAAATTGCTCCAGGTTGGGTCTGCACCCAGGTCTCAAAGGCCAGCCTGCACTGGTGACTGCTCCTTATCCAGCTGTGTATGGTGGGAACGAACAGAGGCCCCCTCGTGGGGGCAGCATCCATGATCATGCTCACCCTTGAGAGTTGATGGAGGCTTGGTTGTGGAGTGACTCAAGACATCAGCAGGACAGAGCCAGGCTGCTGCCTCCACCCATTGCATCCTGGTGTGGATCTCCTTTATCAGAAGCAGTTGAGCTGCATGGGCCCAAGCCAGGGGTAGAAACTGCCTGCCCTCTGAAGGCCCTTCCCACTTCCTTACCAGGCACCTAAACTCCCAGTGTCTTCAAACACGGCCCTGCTGGGACGCAGCACCTTCCCACCTCTGATGACATCAAGTCCAGGCAGAATTCGGTGAACACATTTTCCCTTAGGTGGCTTTCCTACAGGTGGCTGTAGAGGGGGCTGAGGTGCAGGGCGGCCTCCAGCAGAGCTTGACCCCACCTGCATCATCTTGACACTGTGCTGGGGGTCTAGGACAAGGCCGGGGAAAGGGTGAGTCTGGAAAGGCCAAGGGAGAGGGACAGAGAGCTGAGCAAAAAGAACAGGATTGTAGCCTGCAGAGACAGCTGCCCACAGGGCAGGGACGCGGG
This sequence comes from Rhizomys pruinosus, assembly GCA_009823505.1. Lineage (NCBI taxonomy): Eukaryota > Metazoa > Chordata > Mammalia > Rodentia > Spalacidae > Rhizomys > Rhizomys pruinosus. Next base: position 779,710 of record VZQC01011034.1, on the reverse strand, counting down.
CTTGCTTCCTGCCCAGAGCCACGCCGGACAAGGATAGACTTCATGGCTGCCTCTGGCCCACCACCAACCTCCAGAAACTGCTTTTTCACATTAATTTGGGGAACTTATATGAGTAGATTTTCCTGTGTTGGAAGATGATCCCTAATGCAGAAGTACAGGCCCTCCTCGCACCTAGGTACAGAGCGAGTGCCATCTGACTATGCTCAGTCCTGGGTTAAGGCCTCATCTCTGAGAGCCACGTCTACTAATTAATGCATTTGTTCCCTACAGGGTGAAATGGAGTTTTCAGGTACATTTGAAATGATGGCCTTGATTGCAAGATGCCACTTCTTTTTTTTTTTTTAATTTTATTTATTTCTGTATGTGTATGAATGTACTGTCTGCATGCAAGTCTGTGCACCCGTGTCGTGCAATGCCGCGGAGTTCAGAAGAGGGTCTCGGATTCCCCTGGAACTGGAGTTCTCCTGGAATTGGAGTTTCAGACGGTTCTCGGCCGCCATGTGGGTGCTGGGGATCGAACCCGGGTCCTCTGTAAGAGCAGTCGGCGCTCTTACCCGCTAGGCCATCTCTCCAGCCCCAAGATGCCACTTCTTTGAGCTGTACTGTCTCATTCACTGCCCTGGTGGAGACCCATTAGGAACTAGTTTCCTGGGCTGGAGTGCAGCTAAGTTGGTAGCATCCTTGCCTGGCATACCCAAGCTCTGTCTTCCATCCTCAGTACCACTTAAAACAGGACATTGTGCTACAGGCCTGTAATCCCAGCACTGAGGACAGGTAGAGACGGGAAGCCCAGAAGTTCAAGGCCACATAGCAAATGAAGGCAATCTAGGTACGTGATTAAAACCGAAACAGTTTCCTGTGGTAAACCAACAACGAAGCTGAAGATGCTTGATAAACCACACTGGTACCCAAATCAGGCAGAGCTGGCGCAGGACGGATGCCCTGTTCTCACAGCTGAGCCCTGCTCCACTTGGGTTTTCCCTTGCTTTAGAAATGCCAGCAGGTTTAGTAAAGTTCTAGGCTGTTCTGGAAAGCCTCGGCGTCTTGCCTCATGGATCCCAGCACTGCCGGCCCTATCTGTGCCCTCTGAGGAAGGCCAGGCAGAGCCTCTTCTCTCAGCATGAGGTGTATTTACTGCTCCCTGAAGTCTTTTTCTCCAAGTGGCACAGCCTACCTCTCCATGCCTTCCTCCTTTCCCTTTCCCACTTTGAGTTAACCGTAACAACAACTGTAACAATCATGGTGATTAGCAAGGTGATTCCAAGCACCTATCAGAGGAGAAGACAGTAAACAGAGCCTGTTTGCCTAAGGAAACCCTCCCAGCAACCAGCCACTCAAACTGCGTGTGTTAATGAACCCAGAGCTGTTAATGCGGTTTCTTCAGTTAAATTGATTCATGAATTTTGAAGAGAACATTATCTAATGAATTTTCTTTGAATAGAAAGCAATTAAAAGGACAAATCAGTCTGATTAACCCCAAAGTCACCCTCCTGCCACAATGCTGTACAGTTTGAAATTATATCATAAAAAACTAGAGCACATTTGCTATCTCTGTGCCCTGTACTAATCCATGTAAATTAATGAACAACAAAGTTAATTTCTTTGATGACCCTTTTCTAGTATCACCTGGATTATGCTGATGTTTAATTTGCTTAATGTTATAATAAAGACTAAACAGTTTTTTTTTTTCTGGTGAAGTGATTATCACTCCCTTCAGTTACGAAGTGATTTTTATTATTTAACACACATGTGAGGATGTGTTTCCTTTAAAGACCAAATCACACTCTGCCAGCTTGGCAAGCAACTGTGCCAAGTGCTAGGCAGGCACACTCCCGATGTCATTCCTGCCATAGAGTGCCCCTTTGTCATTCCCTTCAGAAACTCCTGCCTCTAAGTGTCGGAGCCTTGGGGATGCAGGATGTGACTCTGACTCTGTGCTCCCTGGCCATGTGTTCCTGCTGCGAAGACAATAGGGAAGAGTTCACACAGGCCACCTTCTTTGGGCCTGGGCTTCTGCCCTGCTCTCTACACGCCCAGAAAATGATTCCAAACCCAGAGGTGGTGAGGGAGAAGGTATGCATGCATTATTACCCCCATCATCTATGCAGCCAGGCACAGAATGCATGCCACTTGATGAAGCCAGTCAGAGAAATGGAAAGAGGGACTTTATTTTTCCAGCGCTGTTCAGTCAAGATGTCTGCAGCCAGGGTCACCCATATCACTTGGACACACTAGGGCATCTGGCAGTTCAGAATAGCCATAGGCACAAGGACAGGCCTGTGCACTGCTGGGATCAGACAGCTAGCATAGACTCTCAGCAGGTCCCGGCTGCTTCCTCTTCCTACATCCTGGCTGATTGACCAGTTGTCCAAAAGGTTTCCATAGGAGCTTCGCAGCAGGAGCTCCTGTGCTCACTTTCCTTGTGCCAGTGCTTGCCTGCCTGTTCGTGGGAAGCACGTCCCACATGGAACATGGGTGGCTGCAGGGAAATTCCCGAGGCCCGCCTGCTTTGTGTCTGCCTCGCACTCAGTTCTCCTTGCCTGTGACACAGTGACAGGGCGCTGTGTGGAGGCCATGTTTTAATTGAGTGTAACACCTCTATTTGTGTCATCGCATTTCTGCTGGGGGACTGGCAGCTATTTATACCCGAGCTGCTGGTGCCGTTTGTCCAAATCACGTCATTCTTTTTCCTCCTTTCAGACTCGTTCACCAGACAGGTGTTGTGGAAGCTGCTGAAGGTTGTGAAATTCGGAGAAACGGTTTCTTACCAGCAATTAGCAGCCCTGGCAGGCAACCCCAAAGCGGCCCGTGCGGTGGGAGGAGCAATGAGAAACAACCCCGTAAGTTCTGCAGACTCAGACCCGCCTGCGCCTGCCCTAGATGAGCCCCCTGTGTGGCTGGGTGGGGGTAATGGCAGCCTCTGTGACAGGCCCTTGCACCCCAGCCACACCAGTACTTCATCCTTACCAAAGAGGAAGAAAGCTGGTCCTGGCAGGCAGACAAGAGAGTGGCCTCGTCCGTTCCTTCTCTCCCCACAGGACAGTCCACCCACCTAAGATACTTACTATAGGCTAACTCGCTCTTCCTTGTGCCAGGAATGCAGCAGCACATACAACAGACGGAGGCCAGCCCCAGGTGCCACAACCTTCTGAGAAGGTTTTTGCAAAATGGTACCACCCTCTCTCCCTGGGGACTGCTGTCACTGGGGTCTGGGTTCCCTGGGCTTCTGGGTAGGAGCCTAGGAGACATGACACCTTATAACATAGATGTCTTCTGTCCTTGGATATAGCTCCTCCCCCAGAGCTTATTAGCATCTATGACCCTCCAGGAGTCTATCAGAGTTCACTGATCATGAGGTTTCTAGCCCACAAGAGGGTGTGAGAAGTGCTTTTAGAGACAGCCAGGGCCATAGCACAGGAGGGGCAATACAGTCCCGCAAGCAGAGTGCATACCTCAGCTCCCAGCCCAGCCACACTGTCTGTCCAGTATGAGCAAGAAAGGCTGACACAGCAGTGACACTGGCTAAGGCTTACGTGCCTGTGTGCCTTGTGGGCAACAAGGGTGCCCCATCCACGCAACCCACTGGGAGATGCCACACAACCTCCAGAGCCCCCAGATGGTCTCATGCAGACCCTCCTGTGCCAGTACAGGTATGCTGTTATGTTGGTAACCGTCTCTCCCTAAAGCTGTGCCAAGCTCTAACATGGTAAGACTGTGGTCTGATCAGGAGAGCAACCGTGACCACCGTGTCTGGAAGGGAGATTGTGCTTCTTAGAAGGTGCTGAGGCTTTGCTTCGAGTTTTCAGGACCATTTCTGCACGGTGATCTCACACCACTGCTGCTGTTCCTGCCCCACTCTGTAGCCCTGGAGGAGTCTCTAGTGTCTGGGACATGGTGGCTGTGCAGCCTTTGCACAAGACTGCCCGGGACCAGAAGCTCCTGGGGACCTGAGGTGGCCCACAATGCCTTGGCACATGCCCATGTGGAGAGGCCTGTTCTGCCATGGTGAAATGTCCAGAGGGAAAGGCAGCGTGGACCACACAACACACCCCCACCGTGGCTCCATCTGTGTTGCTGGGTGTTCTTATTGTACCTCCTGAGCTCTGATTACAGTGCTCATTCAGGCTTCTAAGAAACATGCACTGTCACTTTCACACGGCCTGTGAGATGCTCCAGGTCCAACCTGAAGATGGCTTTGGTGGCTCCACCAAAAACCCATCCCCATTTGCCCTTTGAAAGACCATGGTCTTGTCTTCTCTTGGGCTGCGACATGATTTGGAAGCATTAGACTTCACTGTAGACAAAGGGGCAGCTTGGTTGCCAGTGTTCTGTGGCTGGACTTAATGCCCCAGGCGACCATGGGAAGCTAGCTTTCTACCCGCCCTCCTGGGTCATTGCAGCTGTTTCAGATAATGCTTCTTGGCATGGCCTTGGGGTAGAAAGGGTCTTTCTATTCTCCCCCACTAAGGTTTGACGAGTGGGCACGCCCCCTGGGCACGCCTGCAGCAGAACGTAAAGCGCAGTGGTTTGATATAGACACGTACTCAAGTTAAGTTGAGAACCATGTTTTTACTTCATGCAGTTTCCTTTACGTACACAGATGACCATGAAGACAGTCCCATCCTGGGGCACCAGCACCACCGCTTCCTCGGTGTGTGCAACTCACATCTTGTGTTTTAAGAACAAGCCCTGCTACTCACTGTACAGATGAGTAAACACCCCACGCCTACCTTCATGATGTCCGCATTTCTAGATCCGTGCAGTAGAGATGTCCTTCTTTGGCTGCTGACCTCCTGACAATGTTTGGATACATTCATTATTCTACAAACCATCATGACTTCCCCCTGCTGTTAATCTCTGTGACTGTTTCTAATCTGATTCAGCCTTGTTCGCTGAACTTTCTAAAATTGTGATCTCATAGAGCTTCTGCCTCCAGACACCCATGCAGAGTATGCAGGGGAACATCCTCGGCATGTTTCAAAGTGAAGGTGACTGCACAGCCATAAGGAAAGTTCCACGGCACCCATCTGACCCTTGGCAGCCTCACCCCTGTGCTAAGGACTTGGTGTGGCTGAACTCTTCCCTGGCCTCTCTCTGGGCTTTGTGTCCTGCACTAACCTTCAGCCTCAGCATGAAGGGTTCAGTGGTGACAGAAGCTGCCCCAAGTTACATAAGGATGCTCTAAGATTTCAGATACAGAATGGCCTGAAGCTGTGAGTCACCAAGTGACAGGGCCCCATCAAGAGCCCTGGAAACTGGCCTGAGCTGGCTGGGAGGGCAGAAGGTGATACAGAGATCTGAGGGAGAAAGGGCCTGGGCATGGGTGAGCTACGTGTGGGGACCATGTTGCTGGTAGGTGTCCTAGCACCACTGGGCAGGGGTGGGCTGTGTGTGGTGCCCATGCCACTGATGGTGTTCTCAGAGCCACTGACAGTAGGGCCAAGCTGGAGGCTTCCTGTGTCCCCTTCACCCCAATGGCACCAAGTTGGACAGGTTCGTAGAAAACTCATAGGACTCCTGTTCAGGCAAAGCAGTCATTATGCATTTAAGAGGGGAATGTGGGAAGCGGACCTGGAACGTTCCAGTCACCACAAACTTTGACCTGCACTCACTCCTCGGGTGGCTGGCAGTATCCATGGCCCCACGGGACTTACCACTGGCCATTGCTGGGTTTGTCTCCCTTGAGAAATGGGTTCTACAGTGTGGGATCCTCATCCGTCTTGGGGCTCAGCTTCTCCCAAGCTTCCCAGGGAGGACTTACTGGCCCTACCAGGAGGCTGGGCAGCCTTCAGAAGAGGGCACCCTACCCAGTGTGAGGGAGAGCCAGTTTCCCACTTACAACCCCACAGGCTCCTCATGCCCCCCCCCCACGCACACAAACACCCCCTTCTGCATCCTTAGACGCAATTTGCTAAATGCAGTTCAGAGGCGATCAATATGAGCTTGGGGAGTTTCCCACCTTTTTCTAAACAAACGCGTTCCCGAGGAGTTACTTTATTCGCAGATCACCATGAGCCCCGATGGCCCCCGAGTCCTGTTCTGCCAGTCACCCGGATGGCTGTTGATAAAGATTTAGCATCATGTTCTGAGTGTCAGGGTTGTCAGTGGAGCTGAACCATTTGACCAGAAGAAAAAAACGCACAGGGAGCTATTGATTACAACTTCTCGGTGTCACTCGTTCACCAGGATTTAGGTATTGATGAGGCTGCGAGTGAAAACAAGCTTTTTCCCTTGTGGGCTCTGCCCAGAAGAACAAAGGCGAAGTTGGAGAAAAATATCCAGCCCGTTCCAGAATCAGAGGGACTCTGTTATTGATTGAAAGGTCCCTTCATGTTATTTTTGTTGGAGACAAATCTATGGGTTTGGAAGTTTTATAGCGGTTGAGAAAGGGCTTACTCAAGTGATGGATCTGGGTATTGGACAAATTAGATTTCACAGCATGAAGATTTCAATGACACTGTGATACCATGAGCTTCTTGGGTATCAATTGCAATTGCATTGCATGTGATGCAGGCTGTGAAGAAGAGGGCAGAGTGGGTGCAGGTCCTTCAGAAATGGCCCTAGGGTCCCTGTGAATCTTAGTGGGTTTCATAGTTCTACTGGTTGACACCTGCTGCTTAACTGACAGGAAATGGGATTCCTTTCTAATGGTGATGTGTGTGGAGTCACCAACAAGTCCCCAATGCTGCACACTTAATGTGTGGAGGTCAGCCTCCAGTCCCCAACACTGAGCACATAGGTGGAACTGTCATTTGATGCCAACCAAGAGGGGAGAGGTGGGCACAGGGCTTATTTTTACAATTCCATAACCTATTGAGAGGGAAAAATAAAGTCAAGGCTGAGAGGTCAGATCTGCTGTTAAACAAGATGGTAGGGTGACACTCAACAGTTGGCAGGACAAGTTCCTCCACGAATCTAAGCTAGGGGTTGGTGTCAGCTGACGCCATCCCCTGCCTGACTGCAGTGTCACTGTTGTATTTGACGTCTAAAAGGCAGCCACAGTAAGTGTTCTGATCTCAACATCATCCATGGCTCCTTCCAAGGTCGATGTCAGATGCTGTGGGCCACACAAGCTTCTGGCTCTTGGCCCACACTGCTCCTGGGCGAGTGCTCAGTTTTCTCCCTCCGGGTTGCCAGACCAGTCATCCTTAAAAGCACTCACAGACCAGACCGCATCCATGCTTCCCATCATGGCAACCCAAAATAGTAGCCAAGGCAAGATGAGGCTTGTGAGTGATGGAAGAGCCGTGACCCCATCTCCCAGAGTCCATTTCGAAGGAGCCCCGGCCACAGGCCAGGAACATGCCACCACCACTACTAGAAGACTGCAGGATGGGACATAAGCCCAGCTTGGGCATGAGGGGCATCTGCTCCCCGTGACATTGAGAAACATCATATCAGAAGCGGGGGCTGGGATGGCCCCATCTCTTGGGATATATGTGCTCCACTCCACCAAGAGCAACCTGGCCGGTGAGCTCTAGTGCCGAAGGCACGCCACTGACCACACAGCTGTCCACACTGGGGCCTTGGGTGACAAGGAAGCAACACCAGGATGCACAGGGTTCCAGGACGCAGAGCTTCATGTTCTGGACACCTGTGTTTCCTCTAGAAGCCCAGCTGACCAGAAGCTGGAAACTGTCCCTTACGCTTACCTTGGCAGATGGAAAAGGCAGGGGTGTGTCAAAGGTGGAGATTTCTGAGCCACAGGGAAAGGAAGAAGAAGGAGGAAGTGAGGTGGGTGGTCCCAGCAGCAGCCTGTGTAGTCCTCCCCCCGGGGTCCTGTAGGCCTGTTGCTGCTTCTCACCACAGCAAAGCATTTATTGAAAAGCTACTATGAGTGCTGAGATAACCCTCATCTGCATTTCCTGTGTCAGAACACCTCAGAACCCTCCAAAATAAGCCTGAGCCTCTGCAGCTCTCTGCAGCACGTGCCCACAACACTGCCCATGCATGCCCAGGGGCTTTGTTGGCTGGGGACTGATTCCCAGTGAGATCTATGGGGCTGCTAGGGGACAGGGGGCTGTGTGAACCCCTCTCAGCCCTCTGGAGAGGCAATCCACAGTAGCTGTCTCAGGAACTACTTATTTGAATCCCAAGGCAAAAAAATAAGTTCATCGAGTCCCCAGCATCCCCTAAAGTGAGCACAGCTTGGTGGGCAGGTGTGGGCTATCCCTAGAGGACCAGCATAGTCCTAACTGCTTCCACCAGTACCCAGGGAGAGAAGTAGCCGACCAGAGGTGACTCCAGCCACTGTGGCTTTCAGAGGGCCTCACATATAACAGCTCTGAGCCAATGAGGAATCAGGGACATTGACACATTCGCTTTGTTAGGACAAAAACAAGATTGGAAAGGGTCCTGTGGGCTTGGTGACTCCCCAGTGATTCCCAGTAAGGCCCCATCACCAGCTCTGCCAGCTCAGACCTCCCTGGCCAAGGCATGCATTGACCTCTTCAGGAGGAGTTCAGGACACAGGCAGATCACCTACGGGAGCCCTTGAGGAACCTGCGGGGCAGGGGCAGGTGAGGCCAGGAATGGTCCATGTCTGTGGAGGCTGAGCAGCTGCTGTGGACCTCCTTCTGCCTCATGGATACGGACATTCCTGGCCACCAGCACGTGACCAACAGGGACAGTCCTCAGCCCCCTGTGAGCCACTGCTGAAGTAAGCAACTCCTACGGCCAAAGAAGGCACCCCAAAAAGGTTGTAGCCTCGTAGCTTCAGAACTGGGAAGCAGAGCCTCTTAGGTGTGAGCATCACCCTGAACTCCAGCCGCTGTGAGCATCTGGCATCTAGGTCCTTTGGTCTCCACTGCAGATGGCCAGAGGTTTGCATGGTGCCAGGAAGGGGAAATGGTGTGAGGGTGTGGCCAGAGGGCTCATGAGACTGCTCAGAGCCCTGTCTTTGAGCTCATCAAAGCTGGTGGGGAGCAGCACCTGTGTACGAAAACTCTGCTGTGACTGGTGTGACATTTATGCTACAGGTGGCTTTGTGGGGATGGCTCAGAACACACAGACCCCAGTCCAAGCATACACCTCCCCAACCACCTTGGAGCCCTCTAACAATCTTCTCCTTGCATGATTAGACATGCTTGTTTTCACCAAGAACTGGCTTCTCTTGGAGCAAAGCCAACCATAGAGTAGGAAGAAGACCAGCAGTCCTGGGCTTTGCTCTGCATCGAGGGTTGGAGGGCAGCTGAGTTAGGAGGCCACCTGGTGAGGGCTGCCTGGTCTGGAGCCTTGCTGGGATGGAGTGGTGTTGACCATGCCTGCCACTGGGTGTGCTGCCCATGGGACTGTGTCCAGGGGAAGAAGTGGACACTGGTGCTGCCTCTGAGACTCCAAATTCCCAGCATAAAAGGGGAAGTCAAATGGCGATACACAGATGACAGAGAATAGGGCAGTGTGGCCAGCCTTCCCTGTAAACGTCAGCACAGCAGTATTTTGTGCTTTTGCAAAGTAGCTAACGGCATGGCTGTGTTCCAAGAAAACTTTATTTTAAAAACCAGAAGGTGTGCAGCTACCCCACAGCCACAGTTTTCCAACACTTGGGGTAAACTGAAGTCCTGAAGTTTCCAGTTACAGCTAGGCAACATCAGAGAGGGTTGAACTTAGAAATGCAATTCTATGTAAGTGCACCTGATAAATACACCACAGGTATAGTTAAGTGGCCTTCTAAATCTTGATGTAAAGAAGCCCGAACCCCACACACTTTAGGGTAGGCATTTCTCCTTCATCCCTAGAGTCTCCCAGAGATGCAAAGCTTCCATGGGGTACAAGGCAGGGGTACTGGCAGGCAGCATGGATACCATGCCAGCAACCTGGTAAATTAGAGACCTAGCTGGAAGACAGCCAGGGACAGGACTTTGCCCAGGGCCAAGCTGATAAAGCACCCCTATTTTTCAGGTCCCCATCCTCATCCCCTGCCACAGAGTGATCTGCAGTGACAACACGCTGGGCCACTACGGAGGAGGGCAGCCTGTAAAGGAGTGGCTTCTGGCCCATGAGGGCATCCCAGTGGGGCAGCCAGCCTGCAAGGAGTTGGGTCTGGCCAGAACCCAGCTCAGGGTGGCCCGTGGCTCCACCAGCTCCAAGCCTGCTGGCCGAAATTGAGCATTTATATCCAGAGTAAACGTTTGAGTGACACCTAGGTGTAATGGGTATCAGAAGCAGATGTGTGGTGGTGCCACTATATTAAAAGAGCCGGATGTGTCCTGGGGGACGCGACGTGTCTGCCCTTTCTTGTTTCTACATTTTATAGCAGAATGAGTTCAGATGCTGGCCCTTGTGCATGTCATCAGTTCCCTTCTCTAACCTGGTTATTGTTCCATTTTTAATGTCCATTAAAACATAGGTGGGAGGGAGAAAGTCCTGGGGAGCCTTAGGGCCCTGGCCCTCACAAGGGGAAGCATCTGACACCTGCAGGCAACAGCTGGCTTCCCAGACTGTCCACGCTGAACAGCTGACCCCACCCCAGCAGGACCCCACGTCATCCCTCGCCAGCCATTTTCCCTGCTGAGGTGGTAGCCCCCGTTCAGTTCCCAATATCTACCCCTGACTGATGGAGGAGGGACAGGCTGGGAAGTAGGCCCTTTTAAGACGGCCTCAGCTTGCTTCTCCAACTGCCGAGAAAGCATCTTACACTCACTGGCAGGATAGAAAAAAAAAAAATGGGGTAGCAAATAGGTACATGGGTTTGACTGAACTGGTCCTTCTAGGCACCCAGACTATAGCCTCACTTGTTCTGTCTTGGCATGGATAGTAGATAAGGAGGGGCATGGTCCCTCCTGGGGCCTCGAGGACCAGTGCCTCCATATTGTCCAAGGCCATACGCATACAGTCAGCTCCTGCCACCACTGGCATTTGGAACTGCCATGTGACATGCCTGACGCTTCACAGCACATTCCAGCTTTAAAGGTGACTTTCTAAAAAGTGAAAGGAAATTCCCAGCCTTGGATACAAATAACTAAAGCAGCATGTGATTGGAGGAATCTACCACCGACCATGTTGCAGAAAGCTGTGCCCAATGTGGCCTCCGTGACATTGTGGACCGAGGCAGGAAGGCTCCAGTGGAAATACAGCCTCTAAGGAGAGGTTTGCTGCGCCTTGGTGTCACATGCTGCCTTAATGCACAAAAATACAAACCTTGGGCCTGCCTCCCTGGTTTATAACTTGTATGTCCTGATCTTACATCAGCCACACTAATTCTGGTATTTTTTAAAGCGGCATGACCAGTACTGGGCTTTCTAAGTTTATTCATCATCCATTCTGGCAAAGCAAGGTCAGTCCTGATCATGGAGTGGACTACGTAGACCTGCACTGGGCCTTGCACACCTGTGCACTCCCATCTGGCCTCGGTGGAGTGTTTCTGCTCATTTTCTGACCTTCCGTCTCTAACAGCAGAAAAGACCATCTCTGCGCAGTCTGGCCAGGGAGCACATGGGAAGGTCCGGGGTACCCCTGCATCGGGGCCTTATCAAATTCATGTCACAGTGATGTCTCCCCAGCACCCCACAGTCACCAGAGATCACTGTGTGCTGCCTTTGTCATCTGCCTGAAGAGAACAGAATTCTCCTTCCCAGGGCACAGCTCTGGGCCCTGTGCTGCCTGTGCTTTGTGTGTGTGTGTTCCAACAGAGGGCACTGTGGCTGCAGTGTGCTGGTGAGACCCCAGATTCTGCTCTGCTGTAAGAGGAGTTGGAAGGTGGGCAGCAGGGTGGAACTCAACTAGCTCTGAGCGGGTCTAGCTGGCTGCCCTCTATCTCTGTGTGGGCCACAGGCCCTGCAGGGGAGCCCCTTCACTAAGCCTAGGCACCCTATGTGATGCCTATTCTTCCTGTGAGCTCCATGTTTCCAAAAAGGGCTAGCCTCTGAGAGGAATCCGGGGCTGTACAGACATCTAGGGCCGAGCCCCCTGCATGAGACAGCCATGTGCTGCCAGGGTACCACCCACCTCAAAGCCATGCCGGCCTCTGCTGGGTAAGAGCAGAGTGACGTGAGTTTTAGGCAGCCTGAGACCGCGTGCAGGCTTATTTGGGCCTCCTCTTGGAGCAGTACGAAAGCTGTCTGCTCTCCCAGAGTTCTCTCAGCACTGTCATAACAGGCTCAATAGATGCCCCGAGGTAGCCGTTGACAGCAGCAGGACTCACACTGCTGTGGCCATGTACTGCTCCAAGGACAAGCTCTGTGGAGGCCGACATGAAACGCCAGCACGGTGCCTGGAGCTGCTCTGGCTCGAGGTTGCAGCACAGCTTGTGAAAATAAGAGAAAGAGGAAAGGCGTAAAGAATTACAAAAATATTTTCCAAATAAAAAGAAATGTCGAAACAAGAAAGCTGTGTTCTTTGGTCGTGGCCCCAGGTCCCCCTCACCTGTCAGGTCTCCATGCCCTGCACTGTGGTGCTTTGAATGCTGACACAGAGGGCTGTGCGGCATGTCAGCCACCGCTGCACGGCGGCTCCTGCCAGACACTCTGTCATCTTGCCCCTTCCATAAACCAAGATGATGAGAGACTACTGGATCCTGGGGACCCTCCCTGACAACAGAATAGGCACCCATGGCAGAGCAGGAGGCTGAGCCTTATAAGGGATGTGTTTTGCCTCCAGTCTCTTCTCCACGAAGGGAACACCTGCTTCACCATGTCCTGTGGCCTTGGGTCATAAAATCACAAGCACACAAGTCTGAATTATTTCTGCTCAAAGTAGACAAACTGTAACCTGGAGCCAGGCCAGTGTGGATCGGTGTGGCCAGTGTGGGTCAGTATGGCCAGTGCAAGTCAGTGTGGCTAGTGTGGGTCAGTGTGGCCAGTGCGGATCCGTGTGGTAGTGAGTTTTTGTGGCTGTGACAAAACACTAGGACCAGAAACAGCTTAAGGAAGAAAGGTTCATGGTTCCAGAGGGTTAGCGTTCATCACAGCAGGGGACCATGGCAGGTGGCCAGGGTAGGCGGCCGAGAGATCACATCTTCAATCCCAAACACAAAAGTAGAGAAAGCAAACTGGAAGTGGGGCAAGGCTAGAAACTCAAAGCCACCTCCAGGGACGTGCTTCCTCCAGCAGGCCTGCACCTCCTGACGGTTCCATGCCCTCCCCATGCGGTGCCACCAGCTGGGGACCAAGTGTTCAAACACATAAGCTCATGGGAGACACTTCGCATTCAAACCACCGCAGCCAGGAAGCGAAGGTCCCGTAAGAGCCATTTACAGGATGGAGGGGCTGTACTCTTGCAATTGTAGATGCAATAGGTGCAGGTATGTCCAACATAGATGTGTTGATATGAAGCCATTGGCCTTTGCATCTTATGTCTTTGGCAAGACTCAGTGTGTTTTCCATACAAGGACACTGAGATCACAGTCTGAACAGGCTTGCTTAGAGCCCTCAGTGCATCATCTGCCATAGGGGGATGTATTAGTCACTTTTCTGTGACTAATAAAACCACCATGACCAAGGAAACTTATAAAAGGAAGAGTTTATTTGACCTTACAATTGATGGTTCCAGGGAATTAGAATCCATTGTGGTGGGGAGGCATGTTGGCAGGAGCTGGAACAGAAAGCTGAGGTTAACATCTTCCAATGAGCACAGGAAGCCGAGAGAGAGAGAGAGAGAGAGAGAGAGAGAGAGAGAGAGAGAGAGAGAGAGAGAGAGAGAGGCTTGCTGAACTCACTAAACCCGCCCCCAGTAACGTACTTCCTCCAGCATGGACACACCTTCCAAGACTTCCCAAAACAGCACCACCAACTGGGGACAAAATATCTGAATACCTGAAGCCTATGGGGGACAGTCCCATTCAAACCACCACAGGGACCATCTTCAGAATCACTGAGGATCACTTCTGGATGGGTAAAATTCCCACACAGTTTCCATTGTGACCCCAGATCTAGTCCTGCCTGGACAAAAAAAATGACTGTGTGGGGCTTGGCACCACCTTCAGAGTGGACAGGGAGTCCCCGGGGAATCAATGCCTTCTCCTCCAGAGCCTGCTGGAGGGCACAGTGCCATTTAAATCTCACATGCTGTAGGGAGGATTCTGGAGTGGCCAGCAAATTGGCTTAATGTGGAGCATGAGGGGAATTTATTTCACTGGAGTCCATTTAGGATCTAACCCTTCAGCCGCCTGCTGCTAGGACTCATCTGGGTTTCTGTGTGTCTCACCCATGTGTCTCAGAGGGCTTGTGGGGGCCTGTGAGAGAGAAATTAAATGTATTTGGCCTCCTTCAAGATGTCTGGGTTTGTCTTTTCTTGTTGACAAACGTATTAAATACTTGCATTCAAGAAACCAAAATCAGCAGAGCAGCAAGAGTCACAGAAGAATTAGGTGTAGACAGTGACTTTGAGGCCACCTTGGGCCACATAGCAAAACCCATGTCCTTTGTGGGGCAGGGAGCAGTACTTGGGAGGCAGAGGCAGGAGGACAGGAGATGAGCTGTGGCCTAGAGGCCAGACTTGGCTACCAGTGTTTTCCAGGTGAGGACAGCAACATAGAAAAATGTTCCAAAACAGAAACCAAAAATGAGAGAAAGAAAAAGAATCTGAAATACATGCTCATTTTACTAAACAGTTTGGAACTGTTGAATGAGACTCTGTAGAAGGCCCCCACTCATTAACTAACTGTCTGACAGTGTCTGTCTGTCTGTCGTCTGAAACAAGGAGGAAGTGGTGGTCAAAAGCCAAGCCTGGAGCCTGGAGAAGCTGCAGCTCCCAACGCGTCTCCAGGTGACCCGGGGCTGGCGTCCAGAGTCCTTGGGACTCTGGGACCTGCGACTCCAGCTGCTGACAGATGGAGAACGCCTGGCCTCCATCACTCAGGAGCTCCTTCAACAAGGTCTTGGGTGGGGGTGGGGCTGGAGTGGATGAGGAAGTACGAAGTGGATGCTGGGCCGAGAGGTGCAAATTGACAGCAGGGCCCAGCCTGACAGCGCCCCTGATTGATGAGAGGACACTGTTAACAAGCCTTTAAAGTTTCTCATTAATGTTTTTTTCTTCACTGAAAAGAGCCACAAGAAAAAAATTCCACATGGACGGTAATTAAGATCGATCCCGTACAGTGTGGTGCTGACGCTGTTGGGAGCCTTTAAAAGAAGAAAGCAAACCCTCCTGTTAAACACTCATTTTCAGGCTGCCGTCTTCTGGGTTATTGAAGGCCCACACCACATGGGGGGGTTGTGGTAAGTGAGGCACATTTTGTGGGCTAAGATGGTGGGCCTCGTAGGGAACCTGTTTACACTGTGGCCTGAGGACACAGAGTGGAGCCCCGACATCTTCCTCACGAGTGTCTCTGATTTAGTGGCCAGGGAAAGCAAGATTGCATCCAGAGGGCCTGAGCAGTGTAGCTCCCAACTAGTCCTGTGCAGCACATTGGAGCGGGGCCCGCCTGCAGGGTGTCCTTCTCCAAGATATTTGAACCCTGGAGTGAGCTGGCAAGGGCAGGAAGTAGAGAAAAGACCTCCGAGTTAGGAGTGGTAAAGTAGGGTTCACACCATTCCCTGTCCACACAGGACATCTTGTACCCCCAAGTCTCCCCGCTATACAGCATTTCTATGTGGATCTGAACACGAGGCCTGTGTGCCTACAGGTCCAGTTTGTTGACTTAAAGTAATAAAAACTCAGCCAGAGAAGTTCAGCATCAACATCTGCCATATGCAAAAGTGTTGCTTTCCCATGTTTTCATTACCATGGTTACAGGCAAAGAGAGTTCCAGCAGCTAAAAAGGAGTGGCTTGCAGCTGACAGAAATCCAAGCCGGAGGTCCTCCTGGTGGGTCAGGGCCTTGAGGTCCTTGGCCTTGGAGCCTCCCTTCTCTGGACTTCTGTGGAAAGCTGGGCTCTAACTTTGATGGGAGAGGGGCTTCATAGGAGAAGGCACCCATTGCCAAGATCTGAAAAAAATAAAACAACCAGTTCTGCACCTGGCCATCCCAGCAGGCCAGGGAGACTCCTGGAAGACGTGTCAGGGAGGCCACGTCACTGACGTTGCTTTCTCCTTTGCAATTTTTCATGTGTGTGCTGTACATTTGTGTGTGCACCTTTACATGTGTGTGGGCCCGTGTATGAGAGTGCCTGTGCAAGTGGAGGTTGATGTTGGGGATCATCCCGGATCTCTATTCCGCCTTATTCAATGAGACAATGTTTGTCAGTCAAACCCAGTGCTAACCAATGTGGCTAGTCTCACTGACCAGTTTGCTCTGGGTACCCCCATCTCTGCCCACCATGTCCACTTGGCAGAGCATGGATTCTGGGAATCCACACTCCAACCCTCATGCTTGCTTGGCAAGTGATCTAACCACTGAACGGTCTCCCCAGATCTCCTCTTTTTGATCATCTGTTATGGATGTGCCTCACTGAGGATTAAACAGTCCAAGAGAAGTTAAGTCTGGAGGCAGCCTTGTGAGCTTCCAGCCCAAGCCATCACATGTGCCTGTGAAGAACAAGAGCCCTTTTAGCTCAGGTGTGGGAAAGTGTCCCGAGTTCCCTGCCCAGTGGAACAGCTTGAAGACGCCTCCCCACCCCCTCGAGTTCAAAAACAGGAAATAATCCAAGATGCTCCTGGTGGTCAGGAGAAAGGGGGCCATGGCATCTGGCCCCACCTCGAGCAATACTACCTGAGAGCCAAGCCCGGCTCTGCTGGGAAGTCGCCTCTGCACTCCACAAGGCCTCATGTCTACAGCACCACTTCCAGTCTCCTGAGCAGTGGCCTCTGAGGTGAAGTCTTGTCAAGTGAGTCAGAGTTGAGCGATTGGTCTGAAGCCAGCTTGCTGTGCATACCCGTTCCCTTGGTGACATCCTGAGTACCCACACCACTGCTCTGTAGCTCTCAAAAGGCACAAGGCCCACTTCTCTGG
This sequence comes from Rhizomys pruinosus, assembly GCA_009823505.1. Taxonomy (NCBI): domain Eukaryota; kingdom Metazoa; phylum Chordata; class Mammalia; order Rodentia; family Spalacidae; genus Rhizomys; species Rhizomys pruinosus. The sequence goes on along the minus strand of VZQC01011034.1, from coordinate 762,883 downwards.
AGCACAGGGCTTTTCTAAGACCATGCAAGTGTCCCCTCATTTCTCTCTGTGTGTGCTTGCTGTGGGTCTTTGAGATCCTTTCCTGTAAGCCTGCAGCTTGCCAGGCCAGCATTTACCCTGAGCATCACTCCCTGGCAAGGTGCTGGCCCAAAGCACCAAGAAGAGAAAACTAAAGTCCCTTCTTCCTTAGGCCAAACTGGTGACCAAGCAGTCACTGTGGATATGCACAGACACCATGTAAATATAATGAACCAAACAGCCCAGCTCTCCTGAGCCCCCCGCCCCAAGACCACTGCTCAGAAGCAGAGGTAACCCACTAGGGTGGTTCTGTTTGCTGTCAGTAAGGGGGAATGGTATTGGCAGTCAGAACAGGCTTTGCAGAGATAGCAGCCTGGGACCTGAGAGGAGTTTGCCCTGTAACCCCAAAGGCCAGCCAGTGCAAGTGCATGGAGCTGAGCAGCCCCTTACACTACACCAACAAGCCTTGTTTGGGGAAGTCTTCTTAAGGTGGTCCTTTCCACTGGGAATGGTGGTGTACGCCTTTAATCCCAGCATAGGCAGAGGCAGGTGGATCTCTGAGTTTATGGCCAGCCTGGTCTACATAGTGAGTTCCAGGCCAGCTGGGACTAAAGGGAGACCCTGTCTCAAAAAGACACCCAAAAATATGGTCCTTTCCCAGGAATCTTCTTGTTCCCAGAGGATGAAGATTCTCACTCAGGTCCCCTCTGTGCCAGTGCTCTAGGCCACTTGGAAAAAGCCTTTTGTGGAATACAGGCTACTGTGTTCAAAGTCTTTCCCCTCACCTGGTCCTTGAGAAGTAGCCGGACAGTGGGTTCTCTTCCTGAAAGGTTGTTCCACCCAGTGTACCCAAAGCTGGACTCCCAGGCTTGAGGGGCCTTCAGGTCAGGGCAGGGGAGTGGGTGGAAGAGAAGCTCTAAGCCAGATCTGGAACATTCTGGAACCAAGTCTCAGAGAAGGGCTATGGGGTAGGAGTGGACACCTCTGATGCCATTTGGAAGTTGTGGCTACAGAGTCTGTGACCACAGTGACCCCACAAGCTCTATGCAGAATATACTGAATGCCACTTCTCTCTGGCAGGGGGAGCAAAGTCTTCTGGGGACACCTGTGCCCTGATTGGGTGGCTCTTAGAAAGTGCCATTGCAGGGAGTCACTATTAGCTTGCAGGCGTCGATTCTTTCTGTGCCAGGGACATACACATTCTCCAAAGCCACAGAATTTATGGTGGTGTGGTATCCCCACCTGTGTGGAGTCTCCTTCTGTGCTGTCCTGTCTTCCAGATGTTCCCAGGGATGAGCTGGCCCCCAGTTCCATGCTGACAATGCCTAGAGGCCTTTGTGCCGCCTTCTGAGAGCCCACATTCTTGTCCTGGCTCTAAGTCATCTGACTACATGGCCACAGCTCCGCCTCCACCTCATGTCAGACCATCACCCCCCACACACACAGCCTTGTCTACAGGGGATGCAAGTGACCTTGAACAACCCCCTTCCCAAAAGAACCTGCACAGTGTCCCACAAGGTCCCCACCTGCAGCTGCCCACGGAAGGCAGTAGGCTCCAGACCTGCCAGGTCTGTGGCAGATGCTACCCTTTAGCTCTGACCCAGAAGGGCAGCAGTTGGCACAGTGATGTCTTGGGAGCAGGGTACAAGATGGCAACCATGGAACTGCCCTGGGTTCCTGTGTGAACCTCTGGAATAGTGCTGGCCATGACCAGGGGCCTCAGACTAGCCCTGTACACAGACCAGTACCCTCGGCACAGCTCTGCTTTTCTGGCTCCTGCTGTCCTTTGAGGCTGGGTTTTAGGCAGGACTGCGACCCCAATCCCAACCCTCCAGACTCCACCTATCAATTCTGGCCAGCATCTCCATCACCAGGTCTCAAAGCTGACAGAATCCTGGTGTCTCTGTCCCAGGACGGATGAGCATTCCTGTCCCACCCCACGGGGCTCCTTTTCAGCTTGAGAGGATACAGCCACAGACAGGTTATTCAGGGGTAAATCTACAGTGTTCTCGCAGGTGAAAGGAAGAACCACAGGGTGTTGGGGCATAAGAGGTTGGGGGAGGAACTGGCGGGCCACCACACTCCCTGGTTCTTTCATTATGCCCTAACGATGGCCTCCGGGTGGAGCATGCTCCCTGGATCTTACCTTGCTGCGCTCACTCTAGACCAAAGTCCAACAGCTGTTCCTCATCCTGCTCCTGAAGTGAGGGCATGTATTCAGGGCTCCCCAAGAATGGCTAGGTACTAGGACAGGAGAGATGCCCAACCCAACAGCCCAGAGTCCTTGGTGATCCTGCCTGTGAAACTGATGGCAGAGCATGCCTCAGGCATTACCAGAACTGACTCCCAAAAGCTGTCCTATGACTTTTACAGTTACACACACACACACACACACACACACACACACACACACAGGCCCTGGGCTCCACACCCAGTACTATATGCACCTTTGACCATAGAATAGCCCTGGATGAGCCGGGGGTGGTTGTGCACACCTTTAATCCCAGCACTCGGGAGGCAGGGGCAGGAGGATCTCTGTGAATTCAAGGCCAGCCTGATCTACAGAGTGAGCTTCAGGCCAGCAGGGACTAAAAGGAGACCCTGTCTCAAAAAAAAAAAAAAAAAGAATAGCCCTGGATGAGTGGATGTAAAAGTTGCTGATTTAGTCGTCCAGGGATAGCATCTGCTTTAAGTCCAAGAGATGGGACTGCTCAAGAGTGGAGAACATCTTCTGAGGAAATTAGTATTCTTATGGGAGGTTCTATTGGAAGAACAACTTGATTTTCTACTTGGAGACCCTGGGTTTGATATCCAGTAAAGCACATAGCACATGCACTGTCCTTACAATTCCCAACCCAGCCGACACCTGCTGCTCATCTTGCTTCAGGCAGCTGATGGAATATGGACCACAAATTGGTACAGGAAGGCAGGAGATCCTGCACCTCTCGGCAGATGAGCTCTCCCCGTGCAGACAGGACGTGTCTGTTCACTTTTCATCTGACAGGAAATGTGTCTTTGAAGAGATCACCTGTAAGTAATGTGCCAACTAAAGTTCCAAGGGTAAATGGCAGGCTGGGCCTGGACAGCTCCAGGGGTGTGAGATCCAGGGCTTATAGTTGCATTAGGACATGGTTGCAAAGGCTGCTTTAAGCTGAAGTCCAGGCTGAAAATGTCAATCTCAGAGTAAGCTCTGTGCTGGGGTTGGTACCTATCTTAGTCAGTGTTAACTGTCAACTTGACACAGCCTAGAGCCACCTGAGAAAAGAGTCCCAATTGGGGGGTTGCTCAGACCAGACTGGCCTGTGGGGATGTCTGCAAGGGATTGGCTTGATTGGCAACTGATGTAAGGGGCCTACTGTGGGCAGCACCATCTCCTAGGCAGCTGGTCCTGGGCTGCATAAAAACAATTAAGGAGGCTCCAGGGAGTAAGTCAGCAAGCAGCATTCCTCTGTGATGGCTGCTTCAAGTTCCTGCTTGAGCTCCTGCCCCAACTATCCTCAATGATGGACTGTAACCTGTGAGCTGAAATAAACCCTTTCCTCCCCTAAGTTGCTTTTGGTCAGTGCTTTACCATAGCACCATGTTCAAACGAGAACAGTGCCTTACACTCATTGAGAGTGTCAGACAGATGCCTCTGGTTTTCTCAGAATGCCTGGACTTGAAATAACCTGGTGTGTGTGTGTGTGTGTGTGTGTGTGTGTGTGTGTGTGTGTGTAGACCCACAAGGGCTGCAGAAGCTCCCTTGAAGGAGACTTCCCTCCTTGGCATGCTTGGCGTGAAGTTCTGAACAGGTTTCCATACTGCGATTGGTGGTGCAGAACCACGTGTGTGATGCGTGTGCATGGCTGCCCTGTACTTCAGTCACATCTCCTCCTGGCTGTGATCTGCAATTCCCTGCAGATGGCAGGAGTCCAGCCAGAAGCCATCCTGGACAAGAGATTTTCCCTACACAGTGACACTCCATTGTCAAAGCCGCTTAGGATCTTCAGAGCTAGACACCAAGTATACACCTCAGGGCCACTCTGGAGCCAAGAGAAACATGCAGTGGTAAGAGGGAATGCTCAGAAAGTGGGTAGGAGAGATTCTTTCTTTTTTTTATTTTATTTATTTATTTTTTTATGTGTATGAATGTACTGTCTACATGTAGGTTTGTGCACCCATGTCGTGCAATGCTGCGGAGGTCAGAAGAGGGTCTCGGATTCCCCTGGAACTGGAGTTCTCCTGGAATTAGAGTTACAGATGGTTCTTAGCCACCATGTGGGTGCTGGGGATCGAACCCGGGTCCTCTGCAAGAGCAGTCGGTGCTCTTAACCCCTAGGCTATCTCTCCAGCCCAAGATTCTTTCTTATGACATCATTCTTGCCAGTTCTACCTCATTTTGTTGCTTTTATTGGTTTCTGTTAATAACTTGCCTTATAAATCTCAGGATAATGGAATATGTGTGGTAGGGAATTCAGACACCACTCCTCAGCCTCATTTCTGGAAGATGCATCGGGTGAATGCCCCAGTAACACTCTGGCCAGCAAGGGCTGCTTCCACTATTGTATGTGGCCAACTAGGGTGCTGTGTTGCTTGAAGAGGCACAGTCCCCCAGCCCCCACTTGGAAGACCCCAGGCCACCCAGGCAAGCTGGAGAAGCACACAAAGGCATATGTACTTGATGGCACCCTGTCACACAAGTGTTCTCTCTTGCACCGTCCAGGGAGCCTGATCCTGTCACAGAGTCTGCCCTGGGAGCTTCCTGGAGCTGGAATCCCTGGCTTGTGGCAAGGCCTCAAGGGAAAACAGGACTAGTGGAAAGGACAAGGTGGCAGAAACCTCTCAGTCAGCAAGACATCAAGAGATTCGGTAAGACCGTGGCTAGGCAGTATGGCTGCAGACTGATTTATCTCAATGTGTCTGAAAAGGAAGACTTATGCCTGTAGGAGACAAAACACCCCTGCCTTCAATGCAGCTTCAATTCTGAATTCTGCACTGTTCTCAAAAAGGAGATGCAGCATCCCCTGGCTATATCTGCTGGCAGGAAGCCCTTGTGACCACTTTTGGTCTGAAGGCTAAAGATAATAGAATGACCAGTTCAGAGTGTGTAATTGTGTTGGAATGCATAATTTTACAAGAAAATAAAGTTGTACTTGATACAAAGTGATGCCATTGAGAAGGTGAATTGCAGGCATTGTGAAGTATCATCCTCTCCTTTCTCATGAGACTTCCACACCACCAAACCCTGGCATTCTTACTGTGCCATAGCGTCTGGCCAACAGGCAGCTGGAGGGTATAACCCTTTCCTGGTATCTGGCCTGCGGAAGCACACAGTCCCTGCCACCCTCCAGAGTGGGCATGTGAGTTGAGCATCTAGTTCAAGGTGTGTGTCTGTCTGTCTATCTGTCTGTCCAAGGTTTGTGGATAAGCAGTTGTCTCATTCAAGAGTCAGGTCCCCTAACCAAAGGCTAAGTGTAGCCAAGTTTCCAAATGCACATACACATGGAGCTTTCTGTAACTTAAACATCTTGAGGCACATGTCCAGCATCTGCCTTGGTGTTGAATTTGAGTGAGTGTGTCGTTGAGGAAGCCACACAGGCAGTTCTGGTACCCTCGGGAGAAAGGCTGAGTGCGCGTGTTCTGTTTCCAAGCCGGGGATTGTGCTGAGCTGAGAACACTCATTTATTTAAAGCTGCTGCTTCTTTAAGATGCAGAATGGCACATCTAAATAGTACAACGCTGAGAGGTATGTAGCTGTCTGTACTCTTCCGTGCAAACATCCCATTCTGTGCAGGAAAGCAGTGTGACAGGTATGCTGTAGTTTCCAGCAAATTGGTCTAAGATGCAGATGAGCAGATTTTCACCAGCAAAAAAAAAAAAAAAAAGGAAGTTTGTGTGCTGAGCCTGAGTCTGCTAGGGCTGTGAGTACTGTCCTCACCCACTTCCATCAGAATGGATCCCCAGAGCTCCAGCTGTACCCACCAGGCAGGCTTGAATGCTCAGACCACAGTGGTCACTGTGGCCTCTGGATCTGGCCACACTGGAGTTTACCTCCACAGAGACTCCACTTGTTGGGCACCCGTGGCCCGCTGTGAGGGAGGAGGCAACAGTGCCCAGTGGTGAGGAGTCAAATCCAGGCCTGCTCATCCTGGTTGCCAGCAGTGCCATCCTGAGTGGGCCTCATAACCTCCACACAACTCCTCTGCAGTAGATTGAAAGGGGCTGCCGGAGAAGTTGTCCGCATCTAAACCAGCTCCTGTGAACACAGATCCCACAGGAAGTTCTCCTGGAACCTTCTCTAGTGGGTCCTAACCCCAATGACGAGTGTCCTGTGAAGCCCAGAGAGGAGACCCCAGCAGAGGAGGTGTACGGAGGACACAGGAAAGATTGGAGGGACTCCACAGTGGAGCCCCGGAGCTCAAGAGACCAGGAAGGCTCCTCCCCCAGAGCCCCCAAGGCCCTGTCAACACCTCCACTTTGGACATCTGGGCTCCAGAAGGAGAAGAGAGCGTTCTTCTGTTGTTTGTGTCACTTCATGTCAGCAGCCCCAGGACTCTCCTGCTACTGCTGCTGGGTGACAGTGAAGCCAGCCATGTAGTCTTGCCAGGCCACTGCCAGGTCACAGTGCAGAAGCCATGGGCAGCCCCTAGCATATTACCCAGTATGCACTGGGTGCCAGAAGCTGGCTATGGCTGAGAAGTCAGATCTTAGAGTTGGACAGGTTCAAGTGCTACCTACTGTCCCTGGGACCCTCAGTGATCCATTCAGCCCTGTGAGAACAACAAGCTTCAAAACACTCCTTCTATCCCCTTCCCTGGCAACCTGCTGACCAGAAAAGCCCAAAGAGGAACTGCTGGCTGGTGAACCACAGGTTGGAAATAAATCATTTCTGGGTTGAAAGTGGTTAACTACAGACGTCCGTGGTACTGTGGCAGACCCTGGGAATGGGGTGTAGGGCCATAACAGGGTCTGGCAAAAACTTCAGCTATTGTTTCAGCTCAGCAGTCATCCTGTCCATACCAGGCACACACAGACTGTCCCAGCAAGACTCTGGCAGTGAGCCCCGGGGGCATCTAGGAGCCATAGTTTTTAAGGCAAAGGGATCCAAATGCCACACTCCCACCAGCCTGGCCTGGCTCTGTGGCTCTCAGAGAACATCTCTGTTTGAAATAAAGCCCTGTGGGTCTGATCCAAAAGAGCTGAATAAGCAGTGGAAGGGCCCCGGGGCAGGTCCAAAGCATCCGGCCATGCTGGATCCAAGGTTGTCCTAAATATAGCACCTTGGTTCTGGTAGGAGGAGACTGCTGTGTGGTGTCAGGGCAGCTGGACAAGCTACTCAGAAAACAAGCCAAGTCAGGGACTTCAGACAAATGAGTCCGATGAAAATACAGAGAAAATGCGTCTGAGGCCCGTGTGTATGGGAGGGTAGGAGGGCGTGGTGGAAACTCAGGAGCCATGGGTGAAAGACTGAGTCATTTCACCCACAAGATGGACGGAGGCATCAGACAAGGAACACTCTGAGGAGAGAGTGTGGTAGGGAAAATGAAGATGTGACTGTAATATGCAAATAACTCTGCAACTCAATAAAAGGCCAAGGATTGGACCAGCAATGCCCAACAAACCTGAGTTCTAGTCCCATGTCTCACAAGGTAGAAGGAGAGAACCAACACTTAGGAGGTGCCCTGTGACCTCCACACTCATGCCATGGTGCATACACACCTTCACACGCGCGCTTGCGCGCGTGCGCATGCACGCATACACACACATACACACACACTAATTTTTTAAGGCTAAAAAAGGTAAGAACATAGGCAACCACCAGCAGAGGACAACACAGTCCTCAGAAGTATCTGGAAACGAAACCGGCGCGGGGGTGGGAGGGGGGGGGGGATGGGCAGAGTAAATGGCTTGGAGAGATCCAGGATGGGAGGGCCTCCCCTGTGATCACATCTCAAGTTAAAGCTGCAGGTAGTGTTTTGATTACCGTTCGGGTTTTGCTGTAAAACTGTGTTCTAATCGGTTTAGAACAGTGGTGATTATCAGCCAACTGGCCTGTATACTCCACATTTTAAAATCTTCTTGGAGCTGGAGAGATGATGCAATGGATAAAACACAGCACAAGCATAAGGGTCTGAGTTCAAATCCCCAGAACCCACATAGAGCCAGGCACAGTAACACATGTTTATATACCAGCACTTCTGTGAAAGATGGGAAGCAGAAATGGGGGGGGGGGTTCCCCGGTCAGGTAAACAACAGGAGTACTGTCTCAAAACAAAGCAGACGAGGGCATAGGTTCTCCAGCCAACCAGGGTGTCCCCCCCAGCATTTCCCCCCACAACACCCACACCCATGGCTTCTAAGACATGCACACGCACATCATACACAGAGAGAAAGGAAACAAGTGTTATCACTTTGAAAATAGGATCCATGGTTCTTTTTTAAAGGCAGATATGGCCGGGCATGGTGGCACTCACCTTTCACTCCGCATGGCACTTGGGAGGCAAGATGGTACAGGTGGACTTTGTGATTGTCAAGCCAGCTGGTCTACAGAGCAAATTCCTAGGACAGCTGGGGCTGATTAGGGAGACCTCGTCTCCGACAAAAGACCAAGAAAAAAAAAAAAAAAAAAAAAAAAAAAAAAAAAAAAGTAGATATGTATGTGTTAGATATGTGTATGTATCATATAATTTTAACAGTATAATCTGTAGCTCCAGCTGTTCTGAGGGTTATCCTAGTACAAGGAGATTGTGAATAATTATAATCTTTGTTGTGCTAACTACAAAAGCTAAGTTTCTGTAGCAGGAATGTTTAGAATCATAAAAACAGCACAATGCATGGAGATCTGCTAGGAAGACCCCAGGGTTTCAGAGTGGGGTCCCTCACTTTGTCAGGCCTTCCTCTTCCATGTGCAGGGCACATGATGAGGACTACCCCCCCAACACGGAACACACACACACACACAACCCTTCCACCCCCAATACACACAATATCACATCATGCAAAAGCTGCATGCTCAGATTAGAAGGGCTCCCCAGGAGCAGGACAATTACTATCAGTTCAGGGGTGTAAGCCTCCTGGTAGGGACAATATTGGGGGGAGAAGGTCAACTAGAAAATCAAAAGGGGGTTCCTGGAGGAGGTGGGAACTAAGGTCCACTTATTGGTGCAGAGCATGATTGGGCAGACAGAAGTAAAAGGAGCTATCTGATGCCTAAGAGCAGAGGCCAGTGAGCTTGATCTTTGAGGTAGCCTTGCAGGAAAGGTGTTTACCATCAAGTCTGAAGGCTTGAGTTTGATCCCTAGAACCAACATGGTAGAAGGAAAGAACTGACTCCCACAACAAGTTGTCCTCTGTCTTCCACACACATGCACGTACACACCTTCACACACACACACACACACACACTGTTAGAGCAGAGGAGGGCATGGGTGGTGTGAGCCCTGCCAGGGACCACCAAGGAACCAGGAGGTGTTGGTGTCCCAGGCAGAAAGCAGACCCCCTTGCCATGCACACAGAATACATGGAATCAGTTCTTGATGTATCTGATGGTGACCAATCAAAGGAGAGCAGCACATGGTAGCCACCATCTCTGCATCCCTCAGGGAGAAGAGGTAGTGTGGGCCCAACTCGAAACACACCTGAAGGGAGCCCTCTTGGCCTGCACTGCCCACACCCTCCTGCAGCATGCCTCGAGGAGCCCTCTTGGCCTGCACTGCCCACACCCTCCTGCGGCATGCCTCGAGGAGCCCTCTTGGCCTGCACTGTCCACACCCTCCTGCGGCATGCCTCCCTGGTATAGGTTCTCTTCCTAGGAGCTCTTTTATCCTGGCAATATTTGGGGGCCGCCTTCAATCCTGGCAGGGAAAGTAAGACCCAGGCCCCCAAGGTGAGCACATTCACTGCCCTCCCTAGAGCTGAGCAGCCCACGGCATCTGCCTCCAACACCTGCCCCAGGCCAGGAGAGCAGAACCCATGTGGGTGCGCAGTGGGCAGGCAGGCCTGAGCCCTGCTCCAGGGAAGTCTGCTTTCTCTCCTTCCATCCTTGTGTTTTACATAATTAGGTAAGTCACTTAATGTCGTGTGTCTTGTTAGAGAGGCTACTAATCCTTAGAGCTAACAGCACTAATTAGTGTAGAACACTTTGAAAATAGAAGAAATTCAGATGTGGAATGTAATTTGCCTGGTCCTCCAGGAACTGACACTTGTATGGTGTGCGAGCCTGGCTGCATCCAAGGGACACAGGTGGGTGGAAGCGCTGGATGAACCCAGGTACCTGTCCTGAGCCCGAGGGCCAGTGATTGGAGACAGGAAGATGCCCATTCTTTGTTACGCCAGGACTCAGAGCCTGAGGTGCCCTGAGCAAAGGGGACTGGGCTCTGGGCCTGTTGGCCATGGCTGGGGAAGGGGTACAGGAGTGGCCAGCCCGGGACTGACTACAACTTAACAAACTTGTTTCATCTTCAACGCTATCATCTCTGACATGGACTGGTCAGAACCTTGTTTCCCATAGGGAAGAGAGAGCATAGTGAAGTCACTGCAGCCAGCACTCTCTCCTTAAAAGTTCAGAGCAGAACAGCAGAAAATGCTCTACAAGAACACCTGAACCCCTGGCCTTGCCCACCCCAGGTCACAAGGGCCACCTGCAGGAACAGGTCTTCTCCCGGTACTATTGGGCAGAAGAGGGGCAAGAAATAGAATGTAAAGAGCTGTTGGCTAACCATTAATCTCTCTTTAAACCATGGTGACAGTATTTACATTTAAGAACAGGATGAGTGAGAAGCTGGGAGGACCTACCCAGAAGCTCTCCTCACCCCATGGAAACTGCAGCAGCCTGTTAACAAGGTCACATTCAGGGCCAGCAAAGAGGTAGGGGACACAGAGCCCCCGAGTTCTGCAGAGAAGCCATCACAAAACTTCTGGCTGCCACTATTCAAAGAAGCCTGTCTCTTGGACACAGCCACATACCATGGGAGGCTGAGCCTCGAGAGCCAATCTTCCAGGAACACAGACCACCCAAGCCAAATGCAAAATGCAAGTCTGGGAAGGATTGGACTTGGTGATGTTGTTTGCTTGCTTTTTCTTTTGAGACTATATAGTCTAGGTTGGCCTTAAACTTGTGGCACCCCTCGTGCCTCCTGCCAAGTGCTGGGGTTACAGGTATCCACCAACACACTAAACTTGATTTTGATGTATTTTTTTAAGTGTGTTTTCAGGCCAGGCATGGTGGTGCATGCCTTTAATCCCAGCACTTGAGAGCCAGAGGCAGGCAGATCTCTGAGTTCAAGGCCAGCCTGGACTACATAGAGCATATGTAGACCTCCTGGGGCTGCAGGGAGACCCTATCTGAAACAGACCAAAAAAAAAAGTATGTGTTTTCCTACCCCAAATTCAGGAAATAGCCAGATCACCTCCTGGGCATCTGGGAGTCAGGCACACTGAGAGAACCCTGGGTCCCATGTGGCACCTGGGGGCTTCTTCTGGTGTTTTGCTTCAGTGCTGTATAATCTTCTTACCACTACCACCCCAGGACCATCTGCCCAGGACTCAACATGTGCCCTTCCTATGGGCTGGTTGCCTGGGTATGTACGTCCCATCCCAGGCACTGCCTCTACATAGTAATCTATGCTGTGGGGACGTCGCTTTCATTGGCCACTTGGCAAAGATGTAGGAAGCAGGCAATACTACCAACAAAACTGCCAAGCCCCTTCTCTGTGTGTGGCAGCGCAGCAATCCCCTGTGCACCCGTCAGACATTGTATCTCCACCCAGGGAGAGATAAACACATGCTTCCCCACAGCCACAGAGCTTTTATCTCAGGAAACTTAGACTTGACCTAAGGCCTTGGCCTCAGACCCTCAGCTGATCCTCCTGGATAAGAACACATTAATTAGCCTTGTCTGATCATCTAGAGCCAGCACTAGGCCCTCCCACAATGTCTGTGTACACTGAGGGCCTCTGAACCACAGAGCCAGCATTAAGATCTCCCACAGTATTCGTGTGCACTAAGGGCCACTCTGGTTGAGTGTGCCAGGGAGGTAGAGAAAAAACATCTATGAAATGTCAGAAGGAGACCTGATCTGCAGGGCCAGCAGCTCTGGACCCTCCCTCAGTGTTAGCCTGTAACCTGCAGATGTGTGTCTCCTGGAACCGGCCTCTGCTTTGGGTACATGCAAGAAGCCAGGCTGGAAAGTTGCTGTTCACAGTTCAGCTTGACCTAGGAAAGACCTTGATCAGCCCACACATCTTTTTGGAGGAAAAAAAAAAACAATGGCTTCCCTGGTCTGCCAGGCTCCATGATGAGCCATCAGATAGATAGACAGCAGCTAGAGAGGATTGCTCAAGCAGGCACCACAGCACTCAGAAGGCTCTGAGTGAGGTATGTGGTCGGGGGTGAAGTCGGATGCAGAGGGGCAGTGCTGTGAGGCTCAAGCCCACAAGCAGCCTAAGAGATAGCTATAGCTGTAAATAAAGAATTAGTAAATAAATAAATTAGTAAATAATAAATAAATAAATAAATAAATAAATAAATAAATAAATGGTGCACACATCTTTACAAAGGCAAGGTAGGCGCTGAGGGGGGCAGCTCAGTAGGTAAAGTCCTTGCCAAACCCAAATTTGGTCCCCAGAACCTGTGTTTAAAAGCCAGGCATGGTGGCATGTGCCAATAGGCCCAGCACTGGGAGGTGGAGATGGATGGCTCTCTGGGGCTCACTGGTCAGTCAGCCTCATCTACTTGGTGAGTTCCAAAACAACTCAGAGATCCTGTCTCATAATGAAAACAGGGTAGACATGTGGTGTGCACCTTTAATCCCAGCCCACAGGAGCAGAAGCAGGTAGGTCTCTGTGAGATTGAGGCCAGCCTGGTCTACCTAGTGACTTCCAGACAGACTCGGACTAGGGAGACCCTGTCAAAAACAAACAAACAAACAAACAAACAAACAAAAAAGAGTAGTGGGTCCTTCGCAGCCGCCCTCTAAAGCAGTTTCGGGAGAAGGTGCAGGGGCTGCTGGGGAGGAATGCAGTTCAAGACTGCTGGACATGGGAGGGCATGAGGTAGATGCTGGGCAGGGGCCTAACTATAGAACAGAAGGATGTGAATGTGTTTTTCCCACACTTCAGCTGTTCCATGGATACCTATGTTTTTTATTTTATTTGTATTTATGTGTATGAGTATATTGTCTGCGTGTGTGTGTGTGTGTGTGTGTGTGTGTGTGTGTGTATCCATGTTGTACAATGTCCATGATGGCAGAAGAGGGTATAGGATTCCCCTGGAACTGGAGTTATGGATGGTTGTTAGCCACAATGTGGATAACTGGGAATCAAACTGGGTCCTGTGCTCTTAACTGCTGAGCCATCTCTCCAATCCCAACACCTATGTTTTTAAAGGTAGTTCCTAGAAAAACCTGCTGAATTTTACTTGTACTATTCATGTGGTGTATCAGGGCAATACTTACAACATACCAATTTGTCCCTGTATTTTGGATTCCCACACTTTTGCACACACACCCCCATTTCCTTCTTGAAGCCAACTGCAAATATGGAAGTCTCAATTAGAAAGCATGTACACAACAAAGGCAGAATATTCTTGCCTTGTCTCCTACACTGGGGCTGTATTAGTTACTTTTCTATTGCTGTGATAAAGCACCATGACCAAGGAACTTATAAAAGGAAGAGTTTATTTGAGCTTACAATGGACGGTTCCAGGGAATTAGAGTCCATTGTGGCAGGAGGCGTGGCGGCTGGAGCTGGAGCAGCAAACCGAGGGTCACATCTCACAAAGAGCACAGGAAGCAGAGAGGAAGCAACTGTAGACCACGAGGCTTGTTAAAACTCACTAAGCCTGCCCCCAGTGACACACTTCCTCCAGCACGGCCACACATCCCAAGACCTCCAAAAACAGCGCCACCAACTGGAGACAAACGTCTGAATACCTAGAGCCTATGGGGGACACTCATTCAAACCACCACATTCCACTCCCTGGCCCCCATAGGCTCCTGACCATATAAAATGCAAAATGCATTTAGTCCAACCCCAAAAGTCCCCATAGTCTCCACCAGTTTCAATGCCATTCAAAAGTCCATGGTCCAAAGTCTCTTTTGTGACTCAGGCCAATCTCTTAACTGTAAGCTCCTGTAAAACCAAAAGACAAATTACAAACTCCCAACATACAGTGGAACTGAATACACATTCCCATTCCAAAAGGGAGGAATAGAGGCATAGTGAGGAAATACTGGACCAAAACAAGACCGAAAACCAGCAGGGCAAACGCCAAGTCCTGTAGCTCCACATGCAACTTCTGGGACTTGACTTCCAAAGGGCTTAGATGGCTCAGCTCTTCCAGCTTTGCTTGCAACATACATCTCTTTCTTAGGCCGGTACCACTCCCTGTATGCAGCTCTCCTTGGCAAATATCTCACAGGTCTGGCATCTCGAAAGTCTTCTTGGGGTCTCCGATGCCCACCAGGCTTCACATTCACAGCTTCACGCAATGGCCTATCAGGGCCTTCTTTATTCAGGGACACCCCTGCTGTACTCTGCCTGGCCTCTTTGGCTCTCTGAAACCGTGGAGGAAGAACTGATGACCCCTTCACTCTTGCGAACTTCATGCCTCTAAAGCCAGCACCACGTGAATGAAATTGCCGAATCTGGCTGCAAGTTCGGGACGGACCCTGGCCCATTTCAACCACATTTGTAACTTTTCTTTGCCCTGGGCTTGCTGGAGGATTAGCTGGGTGTGGTCTTGCCCTGAAGGTACTGATTCTTTTGTTTACTTGTAAATCTCGAGGCCCTTCCTTAATCACTTCAATCTCCTTATCAAAAGGAAACTCTCCTTCACAAGCCTTGGCCCCACCTTTAATCTTCCTAGTGCAGTTTTCAGATCCAACCTCTCCTTTACATGCCTTGGCCCCACCTTTAATCTTCCTAGTGCAGTTATCAGATCCAAACTGTACATTTTGCATTTCTTTCTGCCCCATCTGCTCTTTTTCACTGTAGATCTGTATAATATTCACCATTAAAAGCCACGCCACCATTTCTACATTAGGCTGTCTTGAAATATCCTCCGCCAAAGACATCAGTCCACCGCTTTTCAACTTAGCATCAGGCAAGCATCTGGGCTGTGGGCAAACTGCTGCCAGACTCTTTATCAAAATATCCCGGTTGCTGCCTAAGACTTTATTTTCCCCTGGAACCACATCTTTTGCAGCCATGCTTTCTTCCAGGCCTCCACTAGAATGGCCCTTTAAGCTCTGCTTACAATAGTCAACAGCCTTTCCAGCCCAAAGTTCCAAAGTCTTCCACACTTCTCCAAACATACACATGGTCAGGTTCTTCACAGCCAACAGCCCACTCTCTGGTACCAATAACTGTATTAGTAACTTTTCTGTTGCTGTGACAAAACACCATGACCAAGGAACTTATAAAAGGAAGAGTTTATTTGAGCTTACGATGCACGGTTCCAGGGAATTAGAGTCCATTGTGGCAGGAGGCATGGCGGCTGGAGCTGAAGCAGCAAACCAAGGGTCACATCTCACAAAGAGCACAGGAAGCAGAGAGGAAGCAACTGTAGACCACAAGGCTTGTTAAAACTCACTAAGCCTGTTCCCAGTGACACACTTCCTCCAGCATGGCCACATACCCCAAGACCTCCAAAAAACAGCGCCACCAACTGGAGACAAACGTCTGAATACCTAGAGTCTATGGGGAACACTCATTCACTACCACAGGGGCCATGTAAGATTGACTGGGGTTTTCTTTAAGTTTTTATTTTTCTAAATATTAGTCTTTGATCTTGCTAGTACACATAAATATGTTGCATTGTCCTTCAATTACATTTGTCATATGATCTTGAGTAATAATTTCAAATTAGCTTTTACACAGATGGATGGCTCGTACTTTACAGATTGAACCATCTCCTCAGCCCGGTTTCTTCCTTTAGAATTACCTATGCTCTTAGCCATTGTTATCATTCTTTTTTTTTTTACCAATTTTATATGTATATATTTTACCTGCATGTATGTCAGTGCACCACATATGTAGCTGGTATCCATGGAGCTCAGAAGAGGGCATCAGATCCCCTGGAACTGGAGTTATGGATAGTTGTTAGCTGCCATGTTAGTGCTAGGACCTGAACTTAGGTCCTCTGTAAAAGCAGCCAGTGCACTTAACCCCTGAGCCATCTCTCCAGCTTCCATTCTTCTTTATAAAAACTATCTTCATATTTTCTCTGGGTGTGAGTACTGGTGGAACTCTGTGGAAGCTTTTATCTGTTGCGAGGGGAAGCTTCTTTGATGGGGGGCATGGGGGATATTTGTCTGTGGATGCGAGGGTCCATGTTTGGCATGCTGTGAGAGATTTCATTTGTCTGGCGATGTGGCAGAGGTGAGGCTTTCTCTAGGATCTATGTCCTCTCCAGCCATGTGCATTTGGCTGTATTTACAGTGCCACCCAGGAGTTTCCTCCCATTGAGAGGGCTTTAAGTTCAGTTAGATAGCTGTTGACTGTCCCCTAGATGAAAGTGCCACTACTATACCAATAGTTTGTTGTGCCAGTCATTGTGGTCATTAGGCTTTACAGCTGGGTTGGTTGATATTCTACCTTAGCAGCTTACATAGCCTCTAGAACTATGAGAACTAGTGTTCAGGGAGAAGGCTTCCAGGTCAGTTCCAGTTCCTTTGCTCCAAGTCCCATGTCCTCTCTTCAGCAACAGCGTCTTGCCTTTGAGTTCTGGGAGGTAATCAAGGGCTGTAACCCTGTGTTGTTTTGGGAGTCTCTTGGACTACCCTGACCAACAACTCAAGGGGAAGTTCCTCATCTGGCACTGTGTTCCTTGTTATATAGTCTTCGGGTATACACATGCCCTAACGTACACATATTGTACGTGTACTTTTCAGGGGGGGGGCTTAGTTAATTGCGCACAGAAAGCCACAACTAGCTAAGTTTTAGAGAATAAGAGACTGCAGAGTGCACTCCCTCCGATAGGACTCCTGTATCCAACCTCATCTACCACGTCTCAGGGACCATTGCACGAGAGGGGCAGAAAGATTGTAAGAGCCAGAGTTGGTACATGCACACGAGGAAAGGGGATTCCAGGCCTCTCGGAACTTGCTCATATGAACTTGCATTGATAGCGACAGCATGCGCAAGATCCATATGGACTCAATAAGACAAAAACCCAATAGAGAACCAGGGAAATAGGCAGCAGACCCCAACCCTAGCTGAGGAACTGTAGGCAACTACTACTGCTGGGAGAGAGAAAGAGAGAGAGAGAGAGAGAGAGAGAGAGAGAGAGAGAGAGAGAGAACCTTTTTATTTATTTTTTTATTAATTTTACTTATTTCTGTATGTGTATGAATGTACTGTTTGCATGCAAGTCTGTGCACCCGTGTTGTGCAACTCCGCAGAGGTCAGAAGAGGGTATCAGATTCCCCTGAAACTGGAGTTCTCCTGGAATTGGAGTTTCAGATGGTTCTCGGCTGCCATGTGGGTGCTGGGGATCAAACCCGGGTCCTCTGTAAGAGCAGTCAGCTCTCTTAACCGCTGACCGGGTTAGGCCATCTCTCCAGCCTCCAAAGACCTTCTTTAAGGGAGTGACTCTAGATAGTCTGACTAGACTCCAGTGGATAAACCTGTACCAAGGGACATCTGGATACAAATGGTTGACTGGATAGGACTTAATATATATGACAGAATGCATGAAGTCTAGTGGGGGTGGCTAGGGAGGAATGCATGAGGGAGGGGGTCAAAATTTCATTAAGATCTATTATATGAAAATCACAAAACTCAATAAAATATTTTTTGTCTTTTTGAGACAAGGTCTCCCTGCAGCCCCAGCTATCCTGGAACTCACTTTGTAGACCAGGCTAGCCTTGAACTCACAGAGATCTGACTGCCTCTGCCTCCTGAGGGTTGGGATTAAAGGCATGAGCCACTACGCCTGCCCCAATAAAATATTTTAAAAAATAAAAATAGGGGCTGGAGAGATGGCTCAGCAGTTGAGAGCGCTGACTGCTCTTGCAGAGGACCCGGGTTCCATTCCCAGCACCCACATGGAGGCTAAGAACCATCTTTAACTCCAGTTCCAGGGGAATCTGATGCCGCAGAGGAATCTGACCTCTGCAGCATTGCATGACATGGGTGCACCAACCTACATGCAGACAGTACACTCATGCACATAAAAATAAATAATTTTTTAAAGTTTATAAAAAAATAAAAATAAGGGGCTAGAGAAATAGCTCAGCAGTTAAGAGAACTGGCTGCTCTTGCAGAGGACCCAGGCCCAGTTCCCTGTACCCGCACAGCATCTAACAACTAATGCTAGTTCCAGGGGATCTGACACCCTCTTCTGACCTCCTATGACATGGATGCAAGTACATTTATGCAGGCACAAAATGGACTATCAGGGCATGCCTATGCTATTCCTCTAATTCTACTTGACTTCATAGAGATTACATATATCTGCTTTTTTATATAAATTATTCCACAATTTAAACAAATACTTGAACAGGTTTTTGGGGCCATGTTAACAGCTGTGCACCTATTCCTGGTTGGAGACCTGGTATGGCAGGGGACTGCACAAATGGTTCAGACTGACCCCCAGTTTGAAGTGAGGGTTTTTCCCTCCTGGCTCAGTGGGCCAGGATGTGTTCTGCAAGCCCTCCAGCTGGCCAGGAGCTTTGTTTCTCAGCACCTGGGATGGCCCCTCTGCAAACCCTGGGAACCACCTGTGCTAGGGCTGAGGATGGTCCAACCATGGGGAAGATTCCAAGAGCCTCCTAGGCAGAGGGCTGTCTGAAGAGCTCTGCCACCCACCTATGTCAGTGGCTCCAGGACAGTCTGCTACTGAGGACTGTCTTCTGTCTCACAGGACCAGACAGGATGGCCAGGCTTTGGCTCTGGTATTGGGACACCTCCCCCCTACCCCCTCACCACCACACACAGCTGCAGGGATTGGGTCTTAAAGAATAGGCTTGGCCCCAAGAATTACATAATGATATACACCTGAGAAAAATGTTGCCTGCTCCTAAGCTTAGTGCCCAGACCCCACGCTCAGGGCCAAGGTTATGATTGTCACTCTCCCAAGGACCCAGAAACCTGCAGGCCAGCAGCAGAATTCTCAAAAAGAGCCAGTGGAGGAATGGGCTGAGTGGGGGTCTGCTGCCTGGGGGCTATCTTGGCACACTTCCATGTGGCCAAGGTCTTTCACAGTCTCAATGTTAAAAGAACAGCTGGCGATAGTTATTAAGACTTGGGCTCACTAGGTGTTTGCTCAAAAATGAAGCAAATCAGCTCCTTCAAAGAGGACAACTGACAAGATTTGTAACCAGTGGTAAAAATTTATATTTCTGAAACAAAAATTAGAATTTTTGAAAAGGTTTGTCTTTCACCGTAAGCCTTACAGTTTCCTGATAGAGACTTCTGGGTGGAGACTGGTAATGATGTTTGTGTGTGTGTGTGTGTGTGTGTGTGTGTGTGTGTGTCTGTGTGTGTCTGTGTCTGTGTATGTGTGTGTATGTGTGTGTATGTGTGTGTGTATGTGTGTGTGCATGTGTGTGTATGTGTGTATGTGTGTGAAATGTATGTCCTTTAGTGAAATGTGCCCACATTTGCAAGATTGTATAATGTTGAACCAACATTTCTAAGTGACCAGCTCATGAAACATACAAGTTACATGTATGTGTAGGGTGGTGCCTTGGAGTTCCATGGGATGAAGCACCTCCTTGGTGGGGCTGAGGTACACAGGAAGAAAGCTCTACTCATCCAATTTAGGTACCAGCTCAAAGAACAGCCATGGTTTGTGAAAAGCTTGCTGACTTTCTAGGCCCACATCCATGAGGATAGAGCTTTGTCACCAGCAACTCACCAAGAGACAAATCACAGTGGCTGGAATGTGGAAGCCCTGAGAACCTCATTTCTGCTGTGAAAGTAGTCGTTGCATTTCACATGGATAGAAGACAGTTCTGCCTTTGTTTGTCTTCTCTTTTGGGAAACACTATTTTTTTTTTACTAAATATATGTTATTAATGGTCTTTTTAATTTTCAGGCAGACTAAATCATCTTAATTTTCCACTTCCATTTTTGTCTGTTTTACTTATACTACTGTGTGTATATGGATGTGTGTATGAGTGTGTGTGTATTTGTATGATGCGCATGACTGAAGACACACATGTCCTGGTGTTCATGTGGAGGACAACGGCAACTTGCAGGAGCCAGCCAGTTCTCTCCTCCTGTCTTGCAGCAGGATCGCTCCAGGCTGGGCAGCCCATCAGCTCAGGCACTGTGGACTCACTGGGATTCAGATGCATGCCTCCACATCCATTTTTTTTAATGTGGATTCCAAGGATTGAACTTGGGAAGCCAAGTTTCGGTGGCAAGGGCTTTTACCCACTGACCCATCCCGCTGACCCCTAGCTCCTTTTTTTTAGTATGCTAACTTTGGTGGAGGTATCTCAGATATCTATGACTGGGCACTTCAATAATGTTTGAATGTAAGAAAATGATTAAAGGATTATGTCCAAAATTGCAAACAAGAAAGGAGGAGCCTGCTTCTCAACAGAAGTGAAATGCCCAAAGCCTGTTCCTCTCCTTGACTGTGCTCTGTGCTGGATAACAACATCACAGGCAGCAATAGCATACAGTTTGTTATTCAATTGCATTATTTTGATAAACCAAAGATGGACAGCTTCTAAACAACCTTGACATACGTTTATATGTAAAATATTAAAACATCACCACCAAAAAAATTTAGATTAATAGGAAAAAATTTTCAACCCGAGCTGCAGAGCAAGAAGTGGATGGCACACTCCCAGCCTGGTGATGTCTGAGCTGGCGGAGACACGGGCAGCTGTTTACCAGCGAGGTCGTGCTTTTTCACTGTGTGTTTCATAAGTGGTTTTTAAACAGACCCCCTTAAAATGTATTATTGTCAGAAAATAAACCAAGGACGAGGGGATTGTAATTTAGTACCAGGAAGTTAATTCTAGAGCCCTCCGACCTTCCAGTGGTCATGTGGGTATTGATTTTCAATACCGTGAGGTGGTGTGCCACCCTAGGCGTGGGGTTCAGCGGATTCCAAGTAGTTTCTCCCTCATCAGTTGAGTCCCTGAGTACTTGAGCATTAAGACGACAAATGTCCACAGTTAACGGCGTGTCACATGGCAGCTGGGTGGACGTGCCAATTTTCTAATGAAGTCAGGTTGTTGGCAAACACACCAGTCATCATATATTGAAGGAGTCCTTCTTTTGTGTATTTCAACACTCTCAAGTGCTTTGAAAGATACCCATTCCACCCTTGTGCACGGGCCAGGCACCAAGGGATGAGCATCCATCCAATGCCTGAGCTATAGCAGCCGCAGAGTTTAAAGCAAAATGGAGCTGTGTTTCACTGATGTTAGAGATATTTTTTTCTAGTTGTGCTCCATGGGGGAAATATTTCAACACCCTCGATTTTCTGTGAAAGAGGCAACTGTGCTCATTCCTCAGACCAGCTCTCTGGCTGGAGGAAGTTCTGCCATTTCCATTTTGAAGGAAGAGAAATAGTCAAAGCCCTCAGAGTCGAAACCAGCATGTGGCTGGACTCCATTCAGGTGCCATGATTCCTAAGCCCAGCCAGTCAGTGGAGAGGTGCCCCAGGCCTCAGATAACCTGACCACTCTTGTACCTTTTCCTCCACACCCAACCGATAATAAATTACGGCTGCCATCTTGTATTGATTATTGAAAATGTTATGTCCATGGGAAGCAAATGTCATTGCCTTTAAATATCAACATTACAAAGGATTTTAAAGTTTGGTGGTTTGGGTTTTTTTTTTTAAGGAAGCATATGTGATAAAACTTGTAAGCAATGGGAAGGAGGGGTATAGTGGGCAGAATTATTAAATCACACACAAAAAAAATCAATGGTTGGTTTGGCCAGACAAGCGTTTCTAGGCTCTGGTAAGTCATGTAAAGTCAGACATACATCTCACACTGGACTTTTTACAGAAATGGTGAAATTTATAATGAAATTCAACAAGGAAACTGGAAAAACAGCCAAATTGGTGCAGCAAAGTGGTTAATAGGATCATTAGCCTCCTCGCTGTATTTTTTTGGACACTGTGTGCCTGTACCGTGGTGCTCGACAGCAGATTGCAGGAACAGGCTGACAGTTAGTCGCTAGCTCAGCAGTGCCGGGTACAAACTGCCATCTTCCTGTGGATTTACAGCTGCCACTTCTGCTACTTCAATTAGTTCTATAGCACACAGATGTTGCTTAAACGTTGCTGCTAATGATACTGCAATAAGCGTAAGATTCATGCCATATTTTGAGGCACGTAAATTTCTCAAGTGGCACAATTAAAGTGGAAATATTAGGTGGCGAGAACTTGGCAGTCTCTCCAACTTGGAAGGCGCACCCGCTATGCAATAATGGGTCAAAAATTCATTCAAGTTTTACTGCTGTTCCGAGTTTTAAAAGACTTTTCACAGTTGAATGCAAAGTAGTAAAAACCAGGGTATTAGGAAATGAGAATGCAGTTTGGTTATTCAGACCTGACTTTTAATTTCAAATTGAAATCACATGCTCACTTTTCTGGACATGAGTAAAGGGATAAAAGGCCCAGGCTGAAGAGACTTTGTCTTTAACAGCAAAAAGTCCTGAGTGGTGGAGATAAATTTGTGACTGAGCACTCGGAAGCAACACCACAAGAGGCAGAACTGCCCATCAGCTCTCAGACAGGGCCCCAAGCTGTAGAAAATGTACACACACACTCTCACAGGCATGTTCAGTGGCCTCTCATACACATACATGCACACTCATGCACACACAGACATGCCGTCTTCCTCCAACCCACAGGTGCACACACACACAGCCACACAGGCCTGGCCTCTCTCTTGTGCATGCACACACGTGTGCAGGCATATGCACAGACTCGCTCCTACACAAATGGAGCAGGAGGAGGCCAGTGGAACTTCTGGGAGCCTGCACTATTCCCTCATTTGCTATCCCAGACACAGTTCCCTGCCTGCCTCCAAATATTCTTTTCCATGAAAAATTTCTCTTTCAGAGAAGAGCTTTCCCCCTGACTGGTTGTCAAACACACTTGTGATTTTCTCACGCGCTGACTTGAAAGGCCAGCCATCTGGGTGACACCTCTGCCGCCCACCAGCCTCTCGGTTCCGAGAATCTCTGTGCAGGGTGATGGCCCACCCCCGCCCCATTTTAACTTATTGATTGGAACTGTCAAGTAAATGACTCTGTTGCACTTAATCAGAATCTGTAGACTTCTGCTGTCCCAATTAGAATTCGAGGCCATGCCCCTGAATTCTGTGTGGCTCTGCTGGTGGAGAGTGGACACCGGAACCTCCACCTGCCTCCCTCCAACCTGGTTCTTCTCACGTCTCTGCACCATGTGCAGCAGGTGTCAAGACTGGTTTTGTCTCGTTCATATTTGCAAAATGCTTATTATCCCCTTAAACGGTGCACTTCGCTTGGTGAATCCTGCCCCAGACCCACACCCAGGGCAGGGTGATGGATGGAGGATACATTCTGTCCTATTCTCTCCTGCTCCTCTTCCACTGTCCCCCTTCTTCCCACCCTGGTCTCTCCTTTCCTCCCCTCCCTTCCACTCGTTCTGTACCTAAACCACTTACATTATTTACAGCAAATCTAACAGATGTCAGCATTGCCTTGTTCTGCAACAAAAGGACAACAAGTTCTTACTGACCCCGGTACAATGGATCTCGCTGGAGCACAATATGTATTTTATACAGGCAGTGAGAAGAGTAATTGAGAGAGAGAAATGTCACTGTAGCATTTCTGTTGACAGTGCACTCTGTGCACAAGGGAGCTGGGGCCCCTTGGCAGGAGTGCCAGGACTGTGCTGGAGACCGAGGACATGTCCTTTAGAAAGGAGGAAGCAGAGGAAATGAATCTGCTCACATTTCCCCACTGATGCAACATTCCCCCGATCGCAGGGCCCGGGAAAATCTGCGGGCTGCTTCCCATTTGCCGGGATGCGTGTGGACTGGGAGCCAGCTGCTAAGTCACACCCACTTTCCCAGCTCCCTTTATTGTCCTCCATAATGCTTAATGTACTGTTTGTATATGTTGTCCTTGCACTATATTTTGATGTGCTCTCATATATTTTATTCATCTCTGGCTTTCTAGGAAGCCAAGCTCAAAGCAACACTGCGAATAATTATTTGCCACCATCGATCAACTGTCTATGTGGTTGGCGCCTCATGAGACAGCCTCAGTCCTAACTGGGACATATAAGGCTTGCTTTGGTGGGGGGCATGCCATTTTTGGTTCTTGGGTCCATCCATGGGCTCCTCCAGCGGACATGGCACTGGAGAGCACCACTTCCACCACAGGCAGTAGGCAGCACCTGAGTGTGCTCCCTCACAGAGACGCTGCTCTGTGCTCTGAACTTTTTTAGGCTTAAAAGTGAGGAGATAGGAGCTGGAGGAAGGTCTCAGTGGATAAAGCGCTTGCTGTGCAGCCATGAGGCCTCGAGTTTGAGTCCCCAGTACCCACATAAAACCCGATTAGATGACGTGGCCGGCCTATGCTTGCAGTGCTTAGGAAGTGGAGTCCAGAGTCCCAGTAGCAAGGTGGTTATCAAGATGAGGTAAAGAGAGGAGCTCTGGGCTCATCAAGACACCCTGCCTCGATAGATAGCATGGGGAGGAATTGAAGAAGACACCTGGCATCAGCCTCTGCCCTCCACACACACCCACATGTGTGAACATGGAATAGCAAAGTGAGATCACAGTGGCTCATGTGGTGGGTGATGGGTTCCAATCCCTTAGCCACTTGTTGCTCCATTTAGAGGGAGAGCACACGGAGGGACCTGGGGCCAGTGTCACCCAGCATGATGTGTGCTGCAGTCTCTGGCTCCCATGCTGAAGATGTGCAGACATGGACCAAGAGGTACTGGGAGAAGAGGGTTGAGGGCTGTCATGGCCACCAAAGCCCAAGTCCTAGCAGTCTGTTCCTGAGAGGGAAGGTTCAGCGGGCTTCTGCAGAAACTCCACTGCAGAAGAGTGGCTTCTTTCTGCTGGCTTCTTTCCCTGCAGCAGAGTGCCTCTCCTGACTGCAAGGCAGCTTGCATGTCTTTATGCCCTGCGAGACCCTGGCTTTGGGGCTTCGTTGTTTACAGATGCTGACAGTCATCTCTAGTGCTAGCCTTCAGCCCCCAGTCAGCTACTGTGCTCAGTGTTTCCAGCACGAGGCGGGCAGAGCACTCAGAGTGGTGCTGGGGGAAAGGTAGGGCCTTGGATTAATGGAGTTTTCAGCTTGTTGTGCTTTCCCATACATTGGCATGTGCTCTGTCTGTCTGTCTGTCTGTCTGCCTGCCTGTGTCTGTTGCCAACAGTGGTGTGTTTCCAAGTTCGGGTGGAGGGGACACGGAGGTCAACAGGAGCTGACTGACAAAGACGTGCCACGCCCCCTGATAGCAGGTATTTAGCAGATGGGAAAATATTAGCAGATGGGAAATCAGCAGATACTTGTAGATCAAGATGCGAATTTCAGAGCCACCAACCCCCAGCACTAAATATTTATGCTGAACGTCACAGGGCCTCTGCCGGCTGCCATTTCCGATGATCCCAGGCAACTGCTTGCCTTAAAGAATCAAGTGAAAATCAAGGGAAGAAAATCAACACTTGAACACAAATTCATCAGGAAGTAGATATCAGAACAAAATAAATGTACAAATTTCTCTTGTATTCTGGAAGAAAAAGCTTGTCTCTTTCCTGAGAAACTGACTAAACTAAGAGGCGCCCCAAGTAGGAGAGAAAGGGCCCATCTCCCTCCTAATCGGCTAATACTAAAACTCTCCTAACCAGCAATGTTTCAAAACTGCAATTCCAATCCATTTGTTATAGTTTTCCGTACTGAAAAGTAGCTGTGAATAATGAACATAAACATCCTCTTTGTGGACTCTATGGTCCCAGACAGGATATGCCCCACTCATCCCCTCCCTGAGCCCCAAGGACCTACCTCTAGGGTGACAACTGTGACTTCTGTTTTACAGCAGAGAAACTGAGGCTGGTTTTTCAGACTCACCTGGATGATAGTCAGGGGACTAACTCTGAGTCTTGTCTACAGCTGCATCTTAAGGATTTAACTGGATACTTTTAAAGGGATGTTCATTCTGTAAACCCTCCAGGGGCCATCTTAGGTGCCAATGTATTCATTCATTCTGACAGGTGTTTGGTGTCCTTGGGGGTACTGAGCTGTGTTCTGAAGATATAGGCATGAGCAGGGTCCTTGAGAGCACAGAGGTGACAGCCAGGCAGAGAGGAGTGAGGGCACAGGACGAGGGCACAGGATGAGGGCCGGCTGTGGATCTGTTCTGTAAGTTTCGTAGAGTCCACTGCTTGGCAAATCTGAAGATGAAACCCAGATTCTAGAAGCATAAAACTCAGATGCAGACCCAGTTTCTCCAAAAAGGCCCTCACCCCTGGTGTGGACAGCCCCGCCTCCCTTCCCAAGCTTGGCCTGCTCCATAGACTTAAGCACCACAACTTAAACTGGAGACTCAGTGTCCTTGATAAAATACACCTTGTGATTTTTTTTTAACTAGATGAGCATGTGGAATTAGCAAGTGTTAACACAGAAAGGCCTGTGTAGGTGTGTGAGGAAGTTACCCAAGTGAGGCCCTAATCAGTTTTGCTCTGCTATTTATAGTTAAGTGTGGTTTCCTTGGTAACTGACAAGTAGGTTGCTATGCATCTGTTTTCAGAAGCTCTAAGGCCCACCTCCTGGGGCATCAGAAGGGCAATTAGACCTGGTCCAGAAGTGAGTGAGGTCCCTTAACCCTCTCCAGCACCCAAGGACCCCCAGCTGACTCAGATGCCACCCGTTGCATTCCCACGGAAACCTTGCCTTGTATCGTATCTGTGTTCCATCATTCCTGTGCCCTCTGTGTGCCCCCTCCAGTCTTTCAACTGTCTACAGCCCAGTCTTGGGGTCACTAGCAATGGGACCCACCCCACTAGTATCTGGCTCCTCAGAAACAGAGACAGTGTCTGCCAGTGCCTGCTAGTCTGTGGCCACCAGCAAGGGCTTCACGTGCAAACAGCCCCCAGCATGTATCTGCCCAAATATGGCAGTAGTTTCTCCCAATCACTTAAGTACCCATTTTATATATAGCGTTCAGTGTGCCTCAGTTTTGAGAGATTTCTAAATTTAATCTTGAAAAATAAAATCTGTTTTCCCACTGACTCTCACTGAAATGGGAAAACTGTCCCTTAAAAACAGAGAGGGGCTGGAGAGATGCTCAGCAGTTAAGAGTGCTGGCTGCTCTTGCAGAGGACCTGGGATCAATTCCCGGCACCCACACAGTGGCTAACAACTGCTGGTAACTCCAGTTCCAGGTGATCTGATGCCCTCTTCTGACCTTCTCAGGCATTGCATGACATGAGTACATTTACATGTGTGCAGACAATACACTAGTCCACATACAATAAACATAAATAAAATACTAAAAAGACATAGAAACTTCTGGAGGGAAATTAAGTCAGAGGTCAAGCAACATAGGGTCATGAGGCGCCCAAGGACTTCTGACAGCAGACCCTCAATTCTGAGCCTTGGCTCCCCCAACTTGCCTTGTTAACCCTTCTCTTCCCTCCTTCAGACCACACCGACATCCCCAAAAGCACAAACACATCACAGCCCTAACACTACTACATGGCTACATCCTGTCTGTGTCTACCTTTAAGTTATACATGGCTATATTTAAGTAAAGCAGACTCAAAACCTTTAATAACCTTGATGCCAAAACCTAACAGAAAATGAGAACAAAAATGGTATACATGAATACCACTCATGAACATAGATGCAGAAATACCTCACAAAACGCTAGCAAAGAAAGTCAAATCAAGCTATCACTCAGTGGGTATCACGGAAAAGAAAGGTTGGTTTTGTGTATGGAGACCGTTAGCATTTCCCATACATTTAGTACAATAAAGAAGAAAACCTATATGTCTGTCTCAGTAGGGTTACCTGGCGTGGTGGTGCACGCCTTTATTCTCAGCACTTGGGAGGCAGAGGCAGGTGAATCTCTGTGAGTTCAAGACCAGCCTGGTCAACATAGAAAGTTCTAGGACAGCTGGGGCTTCAGGGAGACCCTGTTTCAAAAAGACAAAAAGACAAAAAAAGAAAGAAAGAAAGAAAGAAAGAAAGAAAGAAAGAAAGAAAGAAAGAAAGAAAGAAAGAAAGAAAGAAAGAAGAAAGAAAGAAAGAAATCTATCAGTATCCATTCACCGCAACAATTCTCAGCAACAGGAAGTGGAAAGATCTTCCTCAGTCAGATAAAATGTCAAATGTGAAAAGCCCTCAGCCAGAGCTGTACTAGTGGTGAATCATGGGATTGCAGCCAGGGGATGGGGCCCACCCAGCGCCCTTTCTCTCCCGACTTCCCCTGAGCACAGAGCATAGTATGCCAGTCTGTACAATGAAGCCACTGAAACGGCACTAATACAGATGGGACAGGAAAAGCAAACATGGCTTTTGCATGCAGGTAACTCTATTGTTCATCTAGAAAATTCCAGGGAATCAATGAGAAAAACTATAGATCTAATAGCATGAATTTAACAAGATCATACAATACAAAGCCCAGTATTTTAAAGTGGATTTTTATGTACTGCCAGCACACAAGTGAAAAGAAGTAAAAGTGGACATGTTTAAAGCATTGCTACGTTAAAAGCACCAGGAAGCAGGAGGCTTAGGAAGAGTTATAATGAGGAAAGTATAAGATTTTTTTTAATTTTTTAAAATTTTATTTATTTTTTTATGTGTATGAATGTACTGTCTGCATGTAGGTTTGTGCATCCGGGTAGTGCAATGCCGTGGAGGTCAGAAGAGGGTGTCAGACTCCCCTGGAACTGGAGTTAAAGACGGTTCTCAGCCGCCATGTGGGTTCTGGGGATTGAACCGGGGTCCTCTGCAAGAGCGGTCGGCACTCTTAACCACTAGGCCATCTCTCTGGCCCCATAAGATTTTTAAACTGAGAACTACAAAACCTTTCTTAGGGGGTGGGGATGTAATTCAGTTGATAGGGAGCTAGCCTAGAATGCACAAAGCCCTGGGCTTGATCCCCAACATCCCATAAAACCAGGTATTGTAAGTAAATTCCTGCCATCCCAGCACTCAAAAAAATGGAAGCATGAAAGATCAGAAGTTCATGGGCATCCTTGGCTACACGGGGAGTCTGAGGCCAGCCTGGGTTATATGAGATTCCAGATCAATGGAGAGTTATACTATGTTCATGACTTTGAAAGTCAATATTGTCAGAATGTCAACTTTCTAAAAACTAATCTGAAATTTCAAAACAATTCCAATCACCATCCCAGCAGGCTTCTTGTAAAAACTGACCAAAAAAAAGCTGTTTTAATTGTTTTTGGAAAGATTGCAAACAACTCACATAACACCCAACAGAGAGATGGACAGACAGCCTTTGGTGTGCTTATATGATAACACACTACACAGCAATAAGGAGAAGGAGCTAGCTGTGCATGGAACATGGCCGCTCTCAGGGGCCAGATGCTGAGCGTGGGATGCCGAGTGCAGCACCAAACTCAGCACAGATTCTGTCCCCTCATCTTATTTACATGATTCAGAAAAATGTCAGAGGATGGCTGCCAGTGTGGAGTGATGCGGTACAACAAGATGGAACACGAGGGAGCCTCCTGGGGGTAGGAGGATCTGTTCTTGGCAGGTATATGGGTTAAGGGAATGTACCTCTTATTTGTCAAACATGTTCAGTTAATATTTGTGCATTTCAAAGTATATGAATTCTACCTCAAAGGAGGCAGAATGAAAGGGCTTGGGGGAGCTTGGCAAAATGGGGCTGGGAGATGCTCAGCTGGTAAAGTGCTTGCCTTGCAAGTATGGGGACCTGAAATCAATCCCCAGAACCCATGTAAAAAAATATCCAAGTGTGGGGCCACGTGTTCGTAATCCCAGCATTGGGAGGTGGAGAAAGATGGATCCCCAGGCCTCCTTGCCTCACCAGCCAGCCCATTCAGCAAGCTCTGACTCAAAACTCAAGATGAAAAGAGCCTGGGAAGCAATACTTGACGTTGTCACCTGTCCTCCACTGGAACGCTTATGTGCACACACACACACACACAAATGCATGCATGCACACGCACGCGCACACATACGCTCACACACACAAAACAGTGGAAAAGCATTAATGTTTGTCAGGGAGTACTCTGTTTTGTTTGCGTAACATATTTGAAAATCTCCGTAATAGAGAGTTTAAAGTTCAGCCCATGAAAAAGAAATAACAACAACAACATAACATAACATAATATAAATATCTTGATAAGGTCTCAAGTAAAAATGTGAAGAGATTAAAAGTATGTGCTTCAAGCCGGGCGTGGTGGCACACATCTTTAATCCCAGCACTCGGGAGGCAGAGGCAGGAGATCTCTGTGAGTTCAAGGCCAGGCTAGTGAGTTCCAGGCTAGTCAAGGCTACATAGTGAGATCCTGCCTCAATAAATAAATAAACTCCCCACACCTAAAATAAACTATCAGGCAAAAAAAAATGAGAGTGTTTCAGGCTGTGCATCACACCACCCTCAGCTGACATAAATTCATGTGGGGTTTTCTATCCCAACCCATCAAGGCTATGCTGTTTTCTTTCTGGTAGTCCCACTGCTCAGTGAGCTGTGTGGTGTCACCTTGTGAGCATGCCCTTTGCCCACAGTGGGTGCTACAGGCACCCAGGGGAGCTGTGCAAGGGAGCCTCTGTCAGAGTTGGGACCACTGTCACTGTCCTCTGGGCTCCAGGTTTCCAACTTTGGTAAATGGCTTTGTGTCATTCTTACTGAATTTTTCTTTATTTCGCAATGTTTTATTTATTATTTTATTGTATGTATGCGAATGTAATGTCTGCATGTATGTAAATGCAGCCTCGTCATGCAGTGCCCATGGAGGTCAGAAGAGGGGGTCATATTTGCCTAGAACAGGAGTTATGATCGGATAGTTGTTAGCCACCATATAAGTGTTGGGAATCAAATCCTGGGTCCTCTACAAGAGCAGCCAGTGCTCTTAACTGCTGAGCCATCTCTGTAGCCCCTCCTGCTGAATAAATGGGTACAGAAGCTCTTTTTTTACATCAAGAAAGAGTCTCAGTGTTCACAGTAGCAACACAACCTGAATTGCTTGTGCTCTTACTGTTAAATACAAAGGTTTCCATCTGGATTCTTTCCAAATAACAGTGCAAGTTCCAAATTATGCCCATGTGCTGCTGCGGCTTAGTAGGTCAAAGGCGCTCTGACAGTGTTGGCATTAATAGTAATAATAATATTTTGTATTGTATAAAATCATATGTAAAACCAACACGTAGGTTTTAACATTTCAGGGTGCTGTAACATCAGTATCCATACGAGTTAACTAACAATGATGAGCTGTGCACTTTGCAATCAAATAAACATCCTTAAAGATATATTTCTGGGAGCTGACAGGGGCAGGGGTGGTGGCACATATCTTTAATCCCAGCACCTGAGAGGAAGAGGCAGACAGTTCTCTATGAGATCCAGGCCGGCCTGGTCCACACAGTGAGTTCCAGGCCAAACGGAGCTACAGAGAAACCTTGGTTTTTGTTTTGATTTAAAAAAAAAAAAGAAAAGATGGGGCTGGAGAGATGGCCTAGCGGTTAAGAGCGCCGACCGCTCTTACAGAGGACCCGGGTTCGATCCCCAGCACCCACATGGCGGCNTTAAAAAAAAAAGATATACAACTTTTTTCAAAGATACATTGTACAGTCTTATTTGGACAAGCCAACGGAAGAAACGATATGAAGCATCCACGGATAAACTAAATGTGATATATCCATACAAAGGAATATCATTCAACTTTAAAAAGGAATAAAATGCACACTGCATTTACATGAAGTTCCCTAGAGTACTCATATGTGCAGACTCAGAAAGCAGACCTGGGGGCTGGGCTGAGGGCTGGGAATGAGAGTGTTCAGAGGGAGCAGTTTCAGGGTGGGGAGATGTGAGAGCTGTGGAGTTGGATGTTACCCATGGCTGCACAGTATGGATGTTCTTAACGCCACAGAACTGGCCACTTGGAGGTCAGGAAGATGGAAATTTTATGCTCATCTTTCCAGTGTTTTTAAATTTTAAAAGAGGTCTAGAAAGATGTCTCAGCCATTAAGAGATTCCTGCTCTTGCAGAAGACCAGAGCTCAGTTCCCAGAAACCAGGTTGGGAGGCTCGAAACCACCTGTTAAGGCAGCTCCGGGGGGGGGGGGATCCAGTGGACTCCAGTGGCAAGCACAGCCACATACCTTGACATTCATAAACAAAACATTAAAAATAAATAAATAAAACTTTAAAAAATATAGAACTTCTCTTTCACTTCAGATTATCTCATCCACCCCACTTCAGACAGTCTTCACCCTGGGAAGGGTTCTGGTCGTCCCACCATGGCTGAGCCTGGGGAGAGGTTCAAGTGGGAGAGCTTCAGAAAACACTAAGTCCACAGGGCTTCCCTCTCCGCAG
Organism: Rhizomys pruinosus; assembly: GCA_009823505.1. Lineage (NCBI taxonomy): Eukaryota > Metazoa > Chordata > Mammalia > Rodentia > Spalacidae > Rhizomys > Rhizomys pruinosus. The sequence goes on along the minus strand of VZQC01011034.1, from coordinate 730,385 downwards.
GACACTGTGAAGACCTGCCATACCAGAAACCAGGTGTGTGGGCCAGGCCTGGTGGTGCACACCCAGCAGTCGGGAGGCAGAGGCAGACAGATCTCTGTGAGTTCAAGGCCAGCCTGGTCTACAGAATGAGCTCTAGGCCAGCTGGGACTAAAGGGAGACCTGTCTCAAAAATACCCCCCCCCAAAAGATCTATTTATGAAGAAGAAAATAAGCCAACTAGGAGAATTACCAAGTACCTGAAAGACTTAGGTTTATCTGTGCTGCTGACAGGACAAAGGCCCTTCCTTCCATTTAACCCCAGGACAGAAAGTGACCCTGGTTGTCTAAGGTAGGCTCTAAGGCTGATTCCCCACAGCGAAGCAGCACACAGCCTTCAGAAGGTCTGCTGCCCCAGTCCTCTTCATGGAAACATAAGCTGTTTTTGTAAGATAGATACAACTTCTCTCTGAGGAAAACCAGCTACTGGGCAGCTGCGGGTCCCTGGGGAGCTGCCAGCTTTGGCCCCTCCTCCTCATAGGACTGCTTTGTTTGTTATTTTTGCTTCAGTTCCTTCCATTTCTCCTTACTAATGTAACAGGGAACTTTCTCCAAGAAGGGCAAGGGCTGATTCAACTTTTGCTGGTTGAAAAGTTGGATGTGTACCTGGCTCAGGCTAGTCGTGGTTGTTCTGGGAGGGGCGGCATGAGCTCCTGTGAGCAGGCTGCCTCCAGGGCTTGGCTGGAAGGGGCTTTCTCCAGGTCCCCACAGGGCTGGGTGGGCTGGGGAGAGGCAGATCAAAAAGATGGGACAGACTGTTCTGGTGGTTCCCGCGTGGACAAGTATGTATAGATCCCAGTGTGCTGGTCAATGAACTTCGAAAATACCACACTCCTAGCCAGGCATGGTGGCACACGCCTTTACACCCCCCCCCCCGAGATTAAGCACCCCGGAGGCAAAGGCAGGTGGATTTCTGTGAGTTCAAGGCCAGCCTGGTCTACAAAGTGAGTTCCAGGCCAGCTGGGGCTACAGGGAGACCCTATCTCAAAAATACCACCCCCCCAACACACACACACACACATACACACACACACACACACACACTCACACACACACTCTCTCTCCTATTAAGACCAATGCCCTGATTGAGATATACAACTTGGGGCTGGAGAGATGGCCTAGCGGTTAAGAGCACCGACCGCTCTTACAGAGGACCNGATCCTCAGGCTTATATAGTGACCAGTTTACCAAGGGAGTCATATCCCCCTAAGTTCCACCCCTATTTTCTATTTCACTGCCATTCTTCTGAGAATCAGCATTGTGTCTTCACTCACTCTTCTGTTGCTGGCTGCTGAGCTCTTTTCAGATCTCGGCTTTTGCAGACAAAGCTGCTGTGAGGTTCCAGTCTACCTTCTCATGGACCTACATTTGGCTCTCTCCCAGGCGTCACATGCCCACGTTTCCTCATATAGATGTAAGTTTCCCCAAATGGTGACTCTTTCACACAGCCACAGCGAGCTACATGGCCCTGTAGAGTGGCCGTGGCCCTTCATCTTAGCCCCTGTGTGTGTGATGGGAGGTCTCACTCCGGTTTGGTTTAGAAGATGGCTGGTGTTATGGAGCACTGTCTGTGAGCTCCCTAGGTATCTTCCCTCTGGAATTCTGTTTGCTTCCTTGCCTGTTCTTGAATTTATCACCCATCCCTGAGCTGTAGTTCTCTGCCTGTTCTACAAACAAGTCTCACACTAGGAATGTTTTCTCCGGTCCCTTTGTTTTCTTCTCAAGCAGCAGGATGGACTTGGGTAGCAAGTGGCTGGGAAACCTATCAGGAAGCGCAGGAGCTGAGCACTCAGGAGTGACTTCCAAGCTTCAACAGCAGAACCAGCTGGGAAGGGCCAACCTAGGCTAGCTGGGAAGGGCCAACCTAGGCTAGCTGGGAAGGGTCAACCAGGGCTCATCCTGCTTCCACCTTATTGGAAAGTCTTCTCTGGTTTTTTGTTTTGTTTTGTTTTTTTGTGGTTTTTTTGTTGTTGTTTTGTTTTGTTTTTGTCTTTTCGAGACAAGGTCTCCCTGTAGCCCCGGCTGTCCTGGAACTTACTCTGTAGAACAGGCCGGCCTTGAACTCACAAAGATTTGCTTGCCTCTGCCTCCCACGTGCTAGGATTAAAGGTGTGTGCCACCATACCCGGCTAAGTCTTCTGTGTTTTTAAACATTTTATTCATCACTCTGGTTCTAGCATCAGAACCAAGAAACTAGAGACAGCAGCAGAAGGCTGGGTGGTGTTTGGATGGCTCCGGTGTCTTTCGTGGCCCCAGGGTCCTTCCAAGGTGCCAGACTTGACTCCCCCATCACATCTACTAAGCCCCTCAAGGTCAAACAGCTTCTCAGACTCTCCTTCCATGTCATGACCTTGGCTTAATTCATGTTGGTAGTGTCTTTAAATACCACAAGTTTAAAATTTTTACTTACCGTCACCCTCAGGTGATGGGGTAATGTGGACTCTGTCCTTATGTGAACCTTCCATCATGTTCAATCATATGTGTACATATGTCATATCAGATCATGTCATATCACATTTTTCTCTCTCCATTTCTTTTTCTTGCCTTATTTCTGAGGCCATGATCTTAAGCCCATTTTGACTGGAAGTGGGAAGATGGGGCTTTCTTTCTAGGTTCCCCTACTTAGGGGAAAGTCTTTCAGACTCTTGCTGTCAAGCATGACGTTGCCGCTGGTTTTTCATGCCATGGATGCTCCTCCATCACTCCAAAGAAATTTCCCTCCATTCCTTGCTCACCAGGACGCTCCAGAATGAATGAGTTGAGCTTTGCTTAACGATCATCATGAAGTCCCCTGAGGCTGGAGCTGTCTTTTTGGAATGGCTTTTGACTACAGATGCAATTTAAGAACTAAGGCAGGGCTACTTGTGTTTTCTGTTTATTTTATACCAATTGTGTTTTTCAACCCACTTTTTTATTGGTAACCATTGGTAGGCATTTGATATAAAACCAAGCTTGTGGAATGTGAGGTGTGTGTGCCCATTAGATGCAAGTTCAGCCTGGAGCCGTGTGCCAGGCTGCTGTCACCTGTGAGGGCAGCAGGGTCTGTTTGGAAGCTACAAGGGTTTGTATCTCAAGATTCATCAATGTCCACTTAGTAGATGAGTTGGGGCACAGTGGTGCTGTGTCCCACCATCACTCGATCCATACATGTTTCCCTTTTTCCATCTCTGATGCTAGTATTTCAAGGTTCCTTTTCATCTGTCAATCAACTGTACTAGGTGTTCCAGCTCCTATTACTGCAGAGCAAGTCACCCTAGAACCTGGGGGCTCAGATCAGCAATGTCTTAGCCATGGTTCCTCACCTCCCTGTGGTGACCTGGGGTCTGCTTTGCTGGCTCCAGCAGGCCTCACGTAGGGAGTTGTCTCTCTTTAGGAAGTTGGCAGACTACCAGCTCTGCTCCCTCACAGCTGCATCTGCTTACACTGGCAGACCAGCAGGCACCTCAGTCAGCCACCATGTGGCCTCTCAACCTGTAGGGTGGTCTCCTTAATTCCTTACACGGGGGCCTCAGGATGGCATGATAAGAGGTCAAAGACAGAGTTCTTGGACTTGAAAAACACACAGCATCCCTCTTCTGTCACATTCTGTGGACAAGGTACAGTTACAAGGCTTAGCCCAGGGGACAAACTCACATGAGACCTGGCAAAGTTCCCAGCAAAGGGTGTGTCTTCCAAGAAGAAATTGATTGCCTGTCAGGCACAGTGATGCACACCTTCAATCCCAACACTTGGGAGGCAGAGTCAAGTGGAGCTCTGTGAGATAGAGGCCAGCCTAGTCTACAGAGCAAGTTCCAGGCCAGCAAGGGCTACAAAGAGACCCTGTCTCAAAAAAAAGGGGGGGTGGGGGCTAGAGAGATGGCTCAGAGATTAAGATCACCTCACTGGACCTGTAACTCCAGTGCCAGGGGCTCAATGCCCTCTTCTGTCACACATACATACATGTAGGCAATACACTCATACACATAAATTAAAAAATAACAAATAACAAATGCATTTTTCAAAACAAAAAAGGATTTATGGCAATGAAGCCATCTCCCATATTCCACAAGCTGGCCCCATGCGTCATTGTATGCTAATGTACTACATCAATCCTTCCCTCCTAGGTGATGTCTTGTCAGGACCCCATGCCCACCGTCTGGTTCCTGTGGACTTGAATCCACAGCTCTTCCCCTGTGGCATTGCTTGATCCCAGTATCTGTGAATTAACAAGTGAGTTACCCTCCAAACAGTAGTCATGCCCATCAAAGGGGAGAGGTATGAGACATGAGGACCTCGCTGGCTCTCACCACTTCTGAGTTCCACAGGGCCTGGGTAGCACAGTCCCCACCCTAGAGGTGGGGGGTATTTCCTGAAGGATCAGCTCTGCTCTCTTCTGCTCTTGGGCAGGGAGTCTTTTCTCTCCCATTAGGAGTTGATCATGTCTAAGGCAGTTTTCTCTGTCCTTACCCACCGACAGCTGGAAGCCTGGAACTGTCTTTCAGTTTTGAATGTTGCCAGCACTTCTTAAATCATGACTGGTCAAATTAATGCCTTTCTTAAAATCTTTACGGATCTCCTATGAATCTTATCAGGGTTTCTCCTATGCCCCCAGAAGTTAAAAACCATAATTCTTTTCTGGACAGCCCATACTATTCTTTGGTATGCCAAGCCTCTGTGACTCAAGGCCCCTCTGATTCCTAGACCCTTTTCCTCTTGTTTCGGGGGCACATGAGGCACTCCCTTCCCTCCATCCATCCTGCTAAGTGCCAGTGTGGAGTCTCATGGCCATTCCACCATCCGCCCTTACTCCGGGCTGATTCTTCTTTTAGGAACGCTGACATTGAAAATATAAAATCCATTCACTGCTTCTGACCCTTTTATTCCTTTAAAATTCTTCTCACAGAAGGAATAGTTTTATTATGCTTGGCTCATGTCAATTCCTGCATCTTTTCCTATTACCTATTAGCTAACATTCCTACTGGGATTAGCTATAGGCAGCTAACTGGCACATTATACCTAGAACTACAAATTCTTTGGGTATGCTTTCTTTTTGTATTTAAAGATTTATTTATGTGTGTGTGAGTCCTATGTATGTGGGTGAGGCAAGAGGAGGACATCAGATCCCCTGGAGATGGAGTTACGGACAATTGTGAGCTGCCATGTGGGTGCTGGGAACCGACCCCATGTCATCTGCAAGACCAGCAAGTACTCCTAAATGCTGAGCCATCTCTCCAGCCTCCTTGGGTATATTTTCAGTTTTCCATGTTCACTGCTGTCCACTGAGAAAGCTAGAATTTTAAGCAGAGATGCCAATGCCAGGAAAGATATAGACTATAAGAATGTTCCAGACAAAGGAGGACTAAGAAATCATGGCAGCCATATCAGTCAGTGTCTTGTTGCTATGACAGAATAGCTGAGGGAAATGATATGAAGAAGGAAAGGTTTCTTTGGGCCCATAGCTTCAGTCCATGTCATTTGGCTCTAATGCTTTAGGCCTGTGGCAAAGAAAGGTGAAGGAAAGCTGTTCTCCTTGTGGTGGTCAGGAAGCAGAGAAAGGACTGGGAGGCGGAGGAGAACAAGATGTTCTCTTTAGGACAAGCCTCCCGAGACCTATTTCCTTCAGCTGGTCCCCACCTCCTAGTCCCCACCACCTAGCAATAATGCTGTCAGATTTATGATCCCATCAGTGGATTGGCCTGTGGATTAGGTCAGAGCCTTGTGATTCGATCACCCCTTGACAGCATCACTGGTTAGGGATCAGGACTCCAACTCCTGGACCTGGTGGGAGAATACACTGCATCCAAACCATGACAGCAGCAAATGCTGTATGAGGTGTTACAAGAATGTAAAGGTGGAAGTCATGGGGCCATTCACCAGACTGGAATAGTAGAGAAAACAGTCCAGCATCACGCTAGCTGGAGGTGGGGAGTGACAGGGTTGGGTGAGGAAGGCCCTCCCTCCTAAAAACACAGTGGAGAAAAATTGGGAGCCGAAGCCTTGTCTAGCTTCCTCAAGAAGTCCAGGAAAATTCACTCAGATGTCTTGGGTGGGTGTCAGTAATGGTGTGACCACAGTTCATGAAGCTGAGCAACATACAGGCCATTAGCAACCCTATTGGTGTGTGTGTGTATGTGTATGTGTGTGTGTGCATGCATATGTATACAGGGGTATATGTGTGTAATGCATATGTATATGTGTATGTGTCTGTAGTGCATGTAGTGTATAGTGCATGTATATTTGTGTGGTATGCATAGTACATGTGTGTATAGTATATGTGTATGTATCATACATGTGTATATGTGTGTCTACCATACATGTGTATATGTTCATTTGTGTGTTGTTTGGTGGCTGTTGTATGCATGTGTATGAGTGTCGTATGCATGCGTTCTGCACGTGTGTACATGTGTGTGTGGTACATTTGTATGGTATGTGTGTATGTGTATATGGAGGGATATGTGTGTGCGGTAGGGTATGTGTGTGCACATGTATAGGTATGTATAGTGTATGTGTGCAGCGTATGTGTGTAGTGCATGTGTATATGTATCTATAGTGCATGTGCACAGTATGTGTATGTGTATGTTTATATATGGGAGGAATGAATGTGTATGTATGTGGTGTGACGTGTGTGTATATGCATGTGTTTATGTGATACGTGTGTGTGTGTGGAGGCCAGAGAGATTGATATCAGGTATCTTTCTTGATTGCTCTCTACCTTACTTTTGGAGCCAGGATCTCTCAGTGAACCTGGAGCTCTTTGTCTTCACCACTGGGATCCACCTGTCCCCCCTCCCCTAGTGCTGGAGATGCAGGCATGAGCCCTTCTGCCACGCTTTTATGTGTGTTCTAGGGCTCCAAACTCAGGTCCTTGAGTCAAGTGCTTAGCCCACTGAGCTGGGTCCCTAGCCCAGCTATGCCACTTTTATTTTCACAGATTTCCTGTACCTTTGAACCTATGACCAAGTAAAAAGGCTTTAAAAAGTGGTTTTGGTTTCTGGGCACCTGGGAGTCACATGACACTCCTTCAAACCATCAAGGCAGCCAGCAGGTGCCCCAAAGCCAGTCCTGAAGGGTGTGGGATGGCAGGACCACAGGGCAGCCCAGCCATGGGGATGGCCAGTGTAGGTGCCCTTGAGCCTGCCCCAATCCCTGAGCTAGGGGCAGGAGAGCAGCTCTCAGCTGACCTTGGGCTCAGAGCCCATGTGCTCAGAGTGGGGCTGGGTGTGCATTAGTGCACATAGCCTGCAGCCTGCCTCTTTCTTCAGGCAGGAGAGCAGCTCTCAGCTGACCTTGGGCTCAGAGCTCGTGTGCTCAGAGTGAGGCTGGGTGTGCCTTAGTGCACATAGCCTGCGGCCTGCCTCCTTCTTCAGGCAGGAGAGGAGCTCTCAGCTGACCTTGGGCTCAGAGCCTCCAGCACCAGAGCCCGTGTGCTCAGAGTGGGGCTGGGTGTGCATTAGTGCACATAACCTGCAGCCTGCCTCCTTCTTCAGAGCCATCCGTGTGTCCACACTGGCCTCTTAATTTCGGTTTTACTGTCGAGGCGGCAGCAGCTATCGAGCGGAGTGAGGCGGAGTGAGGCGGAGTGCCTTCCTTAAGTGTGTGGAGCTGGGCAGCTGAACACCTGCTCTCCCCCTTGGCTGGGAGCCCTCTGATGCCCTCCGTTGGATTGATGCTCCCCATTGGGCCTGTCTTCAGTTTGGTTTCAGGCACTTTCCAATAAGTGCATGGAGTGCTCTGGGGCTGAGGAGAGGCACTAAAGAAATCAATACGTGTTCATCATCATCTCGGCCATGCTGCAGCGACTCGTCCCCTGAGCCCAGCCCACCCGGGGCACATGCTACCGCGCTGTGCTGCTGGTTTTGTGCTTCCTCATGGAGAGTCAACCAGTCCTGTCTCAATAATGATCAATATCACTTTATCAATGAATCACCATCAGCAGGCATTTCAGCTGTCTTGAGCTCCTGTCTGAGGAAAGTGCTGTCTGGCCCTCCAGCCTCCTATTCCAGGGGCACCCTTCTTTTGTAGGGCCTCTGGAGCAATGGGGGGCTCCCTGAACCACATTAGGGCTCCTCACTCAAGAGGTGGTTTACATCACTCTCAGTACGGGTGTTTTCCATCACATTTTGAGGAAGGAGGGTGACACCTGACCCCAAGAGCCCAAGGCCCTTCATGATTCTTTCACGGCTGGGAATAGGCAGGCTCTCTGCAACTGGGCAGCCCTTTCTGGAGCCAAGCCTCTGCACAGACGTCATTCACCTGATGAGAGCTCCTGGGGTCCCCAGAGAAGGGAAGAGCAGATGCACACTGCTCACTGTAGGACAGGAATCGGCTGCCATCACTATTGGGCTGAGCCTGGCTGTTCTAGGCTGGGCTAAGCTGGGGGCCACCCAAGCAGCCATGCAGCCTCTCCTTATCAGCCTCTCCTCAGCAGCAGCACCAGCAGGAAGATGTACCTTCTTTTGCTTGAGGGTAGTAGGACATCGCGCATGAGGATGGACCAGTACCCTTCCATCCTTACTAGGTTTTGCTGCGGTGCTATTTGTTGGACAGATGCAAAAGTGACCTCTAAGGTTAGATGCAGACCGGACAACCTTTCCACAGAATCCTCGTGTGTTTAACAGTGGGAGACCAGACCACATTGAGCCCCTCTGTCACTGAACCAGCCCGCATTCACAGCCCAACCAGTTTGGTTACAGCTCGCTGATCTCTACCTTCCCATTTCCTTTCTTCTCCCATTTTCCAGGGAGACAAATTAAGTTCCCATAGATGCTGCTGTTGCCCAAAATTACTAGGTCAGTCCTGATTCCCTGTTCCTCACATCCAGGCTCAAGCCTGTCTTCCCGGAGTCCTCACAGGCCGGCCACCCTCTGCGATGGAGCACTTCTGGTCACAGACTGATGCTCATCTCATAAGACTTGGAATAACTCTCCGGCAGAGCAGGTGCCTGCAGCTGGAATGGATGTGACCCCAACTCTTCAGAGGTGATCCTGCCCATCTCCTGCCTCCATGAGTCTGCCCCCTCCACCCCTGGGAGCCACCTCTCCCTATATTCTAGTGTACTGGTTGAGAAGTCCCTCCCTGCTGGACTCTGCCACCCCTCCTTCCTGGGCTGCTAGCTACAGCCTCCCTCCCAGACTCACCCATGTCTAGAGAGTTCACATACTCTGCTTAAAACCTGCTATCAGCTTCCAGCTGGGCCCTAGCTGCAGCATGGCCCACAGGGCCTGTGTGTTCCATTCCCTCCTCCTCATCCCTGTCATCTCGTTTCCACACCCACTGTCCCAGGACACACTGGGTGTCACTCCAACTCCTTCACTTCTGGGTGTTCCCTGAATTCCTCCTCAAAGTGGACAATGTCCAGGCTGGCTGCCTGCACCATGCCGAGAGCCTGGGATTCCAGTAACTACTTGGCCAGGAGAGCTTGATGGAAACAAAGGATACTTCCCTGCCATGGTGTGGGCTTTCTGAGGAACGAGCCCTGGCCCATAAATAATTGTCCAGACCTGATGACAGCAGATGCGCTCCTTGGCCACTGCTCATTGCTCGCTTGACCTGTGACCTCTGACTTCATGTGAGTGTGCTTGGGTCCATGGTCTGTGGCTTCAGGAGGGCCTGCTTATAGGATGCTATTGACAAGGCATTTATAAATATTTAATATTTGCATTAAAAATATGGGGCAGAAGAACCATTAGTAGCTGACAATAAAAAAGCCTTTCTCTGCTGGTCATGGGGGCAGGCTTGGATCAGGCTAAATGGGAGTGTTATAAGTTTGAGAAATGTAAATAAGTGTTGTTTACAAGTCGGTTATGGCCCAGACCCGTGGTCTTGGATCTGAACCCTAAGCTGGGTCGATTCCACCTGATCTGTGCAAAGTCCAGCCCATTCTACAAAGCAAAATGGATGGTTTATTTACGCCCAGTGCCATTAAGAATGGAGGAGAAAAGTTCAGTCCAGGATAAGAAGCTTAAATCTTGATTTCTCCCTTCCCCCTCTCAAAAAGAATGGATTCCTTGCATTGTAAATTATCCAGCCCTCATCCTGGAGTTGGCAGCTGCTGCAGGCTGGAATGGACATTGCATAATCTTAAATATTGATTCTTGTTAGATGCCCCCCCAAAAGCAATCTGGGAGCCCCAAGCTCTCCTGGACAGCACGTCCAGGAAATCGCCTTGGCCGTAGCTCACTTCTGATGCCTCCACCCCTGCCGACAGGGAGATCCATTCTGATTAGAAAGTTCTAGGAGAAAGAGCAGTCGTTAGGATCAGCTTCTCCATCACAGGAGCCGATCGACTGCTACCAACGCTGACTCCCGGGTGCTCCCCCACCCCGAGCTTCTGGACAGGAGACCTCTAATGCTGAAAACCCTCTTGTTGTTATCACCCCCAAGTCCAGCTCACCCATGGTGGATGGAGCAGCCCTGGCAGAACAAAACCCCTACGTGCAGCCTCCTCCAGAGGCAGCTGCAGAGCAGGAAGGCCCTGTCGACTCAACAAGCCAAAGCAATGATGCCTATAGAAACAAAATGATTTTCATAAAGCAAAGTTATGTGGTATGGTGTTTGCAGCTGTACCACTGAGTCCCCCAGGCACAGAGATAATTAAGGCATGGGTTTTAGGAGACTGAAGACAATGGTCTTTGTGTAAATCCATTAAGGCTAAAAATGAGCCATTTCTTATCCCTCCTGGTGCACAGACCACTTAGCTCTGGTGAAGGAAAATAGCAAACACCACTTGGAGAACACACTTCTTTTCCTGGGCTTCCCTTCTAACGAGTGCATCACTGCTTCCAGGACTAAATATGGAAGAAAACCAGCTGTAAAGTATTGCTTTGGCTTGGGACCTTGTGGTACAATTTCATGAAAAGCAATTAATGTCTTTAGTCTTCTGCGGCTACAAGTTTCATGATCTATTGCCTAAACAGTCAACCTTGGTTACCTGCTGGTAGCAGCAAGATTGTTGATTGATTCCTTCAGGTAGGTGTGTAAAGGGTTTTCTCTGGAAACCATGTGAGGTACGCTCATCATTCGAGCCCCAGTGATGAGCCACTGTCTGTTCTGTCTGTGGAAGTTCTGTGAGAAATTGTGGCTAGGTGCTCCTCATCCAGAGCAACTCTACCTGGTTCCTGGCTGGGTCCTGCGGTTCCTGGCTGGGTCTTGCGGTTCCAGAAGAATCTCTCCCCATGGAGTTCTTTCCCATGGATAAGCCTGTCAAGCAGTTGATTTGGGGTGTTGATCAAGGTTAGGTCTGATATAGCCTTTCTCTCTGGGTAAGCACCCGCCTCGGGCCATGTTCTATGAGTCCCTTGCTTACAGGTAGGACAGCTCGTCTAAGCTCCCACCAAGGACTCAGGTACCTGTTGTGTCAGGTCCATAGTGAACCCCAAAACTTGGTGTAAAACCACAGTCTAACCCAAGGACCAGCCAGGTTCAGCTTGCGTGGAGATGACCCACATCAACATTGCCTGAGTTTTCAGATGAGTCCTGTTGTTGTTGAGGGTGTGGCCAGTGGGCAGAGGGTTGGTCTAGCATAACAGAAGCCCTGAGTCCAATCCCCAGCACCACCTAAGATGGGGTAAACAGGCCTGGGATCCCAGCCACCCACATGATGGTGGGATCAGGACTCCAAGCTCACCTTCCACCTCAGCCACCTCCTGACCCAACTAGGTGACCTTGTAACCTGTATCAAAACAAAAGTCAAATCAAACGAGCAATTTCCATAGTTTAAAGAAGTTATAGTGGGGCTGGAGAGATGGTTCAACAGTTAAGAGCGGACCCGGGTTCGATTCCCAGCACCCACATGGTGGCTAAGAACCATCTTTAACTCCAGTTCCAGGGGAATCCAACGCCCTCTTCTGACCTTTGCGGCATTGCACGACATGGGTGCACCAACGTACATGCAGACAGTACACTCATACACATAAAAAATAATTTAAAATTTAAAAAAAAGGTTAGATCAAACGAGCAATTTCCACAGTTTAAAAAAGTTATAGTGGGGCTGGAGAGATGGCTCAGTGGTTAAGAGCACTGGTTGTTCTTACAGAAGACCCAGGTTCAAATCCCAGCACCCACATGTCAGCTAACGACTGTCTGTAACTCTTCTGTCCTTCTCAGGCATTGCACGACATGGGTGCACTTAAACACATGTAGACATAACACTCATACACATGAAATAAAAATAAAGAAAATATGTTTAAAAAGAAGCAGTTCCACTATATTTAAAGAAGAAGAAGAAGAAGAAGAAGAAGAAGAAGAAGAAGAAGAAGAAGAAGTTGTCTCCTCACATTGATTTGTGGTGATCCTAACCTGAAGCTGTATCATCCTAGGAGGTGGAGCTGTGGAAGGTGAATTGGTCCCGAGAGTGGGCCCCACGTGGGATTAGTGCCCATAAACGAGGCTCCACATGTGCCTTCTTCCTTCTGCCACACTTGATGAGCTGTGCAGATCAGGCATCAGTCCTTGCCAGGTGCCAAATCAGCCAGTGCCTTGACCTTTGACTTTCAGAACTGTGAGAAATGAACCTCTGTTTTTTATAGGGTACTTAGCTCCTGAAATTCTGTTATGGTCCCCTCAAGTAACTCCTCTGACAGAGAAGAGGCTGCAGTCTGGATGTTTGTCTTTAAGAGATTCCTGAGTCTCTGCCTGGCTTCCCCACACCAGGCCCCAATGGTCTAGAACATGAACAGACCAGTGGCTCTGTTCAGGTCTGCCTCTCACTGATGCAGCTTTATGTCTCCCCTGATACCACAATCACACTCACCCGACTCAGCCTAAAGCTGGCTTTGAACTCATTACTCACACTGTACCTGGTACCAGAAAAAAAAAAAAAAAAAAAAAGAAAAGAAAAACTGGTAGAGGCTGGGTCAGGTTGCTAGCCCAGGGCAGCTGCAAGGGCTGCTTGCTGCTGAGGTTTCATTCAGGCCCTGATTTTCCCATGACTCCCTCACAGTGTAAGGGGGTGGGGCGGCATGCTGAGAGAAGGCTCCAGGCTGCCCTCCTCTGCAAACTCCTTGTGGGAACTTGGCTCTGCCCCGTGGCCCAGCTCAGGCTTTACCCCATCTAGTGCCGATAGCTTCTAGCATGAATCCTGCCCAATCCAGCAGCCACCAGCTGGTGCCTAACACACAGCCATATGGGTGCTGGCTCTGCCTTGCTTCCACATAGGACTTTAAAGTAACCTTGAGGTTAAAAAAGAGACTTGGAGGGGTCCTGGGGAGATGACTGAGTGGGTAAAGGGCTTGCAGAATCTACTAGCTAGTTTTCATTGTCCCCTTGACACACACTAGAGTCATCTGGGAAGAAGAAACCTTACCTGAGGAATTTCCTCTATCACACTGACTGTGGTCATATCTGTGGGCCATTTTCTTGCTACACTGATATAGGAGAGGCCAGCCCGCTGAGGGCAATGCCATCTCTAGGCCGGTGAGCCTGAGCTGTATAAGAAAGGTAACAGAGTGAGGCAGTGAGAGAGCGAGCCAGTAAGCAGTGTTCCTCCATGTTCTCTGCCTCACTCCTGCCTTCAGGTTTCTCCCTTGAGTTCCTGCCCTGCCTTCCCTCAGTGACGGGCTGAGACCTAGAAGTGTAAGTCAAGTCAATCCTTTCCTCCCCGAGTTTCTTTTGATCATGGTACTTATCACAGTAACAGAAAGCAAACTAGGACCCTGAGCAAACTAGGACCCAGCTCAGATCCTTAGCACCCACACAAAACAGCAGCAGGCACGGTGGTATACGTGTATAACTCCAACGGGGAGGTTCGGGAGGATGTGGGTCAGAGTCAGATTGATCCCGGGTGTCTGCTCTCAGGCAATCTGGCTGAAACAATCAAGTCCTAGTTCGGAGAGACTCTGTCTCAAAAACCAAGGTGGAGTGCAAGTGAGGAAGACTTCCCAGTGTCAACCTCTGGCTCCACAGTCACCTGAGCAGAGGCAGTACCCACCCACACATACATGTGCACACAGGCCTACACCCTCTTCACTTCCCCAAACACAAAAGTAAACATTTTGCCAGTCTACTATCCCTGTTTTAGACAGGGCTTCATTTCTTGAAGACTGGCGTGAATTTACTATACAGCAGAGGATAACCTTGGCTTCCTGACCCTCTTGCCTCTACCTCCCAAGTCCTGGGACTACAGTTATGTGCCACCACACCTAGTTTACACAGTACCAGGGCTTCATGAATGGCAGGCAAGAACTCGACAACTGAACTGTATCCCTTGTCCATAGTGATGCTTTTTAATGATGTGTCTTGATGACATCATTGTTTAGAATGTAAAGTGGGGAAGGAACCACTTATTTTCATTAACCTTCTTTGTATATTGAACATTTTGTTAATACATGTCATCTCCCCTTCCCTTTTACTTTTATAATCAAAAGTATTTTGTATGGGTGAAACTCTGGTAAGATAATGTGTGAAGTTGAAACTGTTCTGGAAGCATTTGGTTTTAGAACGTAAGGGTTGAATCACTTCCGGAATTAAAAACAGCCTGGTCGCTTCTCTGAGGCCTTCTGGGCGGGACCGCCCTTCGCCTTTGGAGCCGGGACAAGAGGGTAGGTGGATTTGGGTCGGTGCCTCTGCACCTTTGTGTGGGCTGGCTGGAAGTCACTCAGGCAGGTACCAGCTCGGGCTAGGTCAGGCATACACACACACACACACACACACACACACACACGCCACCACTGGAAATCGGTGAGAATGCAAGTGGACTTTTTTTTGGAGAACCTTCAGAACAAGAAGAGAAGAGTGCTTTGGCTTCCAATATCCAATATATAAACAAAATTGAAAGCCTGAAACCTAGACAAGTCAATACTCCATAAACAATGAGGAGGAAAGGGGAAAAAAAGCATCTGAAGGAGGAAAGCAAAACCATCCACTAACATAGTGAAAAGACATTTGTGATCTGAACCACAAAAGGGAAGCCCACATGCCAGGGACACGACGAAGGGACAACATGGGAAAGGCACAGGATAATCCCACACCAGGCTCTAGCAAACCTGTAGGAGATAGCTACAATGGGAACCCCTTGGAGGAGACCCAAGGAACAGATCTTAGAGGAATAATTGCAGACCTATGCAGAGAAATTAAAGAAAATAAAGAAGAATTCAGAGAACTAAAGAGAGAGAATGAAAAACTCAAAAAGGACCTAGAGGGATACAATGACAAACATCAGAAAGAACTAAAGGAAGAGATTGATAAACTCCAGAAATAACTAGAGGGAGAAGAAAACAAACTCTGAAAGGAAGTAGAAACACTGAAAAAGGAAGCCAACCAACGAAGTAAGGAGCACCAAGAAGAGATTGAGAAGCTCAAAAAGGAAGTGGAAATACTAAAGAAAACACAGGATGAAACGAAAAAGGAATTAGAATACTCATCCAATCAAGAAGAAAGCCTCAGAAATACAATGGAGGAAGCAGAACAAAGAATATCAGATCTGGAAGATAACACAGAGCAATTAAAAAGCTCAAATAAAGATTATGAAAAATTTAAAATTACACAAAGTGGAACAATCGGAAATATTGGACACTATGAAAAAAATGAAATCACTCAAAAGATGAGCAAAGATTTGAATAGAACTTCACAGAGGAGGATTAGAGATGGCCAAGAAACATCTCAAGAAGTGTTCAACTCGCTAATAATTAAGGAAATGCAAATTAAAACCAACTTTGAGATATCATCTTACTCAATAAGATGTTAGGATCAGGAATATGAATGATACCAAGTGCTTTGAAGAGGTTGTGGGGGAAGGGGAACACTCATCCATTGCTGGTGGGAATGTAAACTTGTACAGCCACTATGGAAAGCATGTGGAGACCCTTAGAAGACTCAAAATGAGCCTTGCATTGACCTCAGTCATACCACTCCTGGGTATGTACCCACAAACACATCTTAACTGCAGAGATACATGCACAGCTATGTTTATTGCAGCTGTGTTCACAATAGCAAAAAGCTGGAAACCAGCCGCGGTTCCCCTCAACTGGATGAGTGGTATAGAGAAATGTGGTACATGTATAATACAATGAGTTCTATGCAGCGGTAAAGAGGGACAACATTCATGAACTTTGCAGGTAAATGGATGGAGCTAGAAGCTACATATGTTAAGTGAAGTAACCAGTCCCAGAAAAACAATGACAACTTGGTGTGCCTTCATATGTGGATTCCTAGTGGCCAATAATCCAGATATAAATATTTCTCGTGAGAAGGGATGCATAATAAAAGAACACAACAAAAAGAAGCATCGAAAAAAAAAAAAAAAGAACGAAATGTGGGAAGGGGGGAGGGGCGGGAGAAGGGACACGAGTGTATATTCGATTATGCAATATTTAATTGATGTGAGTTCAACAAGTATCCCAGTTTTGGCCCAGACCTTGTCTACAGTACATGGTTTTAGGAACTTAGTAAAAGTACAAATGTGTTATATTAAACAACATCAGTTTATCAGGTCGATAAAACGGTAATGCATCTGCAGTTAATGGAGATATAAATTGGCTGATTGTCCACATTTGTTTTACATAAATCTTGTATAACATAACTTTGGGGATTGGACATCGCAAATTTTCTCTATAATTTTTCTGTTTTACAGTATCACCTTGTAGCATTCTCTTTTCACCTTAAGATGATTTAACTGAAAAATTAAGTTTGCTTCCCCAAGTTAATCACATACAGTCACCAAAACAGAATGGGTGAATTTGATGAATTCTGTGCCTTGATCCACCATATAGGTAATGTATAATACAAACTGCCTTCTGGAGACTCATGGGTCAAAAAACAAAAACCTAATAAAAAAAGGGGGGATACAGATAGATATGAAAGCTTCTTTGTCAAAAACACTTGCACATTCAATTTAAAAATAAATATGGGAAAAGATTTGTATGTTCCAACAGGTGCAAAATGTCACCCAACTTAACAGCTGAGAAAGAAAAGATACAGCTTGCATTGAGTAGGATGTACAGAAAGTTGCCCAGAAAGATTGGCCTGTCTGAACATTGAAAGGAGAAAAGCCCTCAGATTGCTACAAACAACCCATTGTGGATCCTACTTGTAACTAATATTTAATGAGTCCTAAATGAAACTTACCTTCTAGGTGTGCAAAGGTTTTTAATAGAGGAATTTCTTACCTCCCCCCATAGAATAAGGAGAAATCATGATGATGATGATGGTTTGTTCTCCCACTGTAAATTGGGAGACAATCTATTATGAGGTAATACTCTTAATAAAACTGGTGTGATGTACAACTTGACTGGACTAAGGATTGTCAACTTTGACCTGGACTTAAGGAAGCAAATAAAGAGAGAAAAGAGACTCTCGGATTGGACATCTCAACCGGATGGCCCAACCCACAAATGGTGAGGCATTTACCTTCTGCCGGCAGGCAGTATCTTAAAGGCCATGGAGAGGGAGCTGGTCCCTTTTTTCTCCTGCAGTTTGCCTTCTTCTCATCTGTGAGTTTGTCTTGCTGTGTGATCAACCCAACTTCGGATCCCAGCAATGTACAGGAGACCAGACAGATCTCCTAGAAGCCGTTCGGACCTTGCACCAGATTGGACTACTGAGACATCCATGCCCCTGAGGACTGAGCAGTTCTCTGATTTCTCAGCCTCTCGCGTTGTGGCAGCTAACTGTTGGACTCCTTGAACTCTGTCACGTGAGCAAATCCAATAAATTGTATATAGCTATATATTCATCCTATTGCTTCCTATTCTTTAGAGAACCCTGAATCAGATTTTTGGTACCGAAGTATGGTTCTTAGAGAAACAGAATTGAAAAGATGAATTTCTTTAGTGGGCTTGGTAGTTTCTGGAACCAGCTCTCCAACCCAATGAAGCCTTAAGTTACTGAAGGCTCTCTGGTGGCATGAAGAGGAATGAATAATCCCTGGTGCAGACTATTGATGTAATTATTAAGATAGATCCATTTGACTCACCTATCACCTCTTGTGAGGAGCAAGAAATTTACTGACTCTGTATATAAAACGTTTAAGAAATTGTTTGGAAAAATAAGGAAAATAATGATGTTCCTTGTTGCTCCAACATCTCTGGAAAAGTTGATAGAGGAAAAATGGAGCTCAGTGATTAAATGACCAGCTCCAGATTGGAAACAACAGGTTAAAGGTTCCAAGTGTGGTCTGGAAGAAATCTTCTCTCCAGCAGCCAAAGATCAAGCAGCAGAAAATCAAGCTGGACCCTTATTATACGTTTGGTGATTTACAATGCAAATTTAATTCCCAGCCACAGAAGAGTGCAACAGTCAAAGTGAGAGCACTGTGGGAAAGGGTAGAACCCTGAAAATTGGGATGGAGATGTTGGGAGAACCACGAATGATGAGGATTTTGAACCTCAGATTCTGAGGGATTTCTTTATCTGAGGAATTAATTTTCCCACCCTCAGCAGAGAATCCACACCCTGCAGATCCCTCCTCCCCACCCTTGCCTGAGAAACTAATCCCCCCTCCCAGTGGGAGCTAATTTCCCTCAGGGCTCCAACAAGTTGTTGCCTCTAGACCTATAAACAATTGAAGCTAAGCAAGCCCTAAAGGTGAGATAGAAAGTGTGTCCACGAGGAGTGTGCATATACAACTAAAGAAATTAATGAGTTGCTGATTCATTCTGGCAGAAGCTAAGGAATATGTGGGGAATGGATTTTAAGGGTGGGGATAATGGTGGAAGGAATAAAAAATTGGATCAACTGAGTATATCGATATGAGCCCACTGAGTAGAGATTCTAGGTTAACATGGAAGCCTGAGCAGTTTAAAAAAGGTGTTGAAAGTTTATTTAAATGGTTGGCTGATGTATTAATTAAAACATGGCCTGCTAACAGTGAGTTAGAGATGCCTGATATTCCTTGGCTTAGTATTGATGAAGAGATTGTGAGGGTCAGGCAGATGGGCATGCTCAAGTGGATTCGAAGTGTAAAAACACATTCTTCAGCCTTGTGCCATAACTTAGTTAGAAGGGATCTTGATCGCCTGACTGTCCCACAAAATATCACACTGGTCCACTATATTGATGATGTTATGCTGATTGGACCCAGTGAACAGGAGGGAGCAGCTAGTCTAGACTTGTTGGTAAAGCATATGTGCATGAGAGGATGGGAATAAATCCAAACTAAAATTCAAAGCCATCTACCCTCGGTGAATTTCTAGGAGTTCAGTGGTGTGGAGATGCAGAGACATTCCTTCTAAGGTAAAGAAAAGTTGTTGTTACCTGGCCCCCCTCCACCAAGAAAGAAGCACGTTTGGTGAGGCCTTTTTGATTCTGGAGGCAGCACATTCTCATCTGGGTGTGTTACTATGACCCATATATCAGGTGACCTGGAAGGCAGCAAACTTTGAGTGGGGCTTGGAACAGGAAAAGGGTCTTCAACAGGTCCAGGCTGCAGTTCAGGCTGCTCTGCCCTAGGGTCATATGATCCAGCAGACCAATGGTGCTTGAGTATCAGTGGCAAATAGAGATGCAGTCTGGAGTCTGTGGCAGGCTCCCATAGGAAATCACAGCGGAGGCCCTTGGGATTTTGGAGCAAGGCTCTACTCTCATCTGCAAACAACTATTCTCCTTTTGAAAGACAACTCTTAGCCTCTATTGGGCTTAGTGGAAACTGAACGTTTGACAATGGGCCACCAGTCACCATGCGACCTGAGCTGCCACCATGAGCTGGGTGTTATCTGACCCACCAGACCATAAAGTAGGACAAGCCAACAACAGTCCATTTCAAATGAAGTGGCTACATAGTGACAGGGGCAGGGCAGGCCCTGAGGGCACAAGCAAGCTACATGAAGAAGTTGCCCAATGCCATGGTTCCCACTCCTGTTACAATGCCTCCTGTGCTTAGCATGCACCTATGGCTTCATGGGTTTGCCCTATGATCAGTTGACTGAGAAAGAGAAGACTAGGGCCTGGTTTACTGATGGTCTGCACACTATGCAGGCACACCCAGAGGTGGACAACTGCAGCATTACAGCCTATTTTGAAACAACCCTAAAGGACACTGGTGAAGGAAGTCTTCACAGTGGGCAGAACTCGGGCAGTGCACATGGTTGTGCATTTGCCTGGAAGGAGAAAATGGCCAGAGGTTCATTAAATACTGATTCATGGGCTGTAGCCAATGGTTTGGCTGGCTGGTCAGGGACTTGGAGGGCATGACTGGAAATTGGTGAGAAGACATTTGGGGAAGAAGTATGTGGATAGAGCTCTCTGAATGGTCAAAGGATGTAAAGATACTTGTGTTTCATGTAAATGCTCATCAAAAGGTGATCTCAGCAGAGGATGAGGTTAATAATCAAGTAGATCAGATGACCCATTCTGTGGATAGTCAGCCTTTTTCTCCAGCTATCCCTGTTGTTGCTCAATGGGCCCATGAACAAAGTGGTCATGGTGGCAGAGATGGAGGTTATGCATGGGCTTGCAGCATGGACTTCACTCACCAAGGCTGATCTGGCTACAGCTGCTGCTGAGTGCCAGATTTGCCAACAGCAGAGACGAACATTGAGCCCCCAATATGGTGCTATTCCCAGGGTGACCAGCCAGCAAACTGGTGGCAGGTGACTACATTGGACCACCTCCATCATGGAGGGGACACGTTTTGTCCTTACGGAATAGATATTATTCTTGTTATGGATTTGCCTTTCCTCACAATAATGCTTCTGCCAAACTACCATCAAGGGACTTACAGAATGCCTTATCCACCATCATGGTATCCTCACAGCATCACTTCTGACCAAGGAACTCACTTCACAGCCAAAGAAGTGCGACAGTGGGCCCATGTCATTGTATCCACTGGTCTTACCATGTTCCCACCACCCAGAAGCAGCTGGTGATAGAACGATGGAATGCCTCTTGAAGACACAGATTACAGCGCCAATTAGTAGCAATACCTTGGAGGGCTGGGCAAGGTTCTCCGCAGGCAGTATATGCTCTTATAGCAGCATGTCCACTATTGTACTGTTTCTCCTATAGCCAGAATTCATGGGTCCAGAACCAAGGGGTGGAAGTGGGAATATTTCACTCATATCACCCCTGTGCCCAGTAGGAAAATTTTCACTTCCTGTACCCATGACCTTGAGTTTTGCTGGTCTAGATGTTTTGAGCTCCAATGGGGGGAGTGCTTTTGCCAGGAGATACAGCAACGTTCCATTGAACTGGAAGCTAAGACATCCCCCTGGCCACTTGGGCTTCTACTGCCTTTAAGCCAACAGGTAAGGAAGATAAATAACAGTAGGAGGAGGCTGATTGATCCAGACTATCCAGGGGAAATTGGACTTCTCCACAATGGAGTGGAAGAAAGATTATGTCTGGAAGAGGAATGCTTGTAGGGCACCTTCTGGTGCTACCTGTTCCCTTATGATAAGGTTTCCAATGGGGGAAACTCCAACACCCACCACAACCAACAGGACCAAACTAAATGGCCCAGACCCTATCAGGGATTGAAGGTATATAGGGTCACTCGCTCCAGGAACAGAGCCAAGACCCTGCAGAGGTGGCTGCTGATCGGTAGAGGAATACAGAACTGGGTCATAGAAAAGGTTAGTCATAAATAATCAGCTGAGGGCCCACGGGACCAGTTGAAGAACATGGATTTATAATATACGATGCTTAAACTTTTGTCCTATCTTTGTTAAGAATGTGCTTGTTATTTATATATATTTAATCATTATATTATATATATATATGTATATATAATTATATGTATTTACAGTGGCGGGAATACTTGTGTTGTTCCCTCTTTTGAATGTGCAATTTGAGATAAGTGTTAAGTGTTGTCATATTTAGGTTATTAGATACTGAAGGACTAAGTGCTCCTCAAGGACATTACCACATACTCTAAGATATAATGCTTTGCTATTGCACATGAGATACTTATAACATGTTAGGTGGAATTATGACTTTGCCATTGTTTGCAATTGACATTTAAGCATAACATAAGGAGAGACTATTTATTGTGTGTCAAGTTGACAAGGGGTGGACTTGTGATGGTTAATCCTGGATGTCAACTTGACTGGACTAAGGAGCAAATAAGAGAAAAGGGATCTTCGGATTGGACCATCTCAACCTGGATGGCCCACTCCAAATGTGGGCATTACCTCCTGCCGGCAGGCAGTATTTAAGGCCACAGCAGAGGGAGCTGGTCCCTTTTATTCTCCTGCGGCTTGCCTCTCTCACTGGTGAGTTTGTCTTGCTGCTGTGATCAACCCTTCGGATCCCAGCATGTACTGAGACCAGCAGATCTCCTAGAAGCCATCGGACCTTCGCCACCAGATTGGGACTACTGAGACATCCAGCTCTGTGGACTGAGCAGTTCCCTGGATTCTCAGCCTCTCCAGTGTGGTGCAGCTACTGTTGGACTCTTTGAACTCTGTCACGTGAGCAAATCAATAGATTGTATATAGCTATATATTTGTCCTGTTGCTTCTGTTTCTTTAGAGAACCCTGACTAATACAACTGGTAAAACTGTCTTCTTTAATTGACTAATAGACATAGGAACTGTGAAACGGATTATTCTCTATTCAGAACCAAATAAAATACTAGTCTCCTTATGCTATGCACTTAAGCAAAATATATTAATGCAGGAGCTCTGACATCAGCAATGGATTATTCTACCAATGAGATGTTGGCCAGGGGATCCAAGCCCCCACAAAAGGTAAAGGCTCCTTGACTCTAAACTGGGATACCTGCAAGGAGAGAGGTGATAAGGCCCTGCTGGTGAAGACCTGACATTAACATGGGAAAGATGTATTGAGACCACACATGCAAGTGTACAGATGGTCTCTGGAATACCAGAGAGTGTTACCAAAGGCCACTAAACCAATAAAGCAAATATGGATCTCCTTGAGTCAAGCAAGACTCCTCCGTCAGCACCAGCTACACCCCACCTGCCTGGAAATACTGTGCAGCAGAGGCAGCCATATGCCTGTATATCCCAAATCTAATTGGCTATTGGCTCTCTCCTTGGAGGAATAACCCATGGCTGATCCCACAAGCTTACATCCTCTAGTGGTTAGGAGATGTTATAAGCACAGAAGACTCTGTCATATTTAACAGGAAAAAACATAATCATGGATTAACATACCATCCAAACATATGTATCTTATACCAAAGTAACCCTACCATAACAATTAGTACTGTTTAACATACCTTTATATATCTAATTGCTTGTGTTTCATTAGTAGGATGAAAGGTTATTCCTGCCAAACTGTCAGCCCATGAAAGGAAACAGCCAGAATTGCCCAGTACAAGACAACAGCTCCACGCGAACCAGTGAAAGTAGACTGTTTTGGCTTCTCATCCACCTGTGCCCTTTTCTAAGCCTAGGAACAATCTCAAGAAGAGGGCGTGCGTTGGGTAGATTGTACAGGGCTGCCGATTTGGGTAACGTGTGAAACTGACAGGCAATATAGTTCTGGACAACTGATTTGATCAACTCAATGAACAATATAGCCCCCCGCCTGGATGGTGGGACCCATGGGCGTGTGGGTTTGGGCACAACGCCTTTGCAATTGGGTTTACATGAAGTGATCATTGTACTCATAAATTATCTTATGCTAAAAAATGGAAAAAAAAACGAAGTGAGAGAAGATTGAGATCCAGGACAGTTGTATGGCAAATGTATGATCTGGAATGGGGGTGGGGGTGGGGGTGGGGGAAGGAAAGGGAAATATGCCTAAACTGAATTGGAAAATGATGTTGAAATACACAAAGCATCATAAAAAATGAAAAAAACTACAGCACTAAAGCTGTTTCCCCCATTGCGTGAACATTAATGTTAAATGCACTATGCAGCCAACTTCCCATTTTCAATGAACTTAATTGACTTTTTTTATTTTTATTTTATTTATTTATTTATTTTTGTATGTGTATGAATGTACTGTCTGCATGTAAGTTTGTGCACCCGTGTGGTGCAATGCCGCGGAGGTCAGAAGAGGGTCTCGGATTCCCCTGGAGCTGGAGTTACAGACGGTTCTTAGCCGCCATGTGGATGCTGGGGTTCGAACCCGGGTCCTCTGCAAGAGCAGTCGGTGCTCTTAACTGCTAGGCTATCTCTCCAGCCCCTTAATTGACTTTTAATATAAATTGTTATAAGGCACATTGATTATACATAAAAATTTATATATGACCAAACATGGTGACTCATACTTGTAAGCCTGGCATTCATTGGGCAGAGGCAGAAAGATCATGAGTCCAAGGGCAGCCTGAGCTACACAGTGAGTTCCAGGCTAGCCTAGGCTAGAGTTAGATCCTATTTCTAAATTATTAATTACACCTTTCTTATACACGACAGGTTCCAGTATCCTTTAAATATCTTCCTAATGATCCAGAGGCCACAGTGGAGCTTCCCGTCTCCTGTCCCTTCAGCCTTCTAGAGACTTGTCTGTTCTCATCTTTTTCAAGAGCCAGCTCTGGGCTTTGTTAATCCCTTGTGAACTCTTCAGTCACTGTGATCTCCCTTCTTTCCAGATGAGGTGGCAGGGATAGGTGGCCTCTGGGAACTTTGTTGCCCAGATGATCCCTGCCTCTGTGAGTCCAGTGCCCTTCCTGTACCAGTAGATGTTGGTATTAGGAATTAAAGATGCTGGTTCTGGCTCAACTGCAGAAAGAAATCCTGGATTTCAAAAGAGACAGAGTAGCTCCCTGTGTCATGAAGGCCAAGGCCAGAATGAGAGGTGATCAGAGAGGCATGGTACCAGCCGGGGGCCTGGTACCAGCCGGGGGCCTGGTGAGTGGTAGGCCAGTCCTGTCCACTGACCATGCCTACCTCTTCTTCACACCTTCTCTTCCCCCCTCTGCCACTGGAGTTTGCTTCATTCATTCCTACGCAGTCTCCAGGAAAACCCATGTATGATTTCTACAAGAAGAATTCCCTGTTCCATGCCCCCTCATCACTCTGCTGGCAATGCCAAGGTGCTCTGACTGAGTTCTCAAAGCCTTCAGTGCTCATCTCAGTACCACTCCTCTCAGGTGCCCTTGCATCCTTGTGAAGCAAAAAAAGAGACTTCCTATGTTCCTGACTTTGGGAAACTCAGTATTTCCAAGTGTTGGTTCCAAACGATAGACTGTACAGCAACCAACTGATTATAAGATCACACAAAGAACGAATGCACAGAAGGAGCTGAGAAATCTAAAAGGATTCCAAGTAACGATTGCCTTTCTACGAATAAAACAATTTTTAAAAGTATTAACAATGGACAGCACTAAGGAGGAATACCCAAAAAGGTCAGAAGAAAGGAAATAAAACAGAAAAGGGGAATTTAGAAACCAATAATAGGGTATTTTAAATCAGTGGAAGTGATGAACTGACTATTCAATACATGGTCTGGGGATAATTTGTTCCCTGTCTGGAAAAAATAAAATTAAATTTCTCCTCATATCAAATATAAAATTAAACCCTGGAGAGATAGAAGAACTAAAGGTCGAAACTATGAAAACTACCAAAGAGCTGGGATGGAATTCAAGATAATTTTGTTTTTAAACCACAGGATGGAGACAGTTATCCTACCTTGAGAGTGAGAGGTAGTTATAGGGAGATGGACTCAGAGCTCTCCAGGCTGGAGGAGAGGACAGCCAGGGGAGCCCA
Source organism: Rhizomys pruinosus (assembly GCA_009823505.1). Taxonomy (NCBI): domain Eukaryota; kingdom Metazoa; phylum Chordata; class Mammalia; order Rodentia; family Spalacidae; genus Rhizomys; species Rhizomys pruinosus. Next base: position 704,821 of record VZQC01011034.1, on the reverse strand, counting down.
AGAGATGTGTGAAGTCTGAGGAGGTGACTATGATGCAAGACAGAGGAGTGGCAGCTCAAGGGAAAGGCAGAAGCCAAGGAGACGAGTGTGCAGTTTGTATAAGGAGTGCAGATGGCCGTGAGCATGTGAAAAGAAGCTGACGTCACCAGTAATTAGAAAGTGAAAATTAAAGCAGTAAGGTGTAGTTATCACCAATGGAATGAGTGAGCAGCTTTGAATGAGCACAGCTTCACTAGGATATGAGTGAACCCAGACAGGTCCCTGGAGGAACAAGCCATGCACCTGGGTCAATGCCTAGCAACTAGTAGGCACTCAAAATAGATGGATGGATGGATGGATGATAGATAGATAGATAGATAGATAGATAGATAGATAGATAGATAATAGATAGATGATAAATTATAGATGATAGGTAGATAATATATAGATGATAGAGAGATGATGCATGATAGATTATAGATGGATAGATGATAGATAGATAGATAGATAGATAGATAGATAGATAGATAGATAGAAAGATGATAGATAGATAGATAGTTGATTGATTGATGGATAGATAGATAGATGATAGATTATAAATAGATGATAGGTAAATGATGGATAGATAGATAGATAGATGATAGACACTATTATGCTAAAACACCTATCACAACAGTTGCCAATTCACAGTTTGTGAAGTGTGAGGTTTGATGGCATTTGGCACATTTATGCTGCTGTGCCACCACCCCAGGACTCTTTTCCTTTGGGTAAATGATTCTCTGTCCCCCTTAAACATTGGCCTCCACCCGCCTCCCCTGGCAACTCTGATTCTAGTTGCATCTCTGTGAATGTGGCTAGTTTGGGTACTTCACAAAGGCACACTCATCCTTTTGTGACAATAAGATTTTGATTTTTTTTTTGGTCTTTTCGAGACAGGGTCTTCCTGTAGCCCCAGCTGTCCTGGAACTCACTCTGTAAACCAGGCTGGCCTTGAACTCACAAATATCTACCTGCCTCTGCCTCCCAAGTGCTGGGATTATTATATTAAATATTTAATAAAAATATTTAAGCCGGGCGTGGTGGCACACGCCTTTAATCCTCGCACTTGGGAGGCAGAGGCAGGCGGATCTTTGTGAGTTCAAGGCCAGCCTGGTCCACAGAGTGAGTTCCAGGACAGCTGGGGCCACAGGGAGACCCTGTCTTGAAAAGACCAAAACAAATTGTATGTGCACACACAGAGTGCTGAGGTTGACACTTGAGTCTGTCTACTTCAGCTGCAAGGCTGGGCTGGCAGCAAGCCTCAGGGGCCCTCCACAACTGCCTACCCAGGGCTGGGACTGCAGGTCCCCCCACACCTGGATTTTTGTGTGGTTCTAGGGAAGTTAAACTCAGGTCCTCAGCCTGGCACAGAAAGCACCTTGCCAGCTGACCCATCTTCCCCAGCTAGACAGCAAGTGTTTGTGTGGTAAAACATTATTATAATGGGAACATTACTAGGAAGTATCATCTCAAAACAGCAGTGTATAAGGTCGACAGATGAACTGAAGGCAGGCTCCTCTCTTGAAAGTAATGTCTTACAACAGGATATAAGAGAATATTTGTGACCCAAGATTGCTGGGATATATGATTTACCATGCTGATATTTGTTAAGTCTACCATTGGAGGCTAATAAACTCATTTTGGGTCTTTTGGAGACAGGAAGGGCTCCCTGTAGCCCCAGCTGGCCTAGAACTCACTATGTAGACCAGGCTGACCTTGAAATCACAGAGATTCCCCTGCCTCTTCCTCCTGAGTGCTGGGATCAAAGGCATGAGCAACCATGCCCAGCAAATAAACTCATTCTAATTGAATTTTTTTAACGTCATAGAATGTATTTTGATCAAATTTAGATCCCCAACCCCATCTGTATCCCTACTACTCCTATCCAATTTCATTTACTCTATTATATGTGTGTGTGTGTGTGTGTGTGTGTGTGTGTGTGTGTGTGTGTATTCTATAGAGTCAACTTGTGTCCCCAAATCCCCTTTGGTGTTGGTCTTGGTCAATTTACCAAGAGTCTCACCCCTAAATGAGACTGACTCTTCCCTTCCTGGAAGCCATTGGATGCCAATAGTTTCTTGGGTAGGATTGGGGTTTCTTACCCACCTCTCTAAGTCCATTCTGGAATTTTGTCTGACTTGAGCTTACAGGGGGTCTTCTGCATGCTGTCACCACTACTGTGAGTTCATATGAGTTAATCAGATGTTTCCCTGTGGTCATTTACCACATCTGGATCAGTCTTTCATCCCCTGTTCTACAATGACCCCTTGGGAGGCAGACATTTGATGTAGGTGTCCTATTCAGGCATGAGCACTCTGCAGCCTCTTGTTCTCTGCACATTGGCCAGTTGTGAGCCTCTGGGTTAATCACCATCTGCTGCTGCATAAGGAAGCTTCTCTGTAAGAGCTGAGAGATGCATCAATCTACAGCCATGCTGGTTTACATAAAAAGACAAACGTCAGTGTGTTTGAATAGCACTTGTTAATTAAAACAGGGTGTTTTTTTCAATTTTTCTTCCTAAATATATCTTTAATTTTATTTGACTGAATTATATGGGGCATTTCCAAGCAAGAATATCGTATTGGCACATTCTGCCTCCGTATCTGGTTGTCCTGCCTGTCTGGCCCCCATTGGTCCCCTAGTCCCCCTGGGCCATTTTGCTTCTACATCATCTGCACAATGTAATTTTATGTTTCTGTGCAAAAATCTAGATGCCACAAATGAGGAAGCCTGGCATTTGTCTTTGTGAGATGGACTGAACCTGCCCAGCACGGTCATCTCCACTTGTGCCCATTCTCCTGAATTGCACGTGTTGACCGCATCTTCTTGGGAAAGTGCTGCGATAAACATGGACATGCAAGTCTCTTTGCTGAAGTAGCAGGTCAGTGCAGTGAAGGTCTAGTACACTAATGCACTCAGCCAGCCCTTGCTGAGTTTAGAAATGTGACATGGTGTGTTGTCCACACCGCTTCCTACTTCTGCTCAACTCCTGCCCTGCCCTCTGCCCTCAGTGCCAGCTTTCACACGTGGACTAGTCTTGCCCGTTTTTAAATTTTCTATTCAGGGAAGTTGCATACTGCGCTCACTCCTGTGTCTGGTTTCTTTCAGTCTGAGTCATATTGGTAAGATTTAACTACAGCAGTGCATTCAGTATAGTAATTGATTCTCCTTGCTGTGTAAAGGGCACACATTGCATAAGGTGCCAGCCTCACCAACACCTTCACTACTGATGACATATGTGTGTTTCCAGGCTGCATATGACCCTAGCTGTGGAACTGATGAGTCATGATGCTGGACCACAGGAGACATTACCAAGTGGTATAGAAATGACTGTAGCCACAAACAGCACCAGAGTTCCTGTTGACTCCTATCATCATGGGTAGGAGTCTGACATGGGCCTTTTACACTAGCCATCTATTGGAAGAGGGACACAGTGCCTTTGTCATTCAAAGCTGGTGTTTTGCATCTTTCTGATTCCTTTGCATGTGTGGCTACCTGCTGTCCTGTGCCTTGCCTGCTCAAGCCTCTTGTTCATTTTTGATGGCTATCTGCCAGGATAGCTTTTTATTCTGATATAGGTTCATTGTAGAAATACATTGTACAGATTTTTTCCCTCCCCAGGGTTTGCCTATTCTGCCTATTCCTTCTTCGTAGTATCATTTGGAAGAATAGCATTTCTTTTTTTGTTGTTTGTTTGGTCATTTTTTTGTCTTTTTGAGACAGGGTCTCCATGTAGCCCCAGCTGTCCTGGAACTCACTGTGTAGACCAGGCTGGCCTTGAACTCACAGAGATCCACCTGCCTCTGCCTCCCCGAGTACTGGGACTACAGGTGTGCACCACCATGCCCGGCTAGAACAGCATTTCTTAACAGGATGGAATCCAGGTGATTGATGTAGTGTGTGGCTAATACCCTGTTTGTACATCTTTGCTTGTCGCATGGTTGTAAAGATTGTCTCCTATGCTTTCTCCTAAATGCTTTATCTTTCATAGATCTTTCTAGACTTGATATTTTATATGATGTAACTTTTTACTTTTCCAGTTGACCCAGCACCACCTCATTCTGTGGTGTGTATAGATCTATTTCTGGACTATCACATCTCACTTAACTTTCTATAATTTTATTTTATTTTTGAGACAAGGTCTTATTATGTAGCCATAACTGGCCCAGAATTCACTATGTAGATCAAGCTGACCTTGAATTCAAAGAAGTTTGTCTGTCTCTGCCCCCTAAGTGCTGGGATCAAAGGTGTGGACCACCACACACATCCTGAACTTTTAATGTGCCTATAGCATCTTACTTTTTATAACTTTAAACACGAGCCTGCTCATTGGTGGGCTAAGTGTTCCAGCTTTGCTACTTCTAAGGCTGCATTTACCATCCTAGACCCTTTTCAATTAGGTTATCAATTTTCACCAAGTGTTCTAGTTTGTCTTCCATTGCTGTGACAAAACACTCTGACCGACACCAACTTGGGGAGGAAAGGGTTTATTCAGCTTACATCTCCTGGGTCACAGTTCATCACTTAGGGAGCCCAAGACAGGAACTCAAGGCAGGAACCTGGAGGCAGGAGCTGAAGCAAAGGCCAGGGAGGAATGCTGTTCACTGGCTTGCTCTCCTGGCTCATGCCCAGCCCGCCTTCTTATACAGTACACAACAACCTGCCCAGGGTGGCACCACTCATGGTGGGCTGGGCCCTCCCACACCACTCAACCATCAAGACAATACTCCACAGATGTGGCCACAGGCCAATCCAATGGAGCCCATTCCCAATTGAGGCTCCCTCAACCCAGGTGTGTCAAGTTGACACTAAAGCTATCCAGCACAATTGACCCCTTGTCAACTTGACACACAAAACACATCACTATTAAACCACCACCTTTCCAGTTCTTATACCCAAAGTATGATGTTAACACTAATCACAACCTAAGACAGTACAACCTTAAAAGCCCCACAGTCCTTAAAATATCCAACGCTTAAAAGTTCAGTCTATTAAAAGTCTCTTAACTATGGGCTGCTGTAAAATCCAAAACAAGTACTGTCTTATTTCAAAGGGAAGAATCAGGCACATTCAAACAAAACCTAAGTCCAGCAAAGTAGCTCAAGGCTGGACACCTGGGACTCACTCATGATCTTCTGGGCTCCCAAAGGGTTTCGGCAGCTCCCCTTCTCTGACTCTGCCATCCACAGCACACACAGCTCATCTCTCAGGCCCAGGCCGACTCCATTCCACACCTGCTGCTGCTCTTGGTGGTCGTCCCATGGTCTGGCATCTCCAAAACGCTGGGGTCACCACTGAAACTGAGGCAGCACCTTCAACAAATGGTCTCTTCTGATCTCTCCTGCTGCAAAGCCTCAGTTCTCTCCCATGACCCCGCAATCCTGGGGTCTCCACTGCAACCGAGGTCACTTCCACCAATGGTTTTTCCTGACCTCTCACAGTGCCAAGCCTCGGCTGCTCTCTGTGACCCCTCAAATTCAACACCAGAACCAAATAGGAGACTCTTACACTTTACCAAGTCCTGTTCTGGCCTGAGATGGAGGCTCAGGCCCCTTCTGGATAACAGCTTCTTGTGCTGACCCTGAAGAAATTCTTCCCAGAAATATTTCACCACAGTGACACTGGTCTCTTGTGACTTACAGCTGATTCTCAGCCCCAGCTAACCAGCATCAATTGTCCCAATTACAACAAAGATTTCACTTCTGGATCTGGTCTCTTTGTTAACAGCTGATTCTTCAGCCCCTGCTGACCAGAACCCACAGATTACACAGTCCTGATGATCTCTGCTTCCCTTTGAAACTAGAAACTTCACAACCCAGGCCTCCATCTCATACAACTCCCTTCAGCAAAACTGCTCCAAGCTCCACAGCAACAAATCTAGGCATTCAATAATCTTCCCAGCCCAAAGTTCCAAACCACAATCTCTCCCAAAACACCAAGTCATGTCTGTCACAGCAATACCCCACCTCTGGTACCAATTTCTGTTCCGTTTGTCGTCCAGTGCTGTGACAAAACACTCTGACCGACACCAACTTGGGGAGGAAGGGTTTATTCAGCTACATCTCCTGGGTCCACAGTTCATCACTTAGGGAGCCCCAAGGCAGGAACTCAGGCAGGAACCTGGAGGCAGAGCGAAGCACAGGCCCGTGGAGGCATGCTGTTACTGGCTTGACTCCCCTGGCTCATGCCCAGCCCACATTCTTATATGGTAACACAACAACCTGCCCAGGGTGGCACCACTCATTGTGGGCTGGCCCGCCCCACTGCTCACAATCAAGACATAGCTCCAAGATGTGGCACAGGCCAATCCAATGGAGCCATCCCCAATTGAGGCTCCCTCAAACCCAGGTGTGTCAAGTTGGCACTAAAGCTATCCAGCGTACCAAGTAAACCTGTTCCCATTTTGATCAAGTTTGTGTTTATAGATCACTTTGCAGTGGGCTTAGATTATTAGGAAAATTTAAATTTCATATGAATGAGTTTTCTAATCCATGAACAAAGTATACCCCTCTAGCTACTCAGACATTTACATTTTTCTCAAATATGTTTTCTGATTTCTAATAAGTTCTGCTGAGTTTATCTCTAAGTTGCACATGAAGTTTTGCTACCATTGTAAATGGTGTCTTTTTGAATGCTTTTAAAATTTTCATTTTTTTTTTTTTTTTTGTTTTTTAAAAAGGCAAAGAACAATGCCAGGCGTGGTGGGTGCACGCCTTTAATCCTAGCATGGGAGGCAGAGGCAGGTGGATCTCTGTGAGTCAGGCCAGGCTGGGCTGCAGAGCAAGTCAAGGACAGCTGGGACTGACAGGGAGACCTGTCTTCAAAAATAAATAAAAATAAATAAATAAATAATAAATAAATAATAAAAAAGCAAAGAACGGCCGGGTGTGGTGGTGCACAGTTTTAATCCCAGCACTCAGGGAGGCAGAGGCAGGCAGATCTCTGTGAGTTCAAGGCCAGCCTGGTCTACAGAGCAAGCTCCATTCCAGCTGGGACTAAAGGGAGACCTTGTCTCAAAAAGACCAAAAAAAAAAAAAAAAAGAGCAAAGAACATGAAAATTTTCAGTGGAGGACTGGTTCTAGAAATGCACTTTTATCTGTACAGCAGATACTCCGAAGACACTAAAAAGAATGAGATGGCCTTGCAGGTGCCAATAGGGAAGAGTTATTGTGGGATATGATGAGAGAAAATCTCAAATGATGGCCCATCTTGTGGTTTATTACTACATGTAAATATCTGTAATGTCCTTCAGGAGTTCTGGGAAGACTGACAGACCCTGGGCAATGTTCTACCTGCCTGAGGTAGGAGGGATTGGGCAGAACCAGGCTGAGGAGGATGGACCACATGCATTCTTTACTCTGACTTGACCCACAGGAGACAATTTTGGAGATGAGACAGAACTCCCAGTAAGGATGGGTTGAGCGTGAAGCATCAGGAAGTGTGAAACTTTTCCTGGAGAGATGAAGAGCTTTCTCACCTCACACAGAAAAGGTACCTGCTTACCCAAAGGATTCCCTCCAAATCCAAATAGTTTACTGGGTACCTGAGCAACTCTTAGGCAGTTGCATCACCAAAATGTCCCATTCCAGTGTGGCTTACTCACAGTCAGTGACACCACTGAAAAGTGTCTTTCTCCAGCCAACTTTCCACCCCTGTTTATTCTAGAATTCCCCAAGACCATGAGCAGTTGGGGCAGGAGGGAGCGATGCCTGGAATCTCAGGAGAGGGTCTAGCGACCCTCCCTCTGCCCAACCCCGGCCCCCGAACCATGGGCCATGCCATCACTGTGTCCCAGCCCAAGAACCACAGGCCGAGCTATCACTGTGCTGTTCTGCACATTTTGTTGCCATGGCTGCAAGCCAGTGTCTTGCATGAGTCACCATAGCAACTTTGCTTCATGATGGTATTGGTTAGGTTATATGCAGTGGACATGGCCACACCAAGCAAGGGTTTCTCTGGTGAGGTCAAAGACTAGGCCTAAATGGTGCCACAGAGCAATGGCAGCCAGTGAGGGAAGGAATGCTTCCATGGTCACAGAATGCTTCCATGGTCACAGAACTCCCCTGACATGCCCCCAGCGTGGGCATGTCAGGTGAGTTCTGTGACCATGGAAATACTGCGCAGAGTGAGACAAATGTGGTCTGCCTTGCACTCCAAAGGACCCCTTTATAAATCACCTAAGAAGTGGAAGACCATTGCAACAAAAGGCTTAAGATCACAAAGAAGACACTAGAAGATAGAAAGATCTACATGGTCATGGATGGTCAGAATTAATACTGTGAAAATGGCTGTGCTGCCAAAGTAACCTGTGGATTCAATGCCATCCTCACCAAAAGTCCAGTGGGATTCTTTCCCTAAAAAATTACTCATTTTTATTGTATGCATATGTACTTGAACATGCATTATGCATGCATGTATGTATGTGTATATGTGTATGTGTGTGTACCATGTGCTTCATGCAGATCACCTGGAACTAGAATTACAGGTGGTCTCAAGCCATCTGATGTGGGTTCTGGGAACCAAATCCAGGTTTCCAGGGCAACTGCTCTTAACTGATCCATCTCTCCAGCCCCCGGTGATATTCTTAACAGAACAACCGTACAATTCATATGGAAACATGAAAGACTCCAAATAGCCAAAGCAGAAAGAGCAATGCTGGAGGCATCACAATTTTCTGTTTCAAATTACTCTGTAGAGCCATAGTGACAAAAACTGCAGGGCGCTGGCACAAAACAGACCAATGGAACAGAGGAGAGGACCCAGAAATAGCCTACATAACTATGACCACCTACGCTTCAAGAAAGGTGACAAAACATACACTGGGAAAAGGAGTCTCTTCAACAACAACAACAACAAAACATTCTCCTACTTTCTTGACAGAGTCTTTTAAAACATGAGAAATTTTTGTTTCCATAAAGTCCAGTTTTTCTAGGTTCATACTTTCAAGATAACATCAAACATTTGTGTTATAGCCATTGTGCCAAATACAGTTTCCAAGCTACTTCATGCCCAGAGCTGGGGTCAGATGGGCCCAAGGGGGTCTAACTGGTTTGAATTGCAGCTCGCTCTTACTTTGGACTTTTTTTATTTTTTTTTTAATTTTATTTATTTCCGTATGTGTATGAATGTATTGTCTGCATGCAAGTCTGTGCACCCGTTATGTGCAACGCTGCGGAGGTCAGAAGAGGGTGTCGGACTCCCCTGGAATTGGAGTTCTCCTGGAATTTGGAGTTTCAGACGGCTCTTGGCCACCATGTGGGTGCTGGGGATCAAACCCGGGTCCTCTGCAAGAGCAGTCGGCACTCTTAACTGCTAGGCCATCTCTCCAGCCCTACTTTTGATCAAGGCTGAGTGAATTTTTGTAGATAATATGAAGTAGGAACACGGCATCTATCCCTCTCCTCGCTACCACCTAGCTGTTCCTGTGCCACTGGCTGAGCAGATGATCTTTTCCCACTGAATAGTCTTGGCACCTTTGTGGGAAATGAATCACCTATAGACATTCCAATTCTGTCCCATTGGATGGTATGTTGGTCCTCTGCCAGTGACAAGCTGTCCCCAGTGATTTTGCATCTTAGAAGTTTTGAAATGAGAATGTAGGGAGTTCTACCTTTCTGTCTCTTCAAATTGTCTGCATTGTTTTCTGCTGGGACAAGATGGTATGACTTAGGATCTTCTTGTCGGCTTCTTCAAAGAAGCCAGCTGTGTTCCAAAGGGGCCACGCTGAGTCTGGAGGTCAACGTGAGGCTTACCATGTTAGCCATGGTGCCGGCCAACCCACGACAGAGTGTTTCATACTTATTTAAAGTGCTTTTAACTATATTCAACAGGAAATCAGGAAACTTTTAGAAAATGTCTCTGATCTTTCAGACTAGTTAAAAAAATCATAAGCTGAAGATGGCATGCAAATGTGCATATTTTGGAGTGATGGATCTTGGAAGGAATAACAACGACAACAAACAACAACAAAGTCTGCATCAAACTGACTGAAACAGTGAACTTCTGCTTGAAACAGTAAACTTCTGCATCAAGAATTTTGAGAGAGACTGAGAAAAAGATGAAAAACATGTTTGGCAGAATACATGAGCTCTGGTGGAGTAGGGGGGGCAGGGGGCAGATCTTGATTTGATTTGTAATGTATTTTGATTTGTATGAAATGCACAGAGCTAGCCAGGTGTGGTGGTGCACGCCTTTAATCCTAGCACTTGGGAGGCAGAGGCAGGCGGATCTTTGTGAGTTCAAGGCCAGCTTGGTCTACAGAGTGAGTTCCAGGACAGCTGGGACTACAGGGAGACCCTGTCTCGAAAAGACCAAAAAAAAAGAAAGAAATGAACAGAGCTTCAAAATAAAACATTGGCTTAAAAAAAATGTCTCAGTGCCTCAGAATGGGCATCTCTGATTATTCCTATCTTTTTTTGTCATTTTCTTTTTTTTTT
>VZQC01011034.1:668241-682338 GCA_009823505.1 Rhizomys pruinosus | reverse complement strand
TAAGCACTCATGGCTAGAAATTTCCCTCTTAGGACTGCTTTTAAAGTGTCCCATAGGTTTTGTTGTGTTGTATTACCATTGTTATTCAGTTCCAGGAATGTTTTTATTTCAGGAGAGTATTGTTTAGTCTCCATGTGTTCTTGTAGATTGTGGGGCTTATTCTGGTGTTGATATTGAGCTTTATTGCATTGTGGTCTGATAGAATGCATGAGATTATTTCAATCTTTTTGTATTTGTTGAGTTTTTCCTTGTGTCCCAGTATATGGTCTATTTTGGAGAATGTTCCGTGGGGTGCTGAGTACAAAGTGTATTCACTGGTGTTCGGATGGAATATTCGATAGATGTCTGTGAGGTCCATTTGGTTTATTGTATCATTCAGTTCAGATGTCCCTCTGTTTATTCTTTGTCCTGTTGATCTGTCCAAAGGACTTAGTGGGGTATTGAAGTCCCCTACTATTAGTGTGCTGGGGTTAATCTGTTCCTTGAGGTCCTGAAGAATTTTCTTTGTAAAGTTTGGTGCACCAGAGTTTGGTGCATATATATTCATGATTGTGAAATCTTGATGGTCAATTGTTCCTTTGATAAAGATGTAATGGTCCTCTTTGTCTCTTTTGATTTCTTCTACTTTGAAGTCTATTTTGTCTCATATTAAAATAGCAACACCTGCTTTCTTTTTGGTACCATTTGCTTGGAATATTTTTTCATCCCTTCACCTTAAGTTGGTGCCTATCCTTGAGATTGAGATGGGTTTCTTGTAGACAGCATATAGATGGGTTTTATTTCCTAATCCAATCTCCCAGTCTACATGTTTTGATTGGGGAGTTTAGTCCATTAATATGTAGGGTTATAATTGAAAGATGGATGTTGCTTTTTTCACCTTATTATCCATTTGCATTTTTAGCTGTGGTTTCTACTTCTGCAGTTATGTTTTTATTAGTTTCTCTTTATAGGTGCTTTGGGATAGTTGCTCTTCTCTTCTGCCCTTTGAATTGCTTCAAGTATTTTCTGAAGAGTTGGTTTTTCCAGACATGTATTCATTCTATCATCTTGTTTATGTCATGGAAGATTTTTCTCTCTCCTTCAGCTATAATCGAAATTTTTGCTGGATATAGTAATCTGGGTTGGCATCCATAGTCCTTTAGCACTGGGAATGCTTTGCTCCATGTTCTTCTTGCTTTCATGGTTTTTGCTGAGAAGTCAGTTGTAATTCTGATGGGTTTCCCCTTGTATGTGACTTGGTTTTCTTTTGTAGCTTTCAGAATTTTGTTTTTGTTTTGGGCATCTAGCATTTTAACTATGATATGGCGTGGGGAGTTTCTTTTCTGATCTTGTCTGTTTGGAGTTCTATGTGCTTCTTGTATTTGTGTGGGTTTGTCTTTTTTTAGTTTGGGGAAATTTTCATCTATTATTCTGTTGAAGATCTGATCAATACTATTCTCTTGAGATCCTTCCCCTTCCTCTATTCCTATGATGCAGAGGTTTGATCTTTTCATAGTGTCCTATATTTCCTGGTTGTTCCACTTTTGTGCATTTTTAAATTTTTTATAATCTTTATTTGAACTTTTTAGTTGCTCTGTGTTATCTTCCAGGTCTGATATTCTTTGTTCTTCTTCCTCCATTCTATTTCTGAGGCTTTTTTCATTCCTTTCCTCTTGATTGGATGAGCGTTCTATTTCCTTTTTCATTTCATCATGTGATTTCTTTAGTATTTCCACTTCCTTTTGGAGCTTCTCAATTTCTTCTTGGTGCTCCTTACTTCGCTGGTTGGCTTCCTTTTTCAGTGTTTCCACTTCCTTCTGGAGTTTGTCATTTTCTCCCTTTTGTTCTTTCCAAAGATTGTCATTGTCTCCCTCTAGGTCCTTCTTGAGTTTTTAATTCTCTCTCCTTAATTCTGTGACTTCTTCTTTATATTCTTAAATTCTCTGAATAGGTCTGCAATTGTTCCTCTAAGATCTGTTTCTTGGGTCACCTCTAGGGGGATCCCACTGTAGCAATCTCCTACAGGGTTGGTAGAGCTTGGTGTGAAATTATCCTGCACCTTTCCCATGTTGTCCCTTCATCATGTCCCTGGCATGTGTGTTTCCCTTTTTTGCCTATATTCTGATGTGAATCCCAAATGGTTTTTCACTGTGATGAAGGCTTGCTTTGCTTGGCTCCTTCAGATGCCTTTTTTCCCCCTTCTTATTTATGGAGTGTTGACTTGTCTAGGTTTCAGGCTTTCAATTTTGTTTATATATTGGAAGTCTAATTCACTCTTCCCTTTCTGCTCTAAAGGTTCTCCAAAAAAATCCACTTGGACACTCTCTCAGCAATTCCAGTTGGTGGTGGTGGTGGGGGGGATATGCCTGACTTAGCCTGCACTCTGGTACTCTGTGCTTCAGGTGGTCCTGGCAAGGCCCTGACCTGACCACTGTGCACTCAAGTCTCACAATGGTGACAGGCCCGGTTTTACTACCAGCTACAAAGGCGAAGGGCAACCCGGCCCAGACAGCCACACCCGACAAGGGTTTAATAGGCCCATGTTTGATCCCAGCAAGCAGGGCCACTGCACCCTGCCACAAACCAATGAATCAATTATCCAGCAACCCAAGAGTAGATCTATCCTAAAATCTGCCTGGCTGAAGCACCCGGCTCCTACCTGTGCTTCAGGTGGTCCTGGCGAGGTCCTGACCTGACTGCTGTGCACTCAGGTCTCACAATGGCGACCTCTCATGGCATTTTACACACAGTGTGGGTTGATTTTTTTTTTTTTTTTTTGGTCTTTTCAAGACAGGGTCTCCCTGTAGACCGAGGGTGGCCTTGAACTCACAAAGATCCACCTGCCTCTGCCTCCTGAGTGCTAGGCTTAAAGGCGTGTGCCACCACACCCGGTGGGTTGATTTTTTAAAAGTATTTACTGATTTTTTTTGAGAATTCCATACGATATATTTAATCATATTTAGACTCTTCTCCCACCTGTGCCCTTCCTTGCCCCCCACATAATTTCATGCATCCACTGTATGTATTCTAAGGCCTTACCAAGTCAGGCTTGTATCCCAAAGTGTCCTTCACTGCGGGTCCACCCACTGGAGCCTGGTTAGCCTACCCAGAGTCCCGTCTTTAAATGAGACTGACTTTCCCCCTCCAGGCAACCACCAGTTGCAAATAGTTCTTCAGATAGGGCAGGGGTTTCCTCTCCCCTTTCCTACTTCTCTGCTGGAAGTAGGCTTGAGCTTATGTGGGACTTGTGCATGCTGTCACCTCTGCTGTAAGTTCATATGAGTAACTGTCCATCTGTCTGGAAAGCCTGCCTTATGGTTATCCACCAACTCTGGCTCTCACAATCTTCCTGTCCCTTCCTCCATAACGATGCCTGAGCCTTGGGATGTTACCTATTGAGGATACGTGCTCTTCAGTCCCTTATTCTTTGCACTACTGGCTAGTCGTAGGTCTCTGTATTTATCACCATCTGCTGCCTAAGGAAGCTTCTCTGATGAGAGTTGAGAGACACAATGATCTGTGTATAACAGGTAATTAGGAGTTGGTTTCATATTCTATCTATTTAGCAGAATATTATTTTTAGTAGGCTCTCCCCTATGGTCTGTGATATCAGTGTTAGATATGGACTCCATCTTGTGATGTGAACTTCAAATCCAATCAGAAAGTGGTTGGTTATGCCTATAACATTGATGTCACTGTTGCACCAGTGGACATAACTTGCCAGTTATTGTTGTAGTTCCCAAGATTCACAGAGGGCTAAGGCTGATGATGACCCCTTCTGTTAGCATGGATAGCTCCTTCCAGCATTGTGACAGCTAGCCAGTAGAGATGAAGGTTTGAAGTCAGTGCCACTTGATTTCTCTGTGTTCTACAGCTCCTGTCTGTACTGGGTTGACTGACTTTTGATCATCTCTGTGATCCTCCCTTGTGAACTGATGGTGAATTTTCTCTTTCTGAAGATGACGCATGAGTTCTTACTGACCTGCAAATGCTTACTGTATGCTAAAGACCAAACCCTCTTGGGTATGTTTTTTCTCTCTACTGAAGGCTCTGCCCTCTTTCAGGTCCTGTGTTCTGCCAGTCCTCTGACAGTAGTGTGGATTCAATCTCAGCCTTGACTGGGTCATGGCTGATGAGCTAAGTGAGCCTGCCATGAGTTTACTTTTCGAAGTGGTGTGGTTTGATGGGTCAGGGAGACACCATGGATCCTTTGAATCCTGTTTCCTGTGCTGTTAACACCTGAGGTTTTGTCACCACTCATTCCCTTTTACTCTTTTTTAAAAAAAATGTTTTTAATTTTATTTTATTTTTGTATGTGTATGACTGTATTGTCTGCATGTAGGTTTGTGCACCCGTGTTGTGCAATGCTACGGAGGTCAGAAGAGGGTCTCGGATTCCCCTGGAACTGGAGTTCTCCTGGAATTGGAGTTACAGACGGTTCTCAGACGCCATGTGGGTGCTGGGGATCAAACCCGGGTCCTCTGCAAGAGCATTCGGTGCTCTTAACCGCTAGGCTATCTCTCCAGCCCCCTCCTTTTACTCTTAATTCAGCTCCTACCCATCCTCACCTTGTAACACTAACAAGCTAGCTCATACCTTCTTCCTTGCTGGCCTCCTGGCTTTGAAGTCCAGCCCCCCGGAGCTGCCTCAGTGGAACTGGGAACCATCACCCTCCCACATCTGTATCACGTGACCAGTCCCCCCCCACACACACACACACTTCAGGTGGACAAGGCTCCAGGGAAGAAGAGCCCCTGGCTCTTCTTCAAGGGATACAGATGTGTGACATTGGTCGAGCTTTGAAGCAAGGCCCTCCTGAGCTCTCTAGTGCGTATGGGATGAATCAGTTTCCTTTTACAGCCTGACCAGATGGCCCGGGCAGAATGGAGACCTCCAAGCCAGGGCAGATTGGTTGGGATCTTCCTAGAAATATGCTTCCTTCTGCTCCCATACAGATCTCAAGGATGTCAGAAACCTAAGCCGGTGGAAGATTAATGAGACCATGTTTGGCATCTGACCTTGCTTCCAGGCAGTCATCTAACCCTCCCTCTGTTTTGCAGTGCTAGGGGTCAGACCTAGAGCCTCTTACACACTAGATAGGCGAGTGCTCTAGTACTGAGCCACACCCCCATCATCTAATCTTCCTGGTTGCAGTATCCCCACCAAGACAGTATTCTGGGAGCACAGTGTGAGCTGTGAGGTGCTCCGCAAGGTGCTCTGCAAGCCACTGAGCCACGAACACAGCCACTGACTGGTTAAAAATGTATACAGCCTTCTGCTTACTCCAGAAATTCTCCAGAGAAACTTGAACCAGAAATGTTTGCCTCCACAGTCCTGTTGACTCCCATCTTGTCCCTGGTTCATTCTGGAAGGGACGAAATGCCCTTCTAGACCTAGCCTAAGTCAGGCACTGCTGTGCTCTTACCCTCGCCTCAGCTGCTACACCATGGGAGCTACCCACACAGCCTTGAGATGGTGACAAGCACAGCATGCTCCTACAGGTTCCTACATCACCTCCAGGAGACTGTGGTTGGGGCAGCTTGTGAGGAAGCCACTGCATCTGCCTGGGGCAGGCTGGCTTCACTCAGGAGTGTGTCTGGACCTCTGCATTAAGACTGGAGGGCCAAGGAGTCACCTCCAGTCTTTACCCTGCCCAGCTCCTGAAGTCTTGGTGCTAAGGTACTGAGTGTCCATCAGTTCTGAGTCCTGCATGGCACAGAGCTGATGAAAAGTGGGTCGAGATGAAATGAAGCTGACTACTACACAGGAGGACATAGTGTAGCTCCGTGGGCTTCCATGGAGCTGTAAGGTCAGCTAAGACTTGGGTGCCATTGGGTGCCACTGAGTCCTGCTAAAGATTATCCCTGCCCCAGTTATTTAGCCGTGGCTGGTTTCAGAACTAATCAGTGCAGTTCTGGTCATGCGTATGGGTTGTGGGGACTGGTAGAATCCATATAGCACCACAGACGAGTCTACACCTGCTCCTCAGCCACCTTCCGCTCCTCCAAGGAGACTTGTACCACTTATCCCCAGGGCAGGAATCCGGGTGTGGGGTGGGGAGACGGGGAGATTGGTCCACCCTCACTCCTCACTCTGCATCAGCAACCAGCTCCCTGTGAAACCTGCCGCTCTACACTGGGACATGACAAATGACCAAAAAATCAATTTGTAATCTGATTGGAGGTTTTTGATTTCCTCTGATGAGTTTAAATTTCATTAAAAGCAACCTTATTCCAACATAAAAGGAATCCTTGAAGGGTAAAACAGAGGATTGTCTCATGGAGTATAAAGCAACCCCACTCTTTTGTGTGATTTATTCACGGCATTAATTGTAAGGGCCAGCCCTTGGTGTCTGTTGGCAGCTGCATCGTTATCAGGGCCTGGGATCGGCCAGGGCGAGCTCAAAGCACAAGGACTCACATTCAAAACTCACTCTTCGGCATATTGACACTTCAGTTATCAACAGCCCTTTTCATCTGCAGGGAGGGAGCTGGCAGCTCATGGGGCAGGAACGAGCTAGGCATCATTGCTGTGCCTCTGTGCATTCTCCTAATTGTATGTATTCTCTGGAAAAAATAATCATCGGAGTCTCTTGTCTTGATGAGAAATTGACATTTTCTGAGGACTTCTTTGGGCGCTCCGAGCAGGGGAGATAAGACCCGGAGTTGTTTTAAAGCGGGCAGCCTTTCTTTCCTTCCAGGGACTCCTTTATTGCTCTCGTTGACCCACTTGATGAGTATAGATTTCACGAGGTCTTTTTCAGCATTTGAACTATAAAAGGTTCAGAACGACACCACCCCTTATAGACAAAAGATAACCTTGCCCTTTGAATATATTGATTCTTTATTAACTAGGCTGTTTAATGCAATGAAATGAGGCATTAGATTGAAGCCCATTTCAAGTGCTTTGAATAATCTTTAAAAGCTTGAAAGACCTTAAAAGGAGGTGATACTTGACAATAGTTGGCTACAGCTTGAGAGACTCAGTGCCGGCCTCTGGTTTGAAACCCAAGCATTTCCCCTTCTGTCTGCCCAGGTTATAGACCTAATATACCAGCTCCAAGGAGCGGTGTTCTTGGTTGGACAACCCCCTCTCTGGCTCTGGCAACTTGGGAAGGTGGGGAGGGGGCTTTTTAACACTTTGCTTCTCTTTAAAGCCAGACCGAGGCACTGACAAAAGGAAAGGGTATTCACAAGTTTCTTTATGTTTTGAATAATTGTTTCCTGTTTTGCTCAGCAGAACAAGTAATTAAGATGACATTTCTGAATACTAATTTAGATCACACTTATGTGAATGTGTGACAGAGCTGCAAGCCAAAACATGCAAAGCCAGCTTTTCATTGAGGAGAAAATGAAAAACGCCAAGTGAAGTGGAGTGGGGCGAGGGGAACTGTGTAAATTAGACCCTGTGCTGAAGGCTGACCTCACTGGAGTCAGAGCCCTGGGCTCCATCTAGGTGCCTCTGACAGTAGCCAGAACAGCGCAGATGGTAGGGTGTGCTGAGTGGCGATGGGTGTGGGCATCCTTCCTATCTACCCATCAGCACTGGCTTCCAGGCCCCTGCCCACTGCTCACAAACAGGCTCTCCTGACCTGGTTCTGGCCAAGCAAGATGTGGGGGTTCAGCCAGAAGGGGCTACTGAGTGCTGGGGAGGTCGGAGCAGGTGCTGTCAAGCCCTCCCATCCTGAAGTTGGCACCCAAGCCCCCTATGAACCTCAACATCATTTACACCTTGCAGAAACAGTCCAGACCCGAGAGCATCACGTGAATCTATGGTACCTATGGTGTCAGAACCACTCCTGGAACAGTGTGCTGAGTGAGCCATTCTCCTCGTGGGCTGGCTGACTTATGTTTCATAATTCCGGAAGTTTCTTTGAAGAATGGTTTGGATCTTGGGTGGGCCCAAGATGTGGAAGTGAAACCCCCAACGAGTTTGTCAGTCATTTTAATAATCAAAACAGATAAAATTACCAAAAGTGAAATTCACAGACAAGAAATACTTTAATTAAATATTGTGTAAAATGAACATTTTTATACAGTTAAATATCTGAAAAAAATGTACAGATAAAACAATCTTATTGTAGGGTCTCCGACAGCAAAATCTACCATTTAGTGAAGCGCTCGGTTTTTGACATAATGAAGCAATGAGGGCGTCAACTAGTCAGTCTAAAACACAAACCAGGTGCGGGCGTGAGGGCACTTGCTAATGTTCCCAACATTAGATCAAATCCTTACACAAAATAAATCGGAAGCAATTTAGTTCCAAAGTGACTTCTCAGGCTATTCCAGCAAGCCCCGCCCTTCCAGGTGTCACAATGCCAGAGGGAGACCTGCGGACCAACAGGACGTCCTTCCTCTTATTCAGTCCCTGGAATGGACACTAAGTTACACATTGGTGTGTGTGTGTGCCCCTCCTTTTTGTTTTAAATCTGACTTCTGTGGTTTGCAATGCTTGCTGCCAGGGCATCAAGTGCAAAAGAAGAAAAAGAATCCTGACTCTTTTTTTCTCTCTCAGAGGGTTTGGCACTAACAGGCAGTGTCTGAAGGTGGTCGTTCCAAGCACAGACAGTGCTGTTGGATCTGACCACAAAAAAGGGAATATTTAAAAAATTAACTAAAAAAACCAGCAGTGTTCCCCGACAACCCCCCTGACTCCAAGGTGGGCTTCAGAAGTCAGAAAGCAGCAAACAGACCCAGGAAGGAGCAACCGGCGGACAGGAGGTTTGTGCTTTTGTTTCTGTGTGTGCACGTTCATCGTCTCCAAATATTAACGATTATGGTGTCAGCCTGTGATAAAATAGCACAGTTCTTCAGAGAAGTCCACTTTTAAGGCATCAGAGAAGTTAATGTGGCAAACATTTTTAATTAAAACATTGGAAGTAAATTTTATTTTAAACTTTTAGGCCTCTGAACTTTTTTTCCAGTAAACACAGTTCAGCTATGTGGCAAAGTCATAGGTGGTAGCTAAAATGACTTTTTTTTTTTTTACATTCTACAAAAAGAAAAAAAAAAAAAACAAAATAAAACAAAAAATAAGGACACAGCCCCAGACAGTGTGGCCAGTTCGCGGCCGCTCCACATGCACAGAATCTACGAGGGTTTGTCACGGCCTGTGACACCGTTTTCTTTTGACTATACAACGAACTTTTTTTTTTCAAAAGTATTTGTTCAGATAACTTAAAAATAATATAAAAATAAACAATGAATTTGACTTTTCCTCAACATAAAAAAGGGGTAGAAAGTCTAAACAATAGCAAAAGTTTTAAGTACAAATGAAATGTAAGGACATAGGTTCATTTTAACAAAAGAGATTAAAGAGACAGTTCTTGGCTTCTGTTCTTCCCGTGTCACAACACTGGGCCACGATCAAAAACCAATACAGAAGAGTGAGAAAAGGAAAAGGCGGGAAAAGCAATGTACAAAATTTCAAAGATAAATACAATATTTATAATTGATATGTTACAAAATAAAGTCCCTTAGCAACCGCAAGTGTTCATGGGAAAGAAGTGTTGAATGAAAGACCATTTTATTCCTTATAAGACACGTTAGGAATAAAACTCAGTTTTCCCTAAATATTTTAAGTGGATCTGAAAAAAATTCAAGACAAGTGTATAAATATTTAGCTACAACTTTGGCAAAATCACAAAAGTCTACAATTTTATAACCACATACAAAACACATTAGGGAAGAAGGGTCTAGAAGTCAAAAGGACAATTTCTGGTACAAGAAACATAGACCTCACAGTAGCCTAAAGAATGCAATTATACAGTGCTAGCAAAAGTTGAAAAAATGTTGTTGATCGTAACAGGAAGCTCTAGCGGTGGGAGAATGTGGGGCCAACAGACAGTAGCATTTTCTTTTTCTCTGTCAGTGTGCTTGTTGAAGGCAAGAGATTTGATATCAAAGTTACAATTTCTAACTACAATAAGTTACAAAGTTTCATTTCATTAAGATGAAGTAAAGCAATGATAAGCCCGCCCTCCCCCCTCCCTGCCACCCCGATGCTCCGTCATATCATCCTCTTCCAGTTAATGGCTCATACCTCCTTGGCCCCCTTTTTTTCACCACAAAAAAATATTTCACATTATAGAGATACACAACCATTGTGAATCTAAATATGAGTACAGAAAAATGTCTGGAGGCGTTTCCCCTCAGTGTTTCATGGGCATCAAAATGGTGCATTCACGAAGTCTCCCCACACAGATAGCACGCACTAGACAGCCAAGACGGAGTCAGAAACTTTATACAAAATAGGCGTCGCTTTGTTTTTCCTTTTTCTTCAGGACTGAGAAATGTGAAAATGTGAGAAAAGTTCAGTCAGTAAAATGGAATTGTTCGTGAAGGAGTAGGTTTGTTCGCATGTTGATTCTTAATAGTTTAAATAAAATCTTTAAACGTCTTTTAGAGCATTCAACGGCTGCTGATTTTTTTAAAGATAGCCTTTCCACCAGCATGTTTCAACACACTACACGTGTCCCCTGAAGTCCGTCCTTGGATGTTGGATGCTGCCAAGGTAAACAGAATCCCTCACATGGGCGGGACTACCAGCCCAGACATAGCTGTAAGAGAGAAGAGACAGCAGTTAATGCCGGCCACCCCGCACGCACACCCTCGTGTGGATCCTGTTCGCCCTTCCTGTGCTGGGGTCCACAGGGAGGCCAGACTCGCTGGAACCCCTGCTCGCCAGCTTTGCTCACAGAAGAGGTGTGCTGGGAAGTCTATTTCTCGGGGTGGGACACACCGATGGCATGGTCTCTTCAGGCCTTCCTGGCACTGAGACCTGTCTCCAAAGTCTCTGCAGAAGGGACTGGCATGTGTGTGCAAGGAAAGGGCTGCTACCTCACAGGCGCCTCAGCATTTTGTTCAATGCAAAAGGAAGCCCAGACTCTCTGGAGAGACAGGAACCAGCCTGGTATCAGCTGTGACAACAGCCAGAGCTATCTTGCAGGCCTTGTTCTTCCTAAATGAAATCCAGTTGCCTCGACTTCCCCTATGCCTTTCGGGCCCAGGCTCTGACCTCCTACTAGTAGCTCTGTAGCGTAAGGGTGAGTCAGGCTCTCAGATCAAAGCCACATGTGGCCCACCTGCTCTGGAATTTCAAGGCCAAGGGCCAGGGAGAGATGTGACCACCGCATCTCCTCGGGGAGCTTTGTTTTCTCTTAGAATAAAAGAGAAACTGCGCTCCAACAGTGTAGCCCATGCGCTGGAGCGAACTCCTGGTACGAATGTAATTTAAAATCTTTTAACTCTGGTGTTGTTTAATTTTTGTCAGAATGACTGTTCTCATTAATTTATGTATAACATATTAATACATTTGTTCATGTAGTGATGTGAGCTTCAATTTCTCAGTCCATTAATTTCAACGATATTAATTTATCTCCGACTCACCGTTACAACTTTACGGTTTGGCAGGCCCATGTGTACACACTGCTTACGTGGTACCACCTAGTCGGCCTCGATGCTGGGGCCTGTCCAGAGACACCTGCCCTCATAGCCTGTCTGCTAAGCAGCACTGGCCTGGTGCCCAAGGACAGCTCAGAGGCCGGGTGGCGGCACACGGGGCTTGGGCATCCCATCAGCACTGACAGATGTGAAGACAATTAGTTCAAATTGTTGATACCTTTCCAGTTCCTTTTTTGAGCATTAGTTCATCAAAGTGAAATATGCCACCGACTTCACAAAAGGGCCAGTTTGTCTTCTCCACGGTTGCGTCCTCGGCACCCAGCAGAGAGCCTGGCACACAGTAGGCGCTCATTAAATACTGGTTGAATGGGTTGTGTCTAAAGGAGAAACTGGGTTTGCCTTTCACCTGGAGGAGCACATGCCCAAGGTGGTGTCTGAAAGAGGCCAGATGATGGCCACTTACTTCAAGTGGCCTGTGGCCCCATGCGTCATGGGGAGCCACGTGGAAGGCCAGAGGCCTAGGAGCACCGTGTGGCTCTGCGGCTGCACAAGGCACAGGCCACACGCAGCATGAGCTGCCCTCGGTGCTGGGCAGGGCTGGGTTCCTGCTCCACTTGTTCTGGCTGTGGACAAGCGTGTCCATGTGGTGCCTCCCATGCTCTTGGGCCAGCCTTTCCCCCTCTGAACTGAAGGAGGTGGCTCAGAACATTCTCTCCAATCTCCAGACAGGTTTGCCACTCAGCAATTGGGCAATGGGGCTCAGATCACCCTGGGCCAGGAATCACAGCCCTCTCCAAGAGGCAGCAGAGCCATGTAGACTCCCGTTCTGTGGGTACGGTTAAATAAGAACACCCCCTCCCCCACCTAGTGACAAAGGGAGGGGCAGAGAATGGAACGAGCTCTCTGGGTGGCACAGGGACCCATCTAGTCTGAGGCTATTTGGCTGTCTCCTGAAGAAGAGGCAGCAAGCCTGGGCTCTAAAAAGCAGAGTCATGCCCTGTGTGGAGAAGGGCCAGGCCTGGGGGCTCTGCTGAGTTGGGGCTACGATCTCACCTCAGTCCTGTTCCCCCTCAGTGTGGCTCCACCCCTGGGGACACAAGAGCTTTACTTCAAGGACAGTGTGTTAGAAGGATGATCTGGATAAAACCAAGAGGCAGAATCTGGAACATGTTGGGGCTCAAGGACCCAGTGGCCTTTAGGTAGACACAGGGCAGGACGAGGCTGACCAGTGAAGCACATGCAAGGCCACGGGCATGCAAGGCAATTGCAAAGGAGCCGCAGGGCCGAAGCACCCACCCATGCCGCCCTCACCTTGCAGTCCGTTCCCGTTGGCGCTGGTGCAGGAAGGAGGAGGCGAGGCTTGGGGCCGGACCACGGGCGCAAAGGCGCTCTTCTGTTTCACTGCGGAGATGACATTGGCAGGTGAGAATGAGAAAATGCCGTGCGTGCTGCTACAATTTGAAGGGAGGGTGACCGAAGAGGCTGCCATGGTGGGGCTGGACGGCACTACTGCAACAAAGCAAACATGGTCAGCACGCGCGGGCCGTGGCGCAGCACCACGGCGAGAGCTCCAGGGCCTCGCCTCACACAGGGAGGGGCCACAAAACAAGACACGACATGCTTCTGGCTCGGCCACTCTGGATAACAGGCAAACGCTTTGGGATTGGGCTTCCTCTTCCAAATTGAGCAGCCCCAGGTGGTTCTGATTTTGTTTTGGTTGGCCAATGGGATGGCGTGGGGAGGTACTGTTTTAGGTCAATTTGTGGTTGTCATTTGGATGCCCAGCCTCTGGGGCCACCCTTCCTTTTATCCAGTAGCTCACATCACAGAACATCCAAGCAATACACACACTCCACTCTGTAGTGAATATGAATCTGCGTGATGACGTGTGACAAAAACAGACACTTACTGCCGTAGGGAGAGTTAGCGGAGGAGCCATTAAGAAATCCAGGCGAGCCAGGGACCCCTAGATTGGCCATGGCGCCACTTCCATATCCATTCATGCTAGTGCTGACTGTGTTGTAATTGGACTGCTGGGGAGTACTGCTGGGGACGTAGCCTCTCGGGGACACGCTGCTTGTATTGCGACTGTAGCCGACTGTTAAAATGCCCCCCCCCGGCCAAAAATAACATTATTATCAGCGACAGACACTTGGGGGGGGTTTCCCCAGAATCTCTCATATATTCAACATTTTTAATTGACGGTGACTTTCGTCTGGCCCAGGTTTCTCCAGCCAGCTCGGATAACCTTATCGCACCAACCCTACCTTCACTGTCTCACTCAGGAGCCCTGCTCCGTCTCTCCTGGCTTCGACGGCCAGCCAAAGTGTGCTTCGATCTAACCGTCAGCTGCTTCCATGTATTTCTTTAGAAGCAATTACCAACAGCTCGGATTCCTGGCCTGTTCCCCCACACTCTCTGAACTTTCAGCCTCAGCAGACCTCCAAATGCCATAGCTGACAAAGAGAACTTGTTTGTGGCTTCAGCTTCCCTGAAAAGGCTGTCTGGGGGTCTTGGTTATTATAGCCGCTGTTTCTGTGAGCAGGGTTGTGGGGGGGGGGTGTCAAAGCTCCTTGTCTGCTGCGGGGTGTGGGTGACTGTGAGCACAGCCAGCAGCACAGTTGGGGTGGCTGTGAGGTGTTGCCTGTGTGTCTTGCACAGAGGAAGTGGCCTAAACTAGGCTTAGAGCCAACTCAAAGGCTACGCCGGTGTGACC
>VZQC01011034.1:660741-663241 GCA_009823505.1 Rhizomys pruinosus | reverse complement strand
TTGGAGGGGTCCTCCTCCACCTCTGGAAGTGTCACAGGGTTGCCTAGAAGAAGCTGGGTACTGCCCAACCAGGACCCCTAATGGCCATCAGGGTCCTGCAGACACCTGGGGCAAGTGACAGAGGAAGGCAATACTGGATCCCCCCCCAATTCCCGGGACAACTGCCAGGATCTCTTCCTGGAGAGTCACTGGGCCTCAGGCGGTGTGTACGCGGGCCTGCCCAGGGCAATGGCATTTCTGTGGGTAGGATGGGCAAGTCCCTGGGCAAGCCTCATCTAACGCAAAGCCACTCCTTGGCTGAGGCTGTCAGCAAAGCCTCATATTGGTCTTGGTTCTTCTGGGAGTAGGCTGCTGCCGCCGCCAGGCTAACCCTCCAGAACAAGAACCCCTCCGTGAACTGCTCTGCACTTGAAAAATGTCTTCCCCAGGCTCAGAGGGTTCTAACAGTGAATATCTGACATTCCTTGCTAGCATGTTCACAAATTAAAAAGGAGCCTAATGATATTGCTTATGTTCATGCTGAGCATTAAAAAGGTAATGTCGAAAAGGTTTTATTGTGTTAATAAAACTCAGAGGTGGTCAAGACTTGGGTACACACAGGGATGGAATGCAAAATAATCAGTCATAATGTTATGACTTCATTTTTCATTTTGCATTTTCAACTCTGCCTTGGAAATCAGAGAGAGCGTCTAAAGACGGAAAGAGAAAATTATATCAAAGTAGAGGAAAATTGTAGGCTTGACTTATCTTTAATGTTATACATCAAAATGGAATTTCTGTGATATGTGGCGTGTGCATAAACAACGGGGGCAGCGCTTGTCTTTGTTAAATGTAAATGGAAAGTCCCCTAGATATTAATATGTGGACTTCATTTGTTAGCCTGCTAAGTCAGGGACTTATAACAAAAGCTTTGTAAACAAAAGATTAAACTGAATCGAGCTTTAGAAAATGAAAGGAAAACAAGAGTCAAGTAATCACAGATCAGACTGGGGCTGCCTAGATGGAAATCAGTGCAGGCTACTGGAGTGGAAAATGTTTAATTGAACTATTTCATTACTCGGAAGTTTATGTCCCCCTTGCAGAATCCAAAATATTGGTTATCAGAAAAACCATTCTTTTCTTCCTTTAAAGAGATGGCCCTTCAAAGAAGCAACATAAAAAAGAGCCCATATACCCCCTCTCACCTTCGCCACCTCTCAAGCGGCCAGGTAGAGGCTGGGAGGCTCCCTGAACCTGTTGGCTTTGCAGTAGGTACACACTTTGGGACATCTGGTATTCTCCCCACGGCATCCTATATCCCCAAACCAGAACCGGCCTGGCAGTGACCCCAACCTATGCTGAATGGGGCAACACATGTTCTTGTACTAACCTTAGGTAACCTTTCAGGATCACCTGGATGTCTGGGGATCACTTTCTGCAACCTCTGGAAGCCGTAATCTATGGTGGGCTCATTAAGGGCTGCAACAGGACACAGAAACACAGAGCAGGTTAATCATGGTTACCTTGTCCACTGTGCGTCCACTGCTGCCCTGCAGGTGCAGCTCTCCTTCTCCGGCCTTTCAGGCGAGCACCCCTGCATGGTTGTGTTCCCTTAAGGAACAGATCACCCCCCCTTCTTCTGCATATAAAAGCCATGATTATTCATAATCTATAATTAGAATGGAAGACAGTCAAGGGGGGGGCTCAATATATTGTAAAAATGGTGGTGTGGTCACAAAGTGACAGGTCTTGGGACCATATATAGCCATCACCACAGCTGTGATGCAGCGTCTGCCTCACACGGTGCATTTTGCACTGGCCAGGGATTTATGGGAGACCGGCAATTATGACATATGTCCGGCTATTGCTACCCTCAGATTTATCCCTGTGGTCCTTTTTTGTCTAGCATATTGCCTGAGCACAGACCAGGCAGGAGGAACACTTATTTTTGCAAAGCTTTAATAATCTGTGAATGGCTGACTACAAACTGATATAGAGCACTATCACTCCACAGCCGCAATCCACCAGCCCCACGAAATTGCCGGCCACAAATAGTAATTAATCTTTTTATCCCTCAAATTGTAATTTTGACTATGAACTGTGCGTGGCCATAAATCAGAGGCACATGCACTGTGTATAGTGCATGAATCATAGTCGGGACTCCATCCGACTGCACACACTGTGTTTAACAAGCTTTATAAGGAGCCATCGGGCTTTATTACGGCTCTGCCTGACTCCAACAAAAACTGAGCCCGGAGGCCCGGGGACGCGAGTTAAGATGAAAATACTTATTAGAGTACATTATTTCTTGATGTAGATATCGTTTTCTGTGGAGTAACTCCACAGTGCATGGCGCGACATAAATCAGGAGGTTTTCGGAGACTAATAAGCCCTGCCGCCATCTATTCATTACTCCGCCCGCAATTTGGGCCATCACTCGTTAGTAATTTGATGATTAACACCACCCAACTCTGCAGGTCTGCAGAGCACAGGAGAACACAAAAGGCCATGGCTTCCTAAG
>VZQC01011034.1:645741-653241 GCA_009823505.1 Rhizomys pruinosus | reverse complement strand
CTACACTTGGGGGGCTTTTGAGGATCCCAGCTATGGGCTGAAGGACTGCCACTTAGGGTCTCTAACCTCGTTTCCCAACATGGTTTCCCTCTTCAGTCTCCTCAGAGGCATCTTAACTCCAATTCTTTCAGGCTGAATATAGAAGAAAAGGAATATTCAGAGGCAAAGCCTTTAAAGATACGTTCGGGATTCACATAAGCACTGGAATCTTCAAAAGCACAGGCCTTGTGCACAGGGTGCTGGACTCTGCATGTCATACAGAACAGCCCTACTGACCAGATGGGGTAACGCACGCCTGTGATCCCAGCACGCAGGAGGCAGAGGCAGGAGGATCAGGAGTTCAAAGCCAGGGTAGACTACATAGTGAGATTAAAAAAAAAAAAAAGAAGACATGAAAGGTATAGGAGGGACAGGGACAGTTGGGAAGAAAATGTGATAGGGAGAGGGATAAGAAGATAGCAGGGGTAAATGAGCAAAGTCACACCAGCACATGATGAAACTGTTAGTGGAATTTCAAAAACAGCAATTTAAGTAAAGAAAGAAATGACCAGCCTTGAGTTCCACATGTGCTCATGGCCTGAGGAGGCTGGCCTCACCTTTGTCCCTTGAGTCCCACACGTGCGCATGGCCTGTGGAGTCTGGCCTCACCTGTGTCCCTTGAGTCCCACACGTGCGCATGGCCTGAGGAGGCTGGCCTCACCTGCGTCCCTCAGAACGTCTCCTGCCCTCAACTTGCTCCCTCCAGTAGCCCATGAGGACTTCACTCTCTCCTGAAAATGCCCTGCTCCCCTGCTAAACCAGGGTGTAGCCCCTGAGACATTTCCGCGGGAGCCCCCAGGGAGCCCTGTCCATCCCTTTCACACAGGTCTTAGGAGCAGTGTTTTCATTAAGGCTGATTGTATTAACTTCCTTTCTGTACCCTGTTTGTTCCCCACAAGACTAAGTCAGCTGGATCTTAGCACAGTGTCTACACTGAAGGTCTGTCACCCCACAGACTGCAGATTCCAGGCCCCAAGCTGCACAATAAAGACAGAGCTGCTCCCCGCCTCTAAGAACCCACTGCTGGGAGGGCAAGGTGTGCTACCCCTCATGTAGACCCCAACCACAATGCCTATGAGAGCTGCTGGTTTCCCTCCCCCTAGTCATCAGTAGTGACCAGCAGACCCTGGCCCAGAGAGGCATGAGGCACACACTGACATACACTTCACCACCATCAGGTATAAGACAAGACACTCTTGATGGCCATCCCAATCTGAGGGCTTTCCTAAGCTCCTGGGTGAGGACCAGTGAACGTGGCCATCAATTTCAGGGGGTAAGGAAGAGGGTATGTTGGCCACTGGTGGATGCAGCGACCCACTTCCCCCACATGAAACCACGACAAAGACCAAACAGGACCCAGGGCCCAGTTCAACTCAGGACTTCCAGCAATGAGCTCCCAGAAGGCAAGGAGACCCATAAAGCCTGCAGGAGCCGTGTGCTAGTCTCAAACTATTCACCTGGCAGGTGACTGCCGTTTCCCTCACTCAAGGAAAATCTTCAGTCTTTGGCTTGGGATAGACCAGAGCCCAGCCAACAGTCACTTGCCACAGTGAGGGTCCTTCAGCCATGAATGCCCTGCTGGAGCCTAGACCTTCAGTGTGGTGTGTCCCGAGTGCAAAGGGGTCTCAAGCTTCTGTGGAAGCATTTGCATTGTGAACAAGGTCATCAAGGCAAAATCACTGAGTCAGTGTCCCAAGGACAGGATGTGAGGTGAGTGGCTACTGCTCACACATGGGATGAGTCCACTGCCATGGAGCCGTGAGGACCAAGAAGCTCTGTCCGCACTCACCATGACCATCAAGAAGCTCCGCCCACAACACTCACCACGACTATGAAGCCAAAGGGGACATGGCAAAGATCAAGGGGGTGAAAAAACGGAGGAAGAATCCAGCAGAACCGCTGAACCCATGGCCTCTAGACGGTCAGCTGTGGCCTCACACTGTCTAGAGGGGCAGATCTAGGCCCCAAGGAGGCTCAGAGGTCCTGGGAATTCCCTTTCCTAGCATGGATATTGTCCACATGTGGGAGACTAGAAGTGGGGGGGGTCTCAGAAGAGAGTACAGACTACAGAGGAAGAGCATGGGACATAGGGTAATGCTGTGTGCACGATTTGGGGTGGGGTGGTGGGGTGGGGTGAGGGGAAGGGAAAGGGGAATATGTCTAAACTGAACTGATTAATGATGTCTGAAATACACAAAACATGAATAAAAGCATTATTTTTTTAAAAAAGCGAACTTCCCTCTGAACATGGCATATACCAATATCTACAGCAGCCCCAAGTCCCTGGGGTTTGCTTTTTAAACTGTCTCAGGCTCCCTAACACATCTTCAATGGTATGCAACACTCTAGCCCATCCCTACAAAGCCAAGTCATCCCATCCACTCATCAGAGTATCAGGAAACTGTGGAAGTTACCCAAGGCCAACGGTCTGCAGATTTCTATTTTGTTGTTGAATTTAAAACCATCCTAAGGGAAGAAAGTTGGACTCTGTTAATTTTGTATTTTCTACAACAAATAAAAAAGGACCAACCAGCAGTCAAGTGACAAGACACTTCAAAGCGTCTTTTCTTATGCTGTTTCTGCCTAGCAAGCCTTGGCCTACTCCACTGAGTAATGGACAGGACAGAAGACCTTCCAAAACAACAGGCTTCCCACATAGGCATGCAGGGACCTCAATCCAGCCATCCTAGAACCCAGACTTTAAGGTACACGACAGAGCAAGACGGCTCTGCCACCACATCCTTCTCTGTGGCATGTACCCCACACACCACACATGCAGGAATGGACTGGGTAGGAGGCAGATCTGGCAAACAGACTGCAAAGCAGAGAAGAGAGAGAAGAGAGAGAAAAGAGAGAGAGAGGGAAGAGAAAGGGGAGGGGAGGGGAGGGGAGAAAGAAGAGAAGAGAGGAGAGGAGGGGAGGGGAGGGGAGGGGAGGGAAGGGAAGGGAAGGGAAGGGAAGGGAAGAGAAGAGAAGAGAAGAGAAGAGAAGAGAAGAGAAGAGAAGAGAAGAGAAGAGAAGAGAAGAGAAGAGAAGAGAAGAGAAGAGAAGACAAAAGAGAGGCTCTTAATGTCCCTTGTCCCCATTGGAGGGCCACTGAGCCATGTGCTGACCTCTCTGGATGCATAAGAACTGCACAGTTCCTTCTAAGGTTCATAGTCAAGATGCTTGCTCTGCAGATTCTTTGATCCTCATAGTTCAACCTGCCAGATACTTGGCCAGAGTGACTTGTCATGTTACCTTTGACCTTGTTACCTTGCTCTGCCTGCTCATCACCTGTCAACTAGCCACCTTCATCATGCTGTGCTTCTGAATGGTTATTGTTCATTTCTGTCCTCACCCACATACCTCCTGGGTCTTTCCTAGGGTGTGTTCAGACACATAATCTTTCCCAACCAGAACATGAAACAAAACTCCCCTAGACAGTACTGCCAGGAAAGTGGGTGAGAGATGAGGACCCTGTCTGTGCTCCAGAAAGAGGGTCAGGCTTGCCTCCACCGTCCACATCCCACCCATCCTAAGTGAAGCCAATGACCCTTTTGTCCTTTGGGGAGACTAATGGCAGTCTCCTCTAAGCCATGCCTTGTCAGGTGGGCCGAGAAGTCAATACTTCCACCTTGACATGGAAACTTCGTGATTTATCAGTCTGTCTCCCCTCCTGGGTTCACGAAGCCCCGTCACATACAGACAATCGGGGCACAGGGAGCAGACTCTGTCATAGCCACTTGGAAAGCAACCAAAGCCCCCTCTGATGACAGACAAATGTGTCTTGTTAGCAACAGCCCAAAAGCGCTTGACTCACACTAATAACAAAAAGGCCATGCCGGTCACCGTGGGTCTAAAGACGAAGCACCCTGTCACCAGCCTGGTTGGGAAATTAGCAAATAATGTTCTTTTCCTTGATAAATGGGTGACAGCTCCGTCTCACCAATCATTTTTAACATTTTGATGCATGCCTATGATCCCACTGGAGGGGCAGAAAAGTTTACTGGCCCTCAATTTTCACATGATGAATGGAACTCTCTAAATGTGCGATTTCTGTATGAGGTATAGTTCATTTTAAGCAATTCTAGTAAATGGGTGTCACTGATTAGAACAAATAGTCTACTTGTGCAGTAGCACAAACGGTGTGCCTCCTTCGGGACAGGAAAGAGGGGACTGTGGGGACAGGGAGGCCTCACACAACCCTCTTTAAAGACATGTTCTCCAACCACACTCCCAACACCAACCTGGCAGGCAGAAGATTGGTGGTTTAGGTAGTGCTATGTGCCACCCAGAGGACAGCACGTGGGTACTGCCCTCTCTGCCGACAGGGCTCCAGCCACCAAGCTGCACTTCCAGAGGAAGGGGCTGAGGCTGTGTGAGCAGGAAAATGGGGGAATCACCAACTCCTGCTGTCCACACTTAGACAATGTAATGGGGTGATCCTGGGAGGAGGGTTGGGATGTTTCAGCCTTGTGCTCACTGGATAAAGTTCCCAGTTGGAGCCTTGAGATGGCCTGAGCTGACAGTGCACATAATTTGACATAACAGCCACTGTATCCAAGGGTATCCATTGCTAGGGGATGGCTGAGTATGACCGGGACATAGGCTTCCTGTCACACCTGAGAACTGGCAACTGATCTACCATGACCTAGTTATGGCCACTGGCATACCCAATGAGGACAAGAATGGGGCTCAGGGTGCGGCTGGCTGCCCTGGGATGGAGGAAGAATCACTGGCTGGCGACTCTGAGCTGAGCTTCTCACCCTCTAGGATCCAGCAGGACAGAATGTGTTTCTGGCTGTGACCACATTTGTGGCTCAATGCTTGGAACTGAAATAATCAGGTGGTTTGTGTCTAATATTCTGTTTAGCAAGAGTGACAATAGTCCAGTTTGTGGGTGGCCATTTAGAATCATCTGCTCTGCAGATATGAGCCATTTGTTGGGGAAGCTGGGGCCTGGGAGGCAGCAAGCTGGAGGGGTGACAAGAGGTGAACAACCCCCACAGTGTGGGCAGAACCACATCCAGACATACACACTTCAGAAACACAAGGGCTTTCCCAGCTGAGGAGAAACAGATGAGTGGTGAAAACTGGCCAGGAGACTGGCGGGGAGCTGTCTCCCCAGGGTGCGGGGTGGGGTGGGGCTGGTGACCATGTAGCCAGATTTAAGGCATAATAGGACTTTTTTTATTATTTATTTATTTATTTTATGTGTACGAATGTAGTGTCTGCATGTAGGTTTGTGCACCCGTGTCGTGCAATGCCGCAGAGGTCAGAAGAGGGTGTTGGATTCCTCTGGAACTGGAGTTCTCCTGGAATTGGAGTTACGGACGGTTCTCAGCCGCCATGTGGGTGCTGGGGATCAAACCCAGTTCCTCTGCAAGAGCAGTCAGCACTCTTAACCACTAGACCATCTCTCCAGCCCCATGACTTTTTTTCTTAAAAGACAAACAAATACTATTTCAGAGAGAAGCCAAACTGCTAGGATGTACTAGCTGAGGAATGGCTTCATCAAATGCATGTGTGTCTTCATGAAAATGTTCCCAGCCAGTGAATGCATCAGAGATCTGGGGCCCTTCCAGGTAGCCACCGTGTCCACTTTAGATGTGTCTATGCTGCCTGCCAACATCTTGTTGAGTGACTGAGCTCAGCCTGTTACCAGTAACATGTTGACTCCCAGTAATTTGTGACAATTTCTTTAATTGAACGAAAAGAACTCTCTAAAATGAGGGTGAGTCAATCAAACATTCGGGGCAAGAGGTCAACAGTAAAAGCCTGGGAGCCATAGTCCCAATGTCCCATGAACCAGGCTTAAAGTCAAGCCACGTTAGTAGCCTCTGTCCTTTGGCTAAATAGGAAACCATTTTGCAAAATGGCCATTTTAATGAAATAGTCATAGACAGACAGACAGACAGACACACACACACACACACAGTGCCATACATTTCACTCTTGAAAAACATGTCTGTAAGAAGAGGTTTTGCAATGACATAATCTCAATTAGGAGCATACAAATTCCAATCTGACTTAATCAGATAATGTCATAATGTTTCTATTCTAATTAAAAAAATAATTTCTTTTATTACTCTTAACAATCTGATGTGTTTGCACTAGTGAAATTATGAATGCAAAAGCTGCTCAATTTGCTTATACAGGGAGTTCCTCAGGTAAGAGATTCCAGGACCATTTTAATTATTATTAAACAAGCGAATTGTACACTATTAGACAAATATTAAAACAAGCATTGCACTCAGTTATTAATTTGCACTATTCGCTTTTAAATGCAGCAAATATCTCATTAATTTAATTTTAGGTGCCCACCAGTTTATATTGCATTTTACAGTCTAGAAGACAATTTACTATTAACTAGCAATTACATACACAGTGATTGTTAATTCTGCTCCTAAGTGCTAGCTGCTTGAAAATTGTTCTCTCTCTCTCTAATTTTTGACCTTCTTACAACAGGGGTGAGGCTCACTGGGAATACGAAGAATTCCTATGGAAGAGCTGGACATGTCATTTGTGGCTCATTCTTTTAATTCACCATGCTAATCAACTGAACTGCTACAGCCTCCCAAGGTAATTGTGACTTGAGAGGGCTGTGAGAGGCACAGCCAAGGGCCTGGATGGATGAGGCCGGGCCAGCCTTCCCCTTCCGGGGGCAGAGGCCAGGCACGACCACTCTGGGTTGACTAATAAGGTCTGGTTTTGAAAAATCTGGTGGTTCTCAGGTCACTGTAAACAGCTCATTTAGACCTCTGCCAAGTCCGTCCCAGCCTCTGGCAGGCTGGTGGCGGCCTCTCCTCGAGGCCCAGGTTCATTATCCCATGGCCCAGCAGCCCCGCAGCTGGCCTCACGCCAGGAAGGTTAAATGTGAAGGTGTTCCAGCAGCCTCTGGGGCCTGGGCACACTGATGGGAACCAGATGCCCAGGGGACGGCGCCCATGCCGTGACATCCAGAGGGGCTGGCTCGGTTTTCATCGGGGAGAGCAATTCCCTGTGATTACTTCATTGTCCCCCATCAATCTGGGGGCAATGCAAATCAGACAGAAGCTTCCAGGCCAGACAGGTTATGACCCTACCTCTGCTCTCCGAGAGTACAGAGCTCTGTACTCCTTACTCACATTTGAAATGTGTATTCCTGGTAGCAGTCAACGTGTGGGGGAGACAATACACCAACCTGCAGCTAGGAAGGGCTGACCCACTGCCAAATGCCCACATGTGGCCAAACCAAGGAAATCCCTAAGCCCTGGGCAGCAGGACCCAGGTCTTAGGACCAGTAAGTCCAGTCAGCCTGAACATAGGCACAGGCTGCAGGCATGGAAGCCGAGTCTCTGGAAAGGCTGGTGGAACTAGCTGCAGGGATACTGTTCCCGGGATGAAGCAATGGACCCTCTAGCCAAGGAGGGAGTTCCACCCAGCCAGAGAGTAAGGAGAGGGAGGGAGGGAGGGAGGGAGGGAGGGAGGGAGGGAGGG
>VZQC01011034.1:641814-645613 GCA_009823505.1 Rhizomys pruinosus | reverse complement strand
AAAAGGGGAGAGGGGGAGAGAGAGAGAGAGAGAGAGAGAGAGAGAGAGAGAGAGAGAGAGAGAGCAAGAGAGCCCTTCCCCATCCACCAGCCCAGGAGCTGGGAGTTGGTACTGCTACCAGGTGACAGCTGCCAGCCTGTGATGGGCAGCTACTCCCACTGCACACCTGCATTTGTTTATGAGTACTTAGCCTAGGACCTGTCTGCAGCACTGGGGACAGACACTGGGAGATGACAGGACAAGGCAGGAAGGAGGGACCTGAACCTCTCTGCTATCACATTTCTTAAAAAAAAAAAAAAGCATTCCACTCCTAACAAGAGCCTTCTCTACAAAAAGCCCATGTATACAAAGATGTGAGCTCAGGAAAGGACCTGCTGGAGCAGCCATTAGGTGACAGTCTGACCTCAGAACAGTCTGACATGGGAGCAGGTAGGAAACATCTGTGAAGAGCATACCAGACTTGCCAGCTGTGAGCACAGGCTCACTGAGGTGCTACCAGCCAAGCAGGCCACATGAGCAGCAGAGAACTCAGGCCACCCAGCCTTGATACCTGCCTCCCACAGTGTAGGTGTCAGTACATGTAGTTGGGGGTCAACTGCACACCCAGGGAGCTCAGAACATGAACAGGCTCCCGTGGATCCCAGCGGAAGTCCTGTGACAGGACCTGCCACATCTCACACACCTGAGGTTGTGGCCAGTCTTTGCCAAAACTCCATGAGGAAGAGGGGAGAGGACTGAACTGAACCCACAGCCAGCACCTGGGTGTATAGGGCGGTCCAGCTGCATAGCCTGGGTCTCTGTGTGGGGCCTGCTGCCTCTATAACCTGAAGTTCATGGCCACGAACTCAGACATGTGTGGTACCCACACCAATAGTTGCTCTGGGGAGGCACGTTGAATGTGTGTGGAGCTGTCGCTGCAGCTCACGCACACACATGACCCCAAGGCAAAGGTGCAGGATTCCAGCTTCTCTGCTCCGGGGACCTTGGCATTCACTACAGGTGTCCTTTACTGTACAGCAAAAGCACTTTTCTGTTGGAGTATGCAAGGTGCTCCTGAACTGACTATGGGGTAACCTCTTAACACTTAACGCATATCATAAGTCGAAAGTATCTTAAGTTGAACATGAATTTAATACACCTACTCCACAGAATGTCATAGCTGAACCTAGCTCACCTTAAACATCCTCAGGACTCTTAAACTGGCCTATCAGTGGTCAAAACCATCCAGTACAAAGCCCATTTTATAATGAAGTGTAGAGTAGCTCCTATCACTTATGGAATGCTATACTGAAGATGAAAGCCACAGTTAAGTGGACACACCTCCTGCAACATAAAGTTCACAAGTAAGCCCAAGTGTTGTGAGTCAGGGACCATCCATACACAAGTGTTTAAAAGGTGCCCCAATTTTTTTTTTTTTTTTTTTTTTGGTCTTTTGAGACAGGGTCTCCCTGTAGCTCTGGCTGTCCTGGAACTCACTCTGTAGACCAGGCTGGCCTTGAACTCACAGAGATCTGCCTGCCTCTGCCCCCAAGCACTAGGATTAAAGGCGTGCACCACCAGGCCTGGCACCCCAATTTTTATAACCTTGGTACTTTTTTTTTAATGCTGAGGGCTTCACATGCTACAGAAACCATCCTCTCTCAACTTCTGACCTTACAAGAGACCAAGACTATCCAGGCCCCAAAATGGGCAATGTGAAGCATGTTGACCCTGCTGAGCCCACTTCCCCCGTATCCTTCAATTCTAGGATCTTGGTACCCCACACTGACCAGGCAGGGGCACTGGGCTGTCAGGAGCTGGGTGCCCCTAGGGACGTGATCCAGGCACAGGCCTGGGTGGCAGTGGGCCTACTGGGGAAGAAGGTGTTTACATGCTGCCTCTCTGCTGCTCCTTCGGTCCTTCCTAAAGAAGGAAAGAGGCCTCTAAAACCTCCCTGAACACAAAACAGAAGGCCCTCAGCACCCCAGGTGGAACCTGTTTGCTGGACAGAGCACTTCGAAGATGGCACCTCAGGGGGTGTCCAGATCCTCCCAGGGAGCCTCTGGGAGGTGACAGGTTGAGCCCTGATTTTCAATGTGGGGCAGTCACCCAGCCACGGAACAGCCACAAGTACTCAAAAGCACTAGTCCCTCCACCTTCGCTGGCTTCTATAGGTGCTGTCCTGCACCCAAACCATTCTTCAAACCATACAGCTTGGAGAGATGAGTGGAACTAAACATGCCTTCCTTAAGGTGAAGCTTATTTGTTGGCATTTCTCAATGGCAATCTCAAACAAATCATGTTAATTAAGCACTCGTGTAGGCAGAGCAGCATATAAAACACCTCGGATATAACACACCTGGGAACTACCAGACCACCCAATCTTCCAGCCTGAGCCTGGGCCATACCCTTGTAATCTGGCTCCCTTCTGAGCAGGAGCATCCCACAGGGGCTAAGATCCAGGCTCAAGCAAAGAGATCTGGCTTCCCAGGGGCCTCTTGCTTCCTGGGTAAATGACAGGCTGTGACAGGCTGTGACTTTTTTCCCCAGTCATAGCTCAAGCAACTAAACAGTAGTGATGTCCAGGACACAGACCCAACCGACACACGTGGGCGGACTCAAGACCTTGTACGCTGCCGGACATAGAGCGGCTACTGCCACGGGAGCTGCAGGCTGCTGCAGTTACCAACACTCTGCCCACTGTGTTCCCTCAGGAGCAAGATACCAAAGTCATATGGCTGCATATGTGCAGGCATCATGTGCTGTCTCAGATGCAGAGACCAGGTACCTGATGAAACACAACTACAGGCCAGTGGGACTCACCTGGCCCCCCAAAGTACGCTCTTCCTCCCTGTGGGCAATCCCCTCGCACCTACCCACAGGCTCCCACTGGGAAGAAGCACCCACCACTGCCCCCACAGAAGGTGGAGCCATGCACTCACCAGTGTAGACGAAGCGCCCAGGAGCGCCTTTGCAGAACTGCTTGGACTTGTAGGACAGGGTAACTTCAACAACTCCAGGGATGTGCCGAGGTGGGGTCTGCACTCGGATGGCGTGGGGGGTTATCAGCTACAGAAACCACACATGAACAGGCGCTCAGCGGCACAGGCCCTGAGAGGTGGACACTTGCCAGTTGGATATAATTACAAAATGAGCACAAATTGGACCATCGTCTTGGAATGCTCCTGTCACCCAGAGACTCTGGGCCTACAGTTCTTTAAGGAAAATACCAGCAAATGTTGCTGGGTTTTAGTTTGCAGGAAAGCCCACAGGGCATCATTCATATGAAAATAGCCACCATATGTTTCCTTAAACCTGCTCCTAGTAATTCTAGCGCTAATCATTCCAGGGTACCCGAGGACCTCCTACGGCAGGTTTTAAACCCAAGGGTTATAGGAGGAGGGGCATACCCACCCACAGAAGAAAGAACCCACCACAGGCAAGCAGTGAAAGGCAACTTTGTGATAGGTGCCTCACGCCCCAACCCCGGGGAGAACTCAGCAAAACCATTCGGAGAGGAGCAGCTCAATGTGGATCCACTTTACAGGCTTACCTCGCTCCACACCAACATAGTTCCGAACACAACTTGTAGGCCGTCAAAGAAGTTGTCCCCGATTATGATGACGGTGGCGCCCCCCGTGGTCCAGCCTTCACTAGGACTGATGGCCTTGATGCATGGAGTGGCTGCTCACACAAGACAGAGAACACAGACCTTAGAACCAAACCTGTGGACAAAGGCCATGCAGCCCACCTGGAGTCTCGCTGGTACCATGGGAGGAGAGGCATGCCGTTCCTCCGGGCTCCCGTAAAGGGCAATTGT
>VZQC01011034.1:619314-636814 GCA_009823505.1 Rhizomys pruinosus | reverse complement strand
TCTGCAAGAGCAGCCAGTGCTCTTAACTGCTCAGCCATCTCTCCAGCCCCAGAAATTCTCTTTTAACAAGCAAAAGAAGAAGTCAAACATTTGGAAGCATTTGTTGATTTTTTTTTTTAAGACTTTGTGTGTGTGTGTGTGTCTTTTTGAGACAGGGTCTCCCTTTAGTCTCATTTTACACTTTGTTTTCTGTGCTCATCCCCACCAATCCCCCTTTCTCACACACACGTGTGTACACAAGCATATACAGGAGAACAGACTCCAGCCACGGACAGGAAATGCTCCCCACAGTCCCCTTTGGGCTAGCTGGATCAGGATCTAACCACCCACCTAAGCATGCACAGAGTTTGGGGTGAGTTTCTCAATGGGAGCTTCTGACAAGCCAAATAAAAGCAAACAAATGAAAACCAGAAGAAAAGCTGTGAGCAAAAGAATGTGAGAAACAAACCAATGACATGAAGGTCACAGTGAGTGAAACGGACATGAGGACCACGCTGGCTACTGAAGGGGGAGGACGGAGAGGAAGCCTGCAGGTCCCACCTCTCTCGATCTGGGGAAGCCCTGGCCCTGCCCTGCTAGGGCTGAGCTGTCTGGTTGCCTGGTGAGAGCTACTCCATGTGAGTCGACATAAAGGATGATGCAAAGGAAAAGAAGCATCACAAATTAAAAAAAAAAAAAAATACATGTAACATGTGCCTACCATTTTCCAGATAAGAAGGGGCCGTACCTTCTGACGGGTCTAGGCGGCGGGCCCGCCTCCCGTGTTTGGAATTGTTGTGCACAAACATGTTGTCAGACACAGCCAGCACGTGGCCGTCCACGTTGACTGTTGTCGATACAACAACCTGCGAAGACGAAGTGAATTTGAAAATGGAGTTGGCACAGGAAAGCATAGGCACCAGGCACACGAGATAAAAGCCGGCTCAGAGGCACGCAGCAAAGGAGCCTTCGCTAATTCTGGTAACTCTCCACTGACTGAAACACATTCACAGCCTCTTTTTTTTTGGCTGATGGGGGTGGGTTGTTTTGCTTTGTTTTGACTCAAGATTGCTTCTTTTCAAAAAACCTGCTCCACTAATTACGGTTTAATCTCTTATTATGCTAACAAGTGGATTCAATTCAGAGAAATATTCTTCTAGCCATTAGTTTCTGAAACACCCCTCTAGCCACTCCTTTGAAAGCTGCTGTTTTGATTGATCTGTTCACATATTGATTAGATAGTTTATCTAATTTAAATTAGTTCACTTGAGACCAGCCTCCCTTGAAGACCTGTGAGGATTCAGTTGCCCCCCCAAAATGTTCATAAATCAGGACTCTCCCCGCTACCCCGTTCTGGCAGCAGATGATCCTTGGGTCAATTGTACAATTACTTTTAATGTCTGAGAATGAACTTTTTTGCATCTGAAAAGACCAAACTGAATTTGAACAGTGGAACTGTTTTCTCAAGCCAGGCAAAGTATCCTTTCTTCAGTTTATTGGAGGCCAAGGCAATTTCAGTTGGAGAAGTCAGGGGTGGCTATGAAAGAGAGGGCAGAACAGGTGTCTCCTGTATCATGGAAGAAAAAAAGAAGCCACATAGGAGGAGACCACCTTGCTGACAGTAGACCTCACCTTCCCAGCAAGCTTATAGCAAGCATCTCAGAAAAAAGCACTCAGCAGACCCAGGCATCAGCAAAATGGCCTTGACATTCCAGACAGGTGGGTCCATGTGGCTCCACTACCTCTCCAGAAGAGCTGGAGAAGCAAATGCCTGGGCTCTGGGTTAACCTGGGGCTTGAACCTAGATTTAGCATAAAAGAAACCCCGCTCAGGCACAAATGGAATCTACCCAGCCAGGTCCAGGGGCTAGCATCTCCACAGAGGACTGGCTGGATTAAGGGAGGAGGGCAGTGAGGACTGTCAGGTAACATGAAGGTGACAAGTCAAGGCTACAATGCACCTTTGTAAGAAGTAACCATCAGCGAAGCAAGGGTGCTTCAAATATGAGGATGCATGGTACCAAATGCTCATGATGGGGGCCAGGGCACCAGGAGTGCCCCACAACTATACCATGGACCGTTTCTAAATCTGAAACTGCACAAAAGAAAGTCTATTAATAAAATTAATTTTAAACTGATGAATAGGAATGATAAAAGGCAAATAAATACTATTTTTGCCCGGGATCTAGCACATGCCTGTGATCCTAGGACTCAGGAGGCCCAGGCAGGAGGATAGCAAGCTGAAGGCCAGCCCAGGCTACACAGCCAGACTCTTGTCTCAAAGAAACAGCACAAACAAGTCGAATAAAATAGTATTTTAAGTGCAAAAGAAAATCCAAAGCTACATGACTATATAAGAATATGTGCAGGGCTGGAGAGATGGCCTAGCGGTTAAGAGCGCCGACTGCTCTTACAGAGGACCCGGGTTCGATCCCCAGCACCCACATGGCAGCCGAGAGCCGTCTGAAACTCCAATTCCAGGAGAACTCCAGCTCCAGGGGAATCCGAGACCCTCTTCTGACCTCCGCGGCGTTGCACGACATGGGTGCACAGACTTGCATGCAGGCAGTACATTCACACACATACAGAACTAAATAAAATTAATAAAAAAAATTAAAAAAAAAGAATATGTGCAAACAACAGCATTAAAATCCCAGGCCCCAGAAGATCATGCTGCAGGGCACCGCCCCCACCACACCCTCACCACACACACCCTGAGCTCCACTTGGCTAATGTCCTTGAACTCTTTTCCCTTTGGGTCTGCCAGGCAGTCTGAACTGAAAATCTGGTCAGCACAGCCACAGGGCTCACTCTAGTTCAGGTCCCAGCATCCTCTCTTCTAACTAACTCACACCGACACTGCCTTGGGAGCCCTGGCACAAGGTGTCACTACTGTGGTGTCACCTGTGGCAGGCACCCAGGGGCTGTTCCTATTTGCCAGATGCCTTCCTGGGGTCCACCTGCAGGCCCTTCCCTGGGCACTGAGGGAATTCCAGGTAGACATCACCTAAACATGATTTGGACACCTGACCAGTACTTGAGGCATATATTTGACCATGATATTTTTGAGCCAATTTTTATTGAAGCTTTGATGACCATGATATATTTTTTTTTTTTTGGTCTTTTTTCGAGACAGGGTCTCCCTGTAGCCCCAGCTGTCCTGGAACTCACTCTGTAGACCAGGCTGGCCTTGAACTCACAAAGATCTGCCTGCCTCTGCCTCCCAAGTGCTAGGATTAAAGGCGTGCGCCACCACGCCCAGCTCGACCATGATATTTTTTTAATAAAGCAAAAAGTTAGGATAAAAAATTTTTTAAAGCTACTGTTTGTGCTCTGTCATCTACATGGAGGTTGGTCACCATGGGAATCAGAACAAGCAGACATACTGCATTGGCCCTGGCAGGCCAGCCTTGTGGTGCACCTACCCGAAGGTACTGAGACTGCTGCACACAGGCAGTAGCATCTAGTCATCCAAGAGGTGCCCAGAAGTCCAGCTAACCCTTCCTAGCAGAGATGGAGTTAAAAAGACCAGAGTCACCATGGGCTCTACAGTGCACTGACATCACGTGGCTACACTCTGTCACTGGTAAGTCAAGCAGGACACTGCTATTCAGCCTGGTTTTTTGATCCTCTCCCCAGATGGATCAACATCGCCCATGCTTTGTGGACTTTCACATATGAAAAATGGAAGCTGGTTCAGTAGTTTACAGGAAATGCTATTCCCAGCCATGAAGGCCACTGTGGATGAGCTTATGGAGCCCTCCCTGTATCACAGGAGATGGGTAGCACATGTTTCCCTGCAAGCCTGAAGCACATGTGGAAACCCTACAAACACTATGAGCTATTTGACCAAAAAAGTCTACATCACAAATAAGAATCCTTCAGTAATGTGACTATTCTAAGGTTCATTCCCATTCCCTGCTCAGCAAGTCTAATTTTATAATGAAAATCGGTTAAATAGTTGTCCCTCCTACCCTTATACCAAGGGTCCTGACCATTCACAAAGACAAGGAAAATATGAATGCCGCCACAACTGTCCCTGAAGCCGCAAGCAGTCCTTTCTCTTGCAGACTGAATCCTCACTGCACTCAGGATCCAGAACAGATCCGTGGCTGGGCCTGAATAGAAGAAACCATGGCCAAAGGAAAAGGAGGCTAGGGGAACATTCTGGAATCTTCAGAGGCCTGTATTAAGCAGATTCCAACCCCTTTATGAGGAGGCTCTAGACCTCAAGCATACTAGGAAGTCTGCATTCATTCTTCGTTCCCACACACAATGAAAAACATCAATCAGTCAATCCCTAGGATTTAGATCTTCAGCCTGACCAGGTTTTCAGAGCTGTCAGGTAGCTGTGGACCAGACTCCTCAACTGGCAAACTGAAGTCCAGTTTGCTACTAGCCTGTAGAGAGCTAAAAACTTTCCTCAGCAATTATGAAATCTTGAGAATTTCTTGCAACAGCCAGGTTGGGGCGTATGCCTCTGAATGCTACGCACCTGGAATCTCCGCATGTCCCGAGGGTTGCCTGCATTCTTCAAGCAGTTCTGATTGCACTTGAGGAAGAACTTTAGAAAGAATCTACAAAAACACAAAGAATGGATAGTTAGAGTTACCAGACAACAGACAAACTTAAAAAAAAAAAAATTCTACAATTGCAAAGAAATAATAGAGGGAACCCTACAGCCCTGCTGACTGCCCTATAGGGGGCGGTGCTGAGCACAGCCACTGGGCTGGCAGGCAGAGGCTCCTAGTCCCCAGGTACAAGAGTGGTGACTTGCGTATTTGTCTGACCCTACAGATTTCCAAGCTTTGTAATAACAACTGTGACTTTAAGGCAGACCCTTTCTTGCAGTAATCTTTGCATAACTATTAGCACCCACTCCAGCTGGGACTGCCAAGTTCAGCTAATAAAAATGCAGGGTGCCTGGTAAAATTTGAATTTTGGTTTTATCCTTTTTTTTTTTTTTTGTATTTTTGAGACAGGGTCTCCCTTTTAGTACCAGCTGTCCTGGAGCTCGCTCTGTAGACCAGGCTGGCCTTGAACCCACAGAGATCCACCTACCTCTGCCTCCCGAGTGCTGGGATTAAAGGCGTGCACCAGCACGCCCGGCAAAACTTGAATTTTGGATAAGCGACAATTGACTTTTAGTATAGGTATGCCCTAAAATGAACCCTGATGAAAACTATATTATCAAAACTGAAACATCTTTGAAAAAATGCTGCAATTTACCTGGGAATCCCAGGTTCATCCATGCCAAAGCAAACACACTATTAAAGGCAGACTTTAAAACTTACAGTAGGGGTGTGATTGTAATCAGAAGGCATTATTTACAGGTATGAAATGGTCTAAGAATAAATTTTTAAAAAGAGAAAAAGTCAGTTTAATCCTCAAGAAAGGAATAGGGTGTAGGGGTACTGTGATTTCTGCAGACAGGTCTCCATGTGCTTTTAATGAACAGTGGGTAACATTTTGGGTGTGGCCACAAACTCTTGCTCAGACAGAGCCTCAAAGCAACCGGCCCCACCCCAGGGCTAAGAAGGGGAGGCAGTGCCACCTTTGTCAGAGCTGGTCTTCAACAGAAAGATTCCAGAGTCCCGACAGAGTGTTTTGGGCCATAGTGAAAATCCCATCATCCCATGCTTCCCGCCCCCCCCCACACACACACACAGTAACAAACAAATGGCGCTGCCTTAGTAAAAGGCTGCCAGGGAGTGTCACACCCACTCACAGGGAGCACACAGGGTCACATCCCGCACCATCGCTGCCCCTATTTGCAAGACCATGTCCATGGTGAGCTGAAGGCGGGCAGGCTCCCTGCTAGCACAACTCCACCATGACTGTGTCTGTCCAGCAAGGGTACCTTAGGTAGAATACCTATTCTGTTTCCTCCCCAAAATATCACCTGTCCTGTCTGGAGATGGCTAATGTTGTATAAAATGTCATACAGTTTCCTTGAATTTGGTCTTTCATGTTTAGGGTTCTTTGGTGGAAATTATGAAAGAAAAATTTTAAAATGGCAAACTGACTCATTTCTTGGCATTCCCAACAATCCTGCAAGACCCAGACATGGCAGAAGAAAACTCCTTGGACAA
This sequence comes from Rhizomys pruinosus, assembly GCA_009823505.1. Lineage (NCBI taxonomy): Eukaryota > Metazoa > Chordata > Mammalia > Rodentia > Spalacidae > Rhizomys > Rhizomys pruinosus. The sequence goes on along the minus strand of VZQC01011034.1, from coordinate 630,744 downwards.
GAGTAAGAACAGTGACCATACAATGACATTTTCCTACATACTCTGAGTCCTTGCTATTTGGGGCCAGAATTGACATCTTTTATTAACTCACCTCACCTATACAGTTAGTTCACAATGCCTCTTAACGCCATCTGCCATCAGCTAGAGCAAGTCACTTGATATTCCACCCACCAATTTTTCCTAACAACCACAGTGCAATTAAACTCCACACGTTCTGCAGCGAGGTAAATTAGGCGCACCTGCGGCCACACTGCATTTGAACTGCATCAGAAAAGGCCTAACAAGGTGAGGGCGCCACAAAGTTATCGTCCTGTCAGGCAATTAGGTTTTCACTTCAGGGACAGCCACACGGTGCAATTATGCCCCACATTACTACCCGGCTAATCTTCTGAGCAGGCGCTGGCCGGGAAGCTGCTCATCCGCAAAGGTACCTGTAAGGAGGCTGCGTCAGGGGCTTTTTTAAGATTTCTCCCCCTCCTGAGGAGGTTGCTCTAAATTCCTTGATGTCTATTTAGCCAGCTCGGCCCTTTTACCTCTAAGACAGCAGAGTGGTTTGTGAAGATACCCTAGACAGCCCTAGGCGTTCTGGGGCCTTCTCTATCATCAGCTCAGAGGGAAAAACTGGGTGCTGGGGGACTGACACACTGAGCACTCTTGGAGCAGGCTGGGAGCAGCAGCAGGCACACACCATACACACGTGATCTTGCTTTCTCTTTTGCACGTGACAATCACAGTGCTGCTTCTCCATGCAGCGTGTGTAAAGGCAGTGAAGGCACTTGAGAAAGATCTACAGGGAACGACCTCTGTGGAGAGCAGGATGCTTTCCAACCACTCAGGTTCCAATGACACAAATAAAGTAAATAAAACCCAAGTCAGAGCTGCCTGGCCAGGGCCAGGGAAGCCTGCACAGACAGAAAGATGTGCTTTTAAAAAGAAAAAAAAAAAACCCCTCATTTTGCTTCAGTTTATGTCAAAGATTCAATTAATGCTTCCTTCACAGGTGGCAAGTGCAGCCCAGCCAAGCGGAACCTGCTGACACCACGCCCCTCGAGTGGATGCAGAAGGGTGCTAAGCCCACTTACATCGTGCACGTGGATGTGGAAGTATACTGAGCCATGGACCTTGCATGGATGCAGAGGTGTGCTGAGCCCGAGGAAGCTATGGAGCTTGTGTAGATTTGGGGGATGTGCTGCTGCAAAGTTTGGGAAAGAGGTAAGAACACTGAACGCCCAAAGCATCGAGTGGAGTTGTAATTCGCATCCTTTACCCAACTGTCCCTTAATTGGCTTTTTCCTAAGAAATATCTGACAACCACTTTACATATCTCACTTCTAAAGCCTGGTACACAAAGGATTTAATACTCTTATTATGAAAGAAAAAAAAATCCTTCCTATGTCAGAAAATCTTTGACTTTAGCACCAATAAACTCTTTATTATTGCTAAATGTTGATTTGCTGCTCGATCGCAAAGAGGCGATAAAAATTCTAACCTGTCATTAGTACATTACGCTTAATTGTGTACAGTGTTTCCCTGGCATCTGCTGGCCCGACGTCAAAATGACCGTTATGTGCACTAATTCCCTGACCCCATCTTTATTTCCCTAAAGACTCATCATCTTTCACAGTAGGTACCAGAGTAAATCAAGCTTGAAATATGGGCTTTATTTACTTGTTTCTCCCAGGCAGAGGGGAAGACAGCAGCTAAAGACAAACTGCTCCACACCAGGAGCTCCCCAGGAATATCACACTTGGAAACGGCATGCAAAAACTCCAGAAAGTTCTCAGGCAGAAAGGTGGGATGCCATCGCTGCAGAAACGGACTTTTCTCCTTGGTAGTGCCACATATGGATTGGACAGTACCACGTAGCAGCTCTCATCCATTATGGGCAGGGCTGCTTCCTCTCCAAACTCCAGAGGACCCTAGGGATGATGGGCTGGGGGACATGGGGACACAGTCAAGTCCTAACCTGGAAGGACAGTGAGCCCAGCCCTGACATTCTGAGGTTAAGCTAGAAATCCCCTCTTGATTGGGACTATTATATCCCACTGCTGTGGCAGAGAGAGCATCACGCACAGAAGAGGAGTTGAAAGTTTGGTCTTGATGGAGTATCTGAGTCCCAACAAACAAACAACTCTGGGGTTAACAAACTTGAGTGCAGGGCAGCGACAGAGTGAAGCTGCTTCAGTCTAGGCTAGAACAAGTAACAGGACCCATCGTTTCCACCAGAACCCGTTGCCGGTATCCCAGGATAAGGGGCAAGCCCCCACCACAGTAACTAATTTCAAAGTCGGCTCCATTTCTGTGTGTTTAAGCTATGAATTAGTTCATTTATATTTACTTTTATGAAGCTGATTAGCCAGAGCTTCTCTATCTGATGAAAATCATTTTAATTGTAGTGTTAGGCTCCTGTGTAATATCCATTACATTATGAACTGTTTAAATTCTACATGGGTATTGTGTAAATTGGCCCTTTGTGAGCTAGCAGGCAATTAGGCCCAAACAGCTCCCCTTTAAACGGCTACAGAACTTCGTGGTGGTGTTCGGGACAATCAGAGACAAAGGAGACTGTTTAATTGTAATTTAATGGAATATCAAGGAGTCCGTGGCATTAGATGCTGGCAACAGAGAGCGGGAGAGAAAAATTAACTGCAATTATGTTTGATTAAAGCTATCCTTCTCAATAATCAGCAGTCCTGACAGGCCACGGGGCCCCAGGATGGCAAAAGGTGTTGAGCAATATTAGGGCCAATAAAGGGGGTATTAGCATAGCTAATTACAACCCTGCAAAACCTGTAAAGGGGGCCTCTGTGTATTGTAATGTGGGAAATAATTGGCCAAGGCCGTTATCAATTACATAAGGAATGAATTTGGTTTGTCAGAGAAAAGCTGATGAGATGCCTCTCATCTGACACCAGCCCTTCCCTGATGGTTCCAGGCGGCTCCAAACTTACCCACGTCCATCAAGAGGAGAGCTAACGGTGGCCAACTCACTGATAAAATCGGCCTGCCAGCAAGGGTTAGGTAATTAATACAACTCACCTCACCACCCTCCCTGACACTGCTGTTTTTACCTAACCGAAGCCACTAATCACACAGTAATGATTTCTTTCCCTCTGGTCAAAGGAGAAATAGATCGTCTCTCTAGAAGTGTGGTGGGCTTCGAGGGTGCACCCTGGTGATCGAGGAGAGGAAGGGAACTCGGAGCCTGCTGCATCACTCTCTTCAAGTAGCACGTGGCTATCTCTTGTTTGAAACCTGCAGCTCCTTGCAGCTCTGCAGTGCTCTTTGGGGACTATTTATCTATCTATCTATTGTCAAGGTTTAGAACGTTAGCCCGGTATAGTGGTGCATGCCTTTAATCCTAGCATTCGGGAGGCAGAGGCAGGAAGATCTCTGTGAGTTCAAGGCCAGCCTGGTCTACAGAGTGAGTTCCAGGCCAGCTGGGGCTATAGGGAGACCCTGTCTCAAAAAAAAAAAAAAAAAAAAAAAATTCCAGGGCTGGCTGAGTTTTTAAACTGTGGGCCACCTAGCACCAAAAGGCATGACCCTTATGGGCCCCTCGTCAACCACACGTGACCAGTGGGAGTGGTCCCAAGGTACTCTGGCCTCTCACAGGTTAAGTGGATGAACTCCAAGCCATCTTGGAGTTGGCTTCGACAAGATCCCTCTTGCATCTAGTTCCAGCCTTGTGGCTCGAGAAACGACCTCTCTCTGAGCCCTAGGTGGTGAGTGATATGGGAAACTTTGAAGGCAGGAAAGAATTTGGGGCCTTATATGGGGCAGGGGGGCTTGATCTTAGCTTTAAGCCAGAGTCCTTGACGAGCCATACACTCAGATGACAATGGGTAGAGCTCCAAGCCCACAGTCAAACCCCCAAAGCTGTCCTGGATAAATCAGGGTGCAATGGCAGTGTGCAGAATTCAGGGAGGGCCTCAAACAAAGTCCACTGCAGACAGGACAACATATCTTTAGTCACTGTTTTAATTCATAATGGACTGATCAAGAAGCAGTAATACTGACAAACAGCCACAAAACACACTTCCAAGTGCCGCAGCCACTGGTGGTGCCAGGTCCTGGGGGCGGTGGGGAGCAGGATGCAAAGGCTTCAGGGTACAGTACAGGGTTTCCTCTCTGGGATGAAGAAAGCTTTTGGAGTTAGAGACGGTGGCCCCTCAACCCCACAAATGTGCCAAGTACACTGAACTGTTCACTTCCCAAGCAGTTAATTCCATCCTGTGTCAATTTCATTTCAGATGTCCCCATCCAAAGGAAAACAGACACCAGAGGGGTGGTGCGCACCCTGAGGCCTCTCGGGTGTGAGCGGCTACATCCTTACCTGTTGTTCCAGTGAAATACCTAAGAGTCAAATGGAAAGACAGAACCTTTAAGAGACTTTCTCCTGACTAAGAGGAGCCTGGCCAAGTGATCCTTGAAGTTCCTGCTAATTACTGGGAAGTCCCTGAAAGACTGGCCACAGCTGCGGTGTGTGCGCGCCTGGCCATCAGTCGCTGGAGTATTGATTACTGGGCAATTCTAGCCGATCAGGTCTGGGCGCTTCAGAGACAATGTGCCTCGCTCACACAACCTGTAATGAGCAGTTCCTATACATGACTACATTCTGCTGACATCAGATCTGTGCACTGAGATAGTACACAGGTCAATATGTATCGGATTTCCAAAATGTGAGGGTCTTAATGTCAGGTCTCTCTTTTTCTCTCACTCCTGCCATTAGCGACGACTGGGCTCCAGTTCTTTAATGCCATACGGGAGAAAAAATCTGCTCCATTAGTCTGATTTATTCTTCAAATATGCCATGACAAATTGCTTTAACACCAGACTTATTAAATTCTTGTACATTTCAAGTTATGGGTCTTACAGACTTGTAGTACCTCTGTGACGTCATCAGGAAGGGGACAGAGGGCCACAACCCTGGATTTTACTGTACTGCTATGTGTGCCCTGTTGAGGCGATGCTCCCTAATTCCCAGGCGAGAAGTCCAAGTGACCCGGCCACTCTCTTGGGAGAACCCAGGGTCCATGGGATAGACGTGTTCCCCAGGCACACAGGATCCGTTGTATGTAAATGCAGATGGAGGAGGATTGGGGAATATCCAAGGCTTGACTTGCAGTTCAACAATTACTGGCCTTTGTCTGGGGATTCTGGCTCTGCTGTGGCAGAGTCCGTCTCTAGTGGACTCCAGCTATTTTACTTCCCTTCGCTGTAGTAACCACACCGCATTAACAATATTTGTACTACAATCGCCAAGGGACCCACTTCCCAGATCCTATCACTTCTTTATCTCCCGACAAATACCTCACTATCGAACATTATTAGGTTTAGAAAATTAACCCTTCGAGCTCTACAGCCAGACCAGGCCCCACAGTCCCTTCAAAGAGCCTTATCACTAAATTTCTACTATAATGGTTTTTCTGTTCATCACAATTTCACCAACGGCTGTCAAGAGGCACTTACAGATACTGTGATCTTGTACTTTTGCAATGATTCTCATTAAAATGATGCCAAAGAGATCTGATGGGATGTAATGGCTTTGCCGGCCAGCTCGATACCCACTTCCACGGCGGATCGGCACCAAGTGCTCCATGCGGGGGAATTTGTAAGACGTGCATTAAACTTTTCCGGGTGGTTTTAATGTGTTAGATAAGTACAGCCCAGGTAGACACTCTAAAAGCAAATGTACCCAGACTTCCACGCTTTGTCGGCTGCCCTCCTCTGCTGGCTGTCAGCATTCTAGTTAGTGTTTTCTGTAACAGTTCCTGATATTTCGTGATAGTTTTGATAAGGTTATCTGTTTAAAAGAAGCCAACTGCAGAACAGAACAGAAATGTGCAGTGCAGTATTTACAGCGAGGCTCTCGTTTCAAGTGCCTATCTTCCGTTTTCCCCCTTTACCTATTTCTCTATTTCTAATGGGCGAAACGCATTGACATCATTTCCCCAGCAGATCACTAGCCCTGTCAATCAGTCTGTATTTTGTCTTGCGCTGCGGGCTCATTAAAACAGCTTCCTCGCTCCCTCTGGACACTGCTCTATTTGCCAGCTCTGATCACGAAGCTCCTTATTTAAGAAAAATGCCAGCATCACTTGGCTCACATCAGATACACCCCTGACTTGTTGCCAGCTCTGGGGGAGACTTTTACAGGTTGAGCAGAGATTAGGCGGTCCTGTTCATCCTGACTCTGGGCTTCAAGCTTCTCTCCACCATCCATGAGTGCGTTTGGGGGATCTTGAAACAACCACCACCCTTCTCTGACCATCATGATTCCTGCTGACCAAAAAGCTCATTTCCAAAGGCAGTGTGAAGCTGGGGGGGGTTGTTTGTTTATTTTTTTTTCCAGTCTCCAGGTGGGAAAGATCTTGTTCATATTTTCCTGCTCAATGTACATTTCCCCCATCCACATCAGCTTGCTTAATTAAGAACTATCCTCTTCGTAGGCTGAATTATTAATAAAAAAATCACATTTTAAATCAAGCCCGTGCATGCAAGGAGGACGTCAGTGTTGAACCTGCCTATGCTGGCTCTCTAGCCTTTTAGGTCCTGATTAAAAACTTATTAAAACATTATAAATGATTAATGGGAGCACAGCTCTGAGTGGCAATTATTAGTTTTAATGCAGGTAATGCAGCTTAATGAGGGGCACATGTGCGCAAAGCCTTAACTTCATTACTCCTTCGTGTCAACACATACAAGAGAGATGTGTGTACAGGGCATCCATTACTCGGAACAGCGCTGAGCCCGCTCTCTTCACCTCCCTTTGTTGATGAGCCAGGAGCCATAAATTAATCCCTTTCTGGGCTCAGGAAGGACCAAGGTGTTAAAATCGTGATAAACCCTGCTCCCCCCCCCCCCCGACAATACCATGCAGCTCCTGGTTGGAATATCCCCTGATTATTTTTGTGGCAGGCCTGCAGCTCTTGGGAACGCTTCACTGAAATCTCTGTAGGGTGTCACTGGCTGCTCAGAAGTAAGAGCCAGGGACACCACAAGCCGACCGGGACCCTCTCCTGGTTTCAAGAGGGCCATGGAAGAGTTGAGCTGCAGCCAGCAGGACCACATCCCCACCGGTACTATTTCCCTACATCTTCACGTGTGGTCCCAATGTTCTTCACAGCTCTCTCCTCCTGCAGAGCAGGGCGCAGGGCAGGAGTTTGAGAGACTGACAGGCAAAAGAGGAATCCCCAAACTGGAATGCAGACATAAACAGAAACACTAGGCAAGGCCTGGCTACAGGAGAGAGAGGGCAGGGCCAGCCAAGCCAGGGAAGAGCTGGCTGGTGAATAGATGCATTTAGGATGCTGAGAGCTAGGAGCCTAGAGTGCTTCCTCGGCCCACAAAGAAGCCCATACAAGTCACCAGCCCCACCTGGGACCCTCCACCCTGGGCCTGCCACAGCCCACAGCTAGGGAGCAGGCCACTGGGCTCAACTCTCACGTCACCTTTTATTTTCTGTTTTAGTGACAAGCAGCTTGATCCGGGCTGATCTCCACTCTCTGTTTGAAGAGTCTTCAGGACTATTTGCATCATTTTATCGCTAATGTATAATATATGGCTCTAAAGTGAGCCCGGGCGCTGTCTTGTTACCGAGCATAAAAAAGTAAGGGCAATAAAGATGCATTAGTTCTCTCAAGCACAGAGGCTATAATGCAAGCAGGAAGGTTGCTGCTTAGAGTTAAGAGGCAACCTTTCTGCCTGACTAAGACAACGAAGGAGTAAAGAAAATGTCAAATCAAGAAAAGCTGGATTTAGAGATGAGGCAGCCCAGAATGACGTTGGGGCCATATTTTGTGAAACTATAATGCAGTTGGCAGCAAAGATCCGTGTTTCTGATTCATCCAGGGCCGCATGGCAAAGCTTTGTCAGTCTGTGCAAGGTATAAATAATTCAGGGTGAGAGATGGCAATTACAGGGCCCTGCACAACCAAAATGAATATTTTATGAGGACTAAAACTGCTCTGGAATGAATCATACACACGGAGTCACACATGGCGAGTGGGCTCATACACGCCAGCCCCAAGGAGAGAGAGGCCCAGGCCTTATCTCCTTTCAGAGTGTTGACTATAAACCTGGTGAATGGTAATAAGCAAACACAAAACAGGCTACCCCAATGGCATGCCCACTCCATGCTCGGGACAGGCACTCAGACCCAAAGACACATGTGGCAGGGAGGAGCCAGTCCAGCATATACTGCAGACACGCTCTGGCAAATACATCCCATAAGTTTGGCTTAAAGATGTCTGGACCAGCACCCTCAGTTGTGTATAGTTTCAACTATTCTAACCACTGGCAGGTGTATGCTGGGAACCTCCCGTTTGTTGAACCCGCCTGCAGTTCCAGAGGGAATTTGCAAGGAGCAGCATGCCAAGTACCACACGCCTTCAGCATGATTCTCACCTTCCTCTCCTGCTGAAGTGTGTGCTCTGGCTCCTGTTCACCCTGGACTGGAACCTGAACCTCACATGATCAGGAACCACTGACTAAGGAGCTGAGACCATGGCCTTCCACATCCATATGGCCAAAACCAGAGGGAGAAGTCGCTACCTTCATTCTAAAAATGTATGCAATAGGAATGGATAGGGGCTGAGTTATACGGATCTCTAAAGGCTGAAAGGATGGTTTCATCTGTTAGGTTTCCTCTAGAAACACTCCTGGTGAGTTGCTAGAACAAATGACAACATTGTTTGCTGACCACGGAGCCCCAGGCCCACTGCTGAATGGCCATTGTGTTTGTTCAGCTACTGATACCTGTGCCTTTGTGGGAAAGAAGGCCAGGCCGGGACATCAGCAGAGCACAAGTGTCCCTCTATGCGGGTCCCAGAGCAGGCTTGCCCGCCTCGGTGGGAACCCAACACAAGATCCCTCTGAGAAGGTTTTCTTTAGATCCAACTCTGATGCATTGTTTATGAAAACAAGGCTATTAGGTATATTAATAATTTGATAAATAGGGATTTGCCCTTAATTATTCATGAAGAACATTTGGCAACAGTAAAATTATATTTGCAGAACAGGTTTATAAACCAGCTAATTATAAATTAAGTATGCAAGAGAAAATTGCTAACCTTGAAATTAAAATATTTTATGATTCTGCAATTACAAAAAAAAAAAAAAGTAGAGAATTGTCAAAACCCCAGTGTGAGCAGAGAATACAGTAGGTCTATGGAGATGGCACCATGCAGGTCAGAGGAGTGACCATGAAGGCAGATGGAAAAGAGCCCAGCCTCTCCTAACATCCCCCCCCCCCGGGTTTGTTCTTCCCAGGGAAGCTTTCCAAGAGGAAGGATTAGGAAGGACAACAGACCATGCCCCCCCCCCAAAAAAAAAACACCTCCCCTCCCGGTCTGGTTACTTGCAAAGGACAGGGTGTACTCTTCTGGTTGCTGTCAAACCCCTGGTCCCAGAACACAGAGGCATCTCCTCTGTTTACATGGCTGCTCAAGGACCCATGAGGAAGCCCACAGGTTCCCCACTTCGATGATGGTGTCCTGTTAGAGCCACGGTGAGTGTAAGGTCCAAGGGAACAAGACTAGGGATGAGGACACAGATAGGTGGTCTCACTGGTCCCCACTAGGGGGCTTCTCCATCAGGGAGCAGAAAAATGCCACTATAGATGGTCAGTGACTCAGGACCCAGCTCTGCAAGCACAGACGGGGGACAGACTCCCCTCTGGGGCCGGGCTGCCCCACTGCTTCTCTCTGCCTCCACAGGCTGCCCTGTCATGGGCGTGTCACCCACCCAAAGACATCTGAAGACCCTTGCTGCTTGCAGGGGGCGGTCTCAGTGGTGAGCAGTGCACCCCTAGCAAATGTCACACACATCTGCTTTCTCATACGATGCGTGAAGATGGGGCGGAGCCATTCTCTTTATAATGACTGGCTGCCCTCTCCCCTGATTTAGGCATGAGTTCAGAAAAGCAACCAGGATGAACAATTAGGGAAATGCTGTTGGCGAGGAGGCACAGTAGGCCATGTTTCTCAACTTCTTCTCCCACTGCTCAGCCTCACAGAGGGCAGCCCTGCCCACCTTCCCTGGGCATAGCTCAGTGACTCCTGTGCTCCACTGAAACCAAAAGGAAAGGGACAAAATCCACTGAAGTGCTCTCTCCCCCACCCCCATCCCCTTAATTCCTTTTGGTTAGGAAGAGTCTTGACTTCCTCAAGACTCAAAAGCCCCACTCATTGCTCATGGAGCAGAGCACAGGGCACATGCACACGAGAGTCCTTACCCTGACAGGAGACACAGCTGCAGGTCAGGCAAGCCAACCAATCGGGGAGGTATCCAGGAAGTCGGATAATGAAAATTTTTTCATGTATAAAATCCTTAATCAAAATGCTAGTGGCGACATCTTGTAGTGAAGATACTGCAACTTTAAATTCATATACAACAGAGACCTTAACAGGACAAGCCTCTACCGGCTACACAGGACATGTGCGGCTGGCTGTGGCCCGAGCATGCAGACCTCTCCTGGCCAGCCAGCTCTGTGCCAGGCACCCACATCTCACTGCCCCAGGAATCCCCAGGTTCAGAAGGACTCCAAACCTTGAGGACAACCCAGCAAAGATTAGGGACCACTCAAACAGCTCATGCTGGGGATGTGTCGTGCTCAACGACCAGTCCCCAGCCTGATTTTGAGCATGGCTTTAAGCCACCATTCACCAATTAGCTTAACTCCAGCTACTATCTAAAGAATATTCTTATCATTTGGAATAGACGATTTATCGTGTGATAGGATACATTTCTCTCTTTACCTCTGGGATGCCCTGCAGATGCTAGGCAACTTCCCCTAACAATATTTAAATTGCTTACAAAGCCTCTCTAAATATTTGCCCTGTATTTAGCATGCCTAAGATTTGCCTGTTATCCCAAAGTCTTTCTGTTGTAAATTGCAATTTTACAACTTCATGCTTGTGATGTATTTTGACAAAGCTCTGCTGACACCCTCTATTGGCCTCCAAAGGCGGAAGAGCTGATACTCCATGAGCCACCAGAGGACTCTCAATTTGTTGTGAGGCCGCAGCTACTTTGCCATCCTCAATCTGCATGGAGAAAGATTAAACATTCAATTTGTTACTTGATAGGCCACAAGGTTCGCCACTTACCATACAAATGGAAAACATTACTGTCATTCCTCAACTTGCTAGCCTGAGTATTTTATTATTTGTAATATTTACTTCAGGGAAATTATGATTCATGTCATATTTATCTTCATGAAAAATGAGCATCTAAATGGAAATCACCTTTTGAATGTACCAGGATATAGTGTAATATTAATATGCTTCATGAACTATAAAATTTAGTCACAGTGTATGGATATATTATAGCAAGACTTTAATACTCTCCCATCAAGCAAATTTTCTCTGTGTTAAGCTGGTACTCTGGGCCCTGATTCCAGTTTGATAATCATTACACCTACATGAT
>VZQC01011034.1:496814-614314 GCA_009823505.1 Rhizomys pruinosus | reverse complement strand
CCAAGCAGGGGTGTGATGGGCCTTGGGGTGCCACCCCACCTTCTGGGTACTGAGTAGGGGGCTGCAGGTTGCAAGAGGAGTTGGGGGACAGCCTCCTTGCGGTGCGCCCTGCCCGCCTGCCCGAGGCGGTTGGCTGCTCAGCCCATTAGCTCTGCTGACCTTGCCTGCGCCTTTGTCTTTGCGTTCTCCCCTGCTGCTCCCCTTCTCAAGCATTCTCTTTTGTTGTCTTAGAGAATGAGGGGTACACTGGCTCCTCGTGGAGCCCCTGTGGCTTGAACTCCTGAGCACCAGTGACACACCCTGCCCATGGCCACCTTTTGCCCTGCGTGAGTCTGGCAGGGGAGAGCGGCCATTAAATACTGAGCAGGGGCTCTGCCGGGCAGAGACGCCTGCCCACGCTGCTACCCCAGACCTCCCCTTTACTGCCTGTCCTTCAGAGAGACGGAAGAAGCCTGGTAGCCAAGTTTTGACACGGCCACATATGGCCTCTTCCATCAATCTGACTAATCAAGCATCCAGGACAGGCACAGCCAACCTAATTGCCAGCCATTGCCGGCTCGCTCCATACAATCTGAAATTGATACTGGTCTAGAAGGGAGCAGGCAGGGGCCGGAGGGAGGAAGACAAAGCCAGGCCTCCTTCAGGTATTCTGGGTGAGCTTTGTGTTCTCAAGGGATGGTGCTCACAAAGTGAGCCGAGGCCTGGACGTAGCCAGTCTCCTGCTCCAAGTCATGAGCATGGAGAGCAAGCTGCAGGCAGAGACTGTGGGTCAGCTCCCAGGGCCACCAGCTGCCCCTGGACTTCCATGCTGCAGCCCTCCCCAAAGGGGGTGCTGTGAAGTGTCAGAGCAACAGCCTTACCCCCCACACCTGCCTTCTCAGCAAACTGGCCCCCCTATATTGAAGGGAACTGGCAGGCCCACCCAAAGATGCAACCCCACTCTGGAACTTCCTGGAAAAATACGGAAGGAGCTAATCCACCCACAGCCCTTTTATTGGCGAAGCACAGCCCAAAGTGTTCCTGAGACCGTCATTGTCTGTGTTCCTGCCCCGAGTGTCCTCCTCAGGGGCCTGACTGACAGCTGACATTCTCCCATTTATTATCAAGAAGTACAAGTTTTGATGTTATCATAGTGGAAAAACAGCCCAAATGTCAGAGTCTGAATATTTTCCCCGTTTCTTTAAGTGACATCTTAACTTGCCCACATTTATTGTAGTGGGGGCCACTCGTGGCTACGCAAGTACAGGGCGGCCAGAGGCAGATACCATTGAACTTTGTTGGGGTTTTGTTCCTCCATCTTCTGCCTGCTGCAATTTCTGCCCTTTTCCTGGCGAGGAATTTCAAATAATTCTGTTATAAATGACTAAATCTGGGCTGCTTAACAGAAGAGAGCCCAAGCTGACCCGTTGCTGTATTAAATTTTCATATGAAAAGAGGACTTTACACATGCAGCCAAAAGGGCAGAGCTCAGTGCTCCTGTCGGGCTCCCAGAGACAAGCATTTTCTAGCTCTGCATGCATAAAATGAGCTACAGTAGGTGTCAGTAATTAAACGATCATGTTTCAAAGTCTTGACAACAGTACAGAAGCAAGAGAACAAGACGATAATTTCATTAGTCTGAGAGCTAAGTCATAATTAGGTGCCTTTCACAGAGTAAAAGTCACGGACAAAGGTACCGTTCCTGCCCGGCCAGGTCTGTAGTATAGGGCTGAAATCTAATCCAGGGTCCCCAGCTTTACGGGGTTCACCACGGGCAAGAGACTGTAGCTAAAGTCTGGCCCGGAACAATCGGGCTTTCTTTGGAGAGGCTGAGAAAAGGAAATGATATAGAAACAGCTTGAAAAAGTCAGAACAATGGATATGGTGGGCTATTGTCACAGAGAAACCTGAATTCCTCCCCTTGTCCTGGACACTGAGAAGGCTGCCCAGCTAGGCTTGGCTCCAAGGCCCCACTCAAAGTCATTAGCTGCATTATAAACTGACTTTGGTAAAGTAGCGTTTATTTAAAACTAAACTGTTGGGATGGGCTCTTCGTAGAATCATTAATGTGCAGTTTGAGGCCCCTGTCAGTCTATTTATCTCTGTCTTTACTCGCTGAGGTATTTGCATATTTAATTGATCAATATGCTCTCGGCTCTTCTCGCACATCTGCCAAGCTGGTCCCAGCCTCTTACACCCCTCATTTCTCAAACTGACAGCTCACTGCCTGCCACCTCCTCCCAGACGCCCAGTCACCAAGAGCACCTCTTCAGTAGCAAGGCTGCCCCGCCCGCCGGCCGGTGTCCCTTCCCACATGCCTATTAATTTTCCATCCTGGGATAACATATAGCCTGGAGTAAGGAGGAAACACTTCAGTGTGTGTGATCTGTAGAAAGTTCTTCAGACAGATTTTCCACATGGCTACACGTCACAGTGCGAAGAGCAACATGTGTTTGTCGTCCCCCCATTCAGCATCTGTCACTGTCTCACTCCTGCCTCCTCACATTGTATTGGAGCTTCTTATCAGCAGTGTGTCAGAAACCCGCACTGCCTTCTCTTCCTTGTTTAATCTTTTATTAAGAGCTACATTGTGAGCTTCTGATAGCAATGTCCTCCACTTCATCACTCATAAATCGGAGTTGACATCAAGAAGGGGGCGCATGGCAAAATCAAAAGCAGCGTGGGTAACTGCCAATGGAAACATCTTAAATTTTCTACACAATTCCCTGGCATTTCTTGATGCCAGCAGAGTGCCACAGAGGCCCACTATGTACATCGGACGGTTAGGACCATAAGGGAGTGTTCTCCTCCATGAAGGCAGAGGCCACTGTGGTGGAACAGAGTAGGTAATTTCAAATGGGCAAAAAGAACTTCCAACAATTTGGTTAAAATATAATAAAAGAATTAAGGTTCCTAACAAGCAGTATAAGGCTGGCTGTGGCCTGAGAGGGAAAATGTGAATTTCCTGGACGTTCCTTGGGGTAGGGCAGACCACAGCTTGAGGAGGGTGAGAGAGGGGAATGGACGAAGGGTCCCGTTGGGGGGTGGAGCAGACATCCACACTATGCAGAGGACAGTATCAAGAAAGTCAGGCAGAGTCCAGGTGGGAACCCAGCCTCCGCTTCCACAACCTTCAATGATTGCCATGTTATTTCTCTTCTTTTGATTGATGTTTTAGTCTGAGCTGTCATTAGTTAAATTAATTTTCTCTCAAAGATAGTGGAATAAGGTTCACAAAGGCAAACCTTGTGAGACTGTAAAAACAGACCATAATTTGGAGGGAATTCAGATGTGGGCCTGGCTGTTGTCATCACAGAAGAACACTTTAATTTGATATGAATTCCTCAAGAGAAACTTTAAATTAACTTAGATTTAGCTGTGTTTGAGGGATAGCAATTCAAAGCAACAAAATAAAATACTATTTGCTGACTCTGGTGTTTCCACATTCGCGCCTCTATGTTCCTTTTTATTTTCTGCTCAGGCTAAATAAATGCCAATATTCACCTTGAAGGAGCCATCATAAAGTAACTCCCTTGGGATATAAAAATATACCTCTCTCATCTTCCATCCAAACAATGTCAGATGAAGTTAAAAGACCTGGTAAATGTGCTAAAAATCTGCTTATGTGAATTTTTTTTTTTTTCCAGGATAACCAACCAGTCATTGCCAGAACTGTCAGGGTGCGGAGAGCAATGCAGGCTGGGCTGGAACCCAAGAGTAAGGGCAAGAGCTGCAGGCAGCTGGGGCAGGCAGGGGAGGAAGGGGTGGAAAGCACAGAAGCCAAGGATTCCTCAACACTCAGCACCAGGCAGGACCTTGGGGACTGGTCCAGCCCTCAGGGAGAGCAGAGTCTTGACCCGGGTCAGAGCAAGAGGTTCTTGTCTCAAGAACCAGTCTGGGACCCACCTCCTGCCTTCTGGATCCACTTGTTTGACAGGACAGCATTCTCAATACTTTTAGGAAGTGTAACTCAATCTTCTGTTTCCTGTACTGACTGCTGTAGTCAGGCTTGGCCTCAGAAGGTTTCTGGGTTATACTATTTGAGGCGATCTGGGTTCCCAAGTCATCACCATCATCCCCAGGCAAACTAGCTGGGTTTCAAGCCACTCCTGAGTGAGCTGAGGCCGTACCTGTGACCACCTATGACCACTACAGTTTAGTGTATCTGAGCTTGCTGGGGTCCCAGGACAAACATGGAGGGTTCAGGAACCATCGAAATCATGTATCATCTCAACACCCATGAAAGGCAAGGTCAGGGCATGGGAGCTCTCAAGAGTAGGCATCATCTTAATGTTCGTGGGAGCTTAACTCAGGGGCTTGAGAGCCAATTAATCAGGCAGACACCCAGTAGCCATGAGGCCATGCTCACCAGTGAAGTCAGGCACCCACCCAACAACTCTTAAGGCAAGTTCAAGGGCAGGTTCCACGTATAATGCTTTTGGCTGTCTCTTTGTGACACACCCTCTGATGAGAACTAGTCTCAATTGTAGGATCCTCTTGACATCTCAATAAGTGGATCCTTCCAGGTCAGACACTCAAGTGCATCTGGAGTGTCTCATCCAAGTGACTGTGACTCTCTTGGCTGGGAATAAGCCAGAAGTTGCAAATACAGGGCTGACATCTTCACATGACTTACTACTGCTTGGCGATGTCATAATTATGACGCCTAAATTTACCCTGTTTATTTGCAGACTAGAGGAATGCATGATTGTTTATTTTTATTACAAATATTGATGGCAACTCACAGGCATTTACTTCATTGCCATTTCAAGTGAAATTGCCCATCATAAAATATCTCTAGAATTTTGATCCTGATTAGCGTCCTGAGCTGGTCCTGGGTACGATCCTACCATTTGTCTTAATTTTATTTTACTCTCCCTAACTGCACACACTACTTCAGGAATATCTGGAATTTTGTTTTAATTGTACAGCTTTCAACGCTGCCACATTTCTCTTTGTGTTGAAAGCATCCTGGTGATTTATCCTCATTATTGGGTAAATAGGTTTCGGCAGTTCTCAGTAAATAAAACAGAGACTGACAGGAGGAGGAGAGGGAATTTGCTTTCCTACCAATTAGAGTAGCCTTAGGCAGTACTTTTAAGAGGAGATAAATCCTGCAAATCACTAAAATGATTCTGTCACATGCACCAAATATTAAAATCGCACAGCGGCGCCCTCGATACAGTTTGCTCTGGTTTAATGAGTTGGGGTGGGCCTCGTGGTGAGGGCTGCAGCGCACAGTTGGGGACCCCTCACCACCACCAGAGCTCATACCCAACTGCAGCTTCTCGGCTAAGGAAGACTGCCAGAACCAAGCAGGTCTGTGTCTCTTAAACAACCTGTTACGTTCTCCAACTAACGACGTCTCCAGGAAACTGAAGGTAGGTTTACTTAACCTAGTGTTACAAGTCTCCAGTGACAGTGCATCTATTACCAGTCCCCACCACTACGTAGCTGGGGAAACAAAGGAACCCCAGACAACTCACCCTCGGTCTCCCTGACTTGCATGTTTACACATACACACCATCATCATAGGCCATCTGGCTGGACTTCTGCCAGGACTGACCTAGGTATCCCCAACCTAGGATGAAATTTTTTTTTACAAGTCCAGTCCACATCATCCAGGTACTCCAGCCTCAAATGGCCAACCAGCTCCAAGCCAAGCTAACGCAGCAGACACATTAGTGTTACCAATTAAGTGTCTCCAGGGCTGGTATGGTTTAGGGAACCATGTCCTTCGCTCAGGGGCTATACTGAAACACAAGGCTCATTAGAAAGGGGCATGTGAAGGGACTGTTTACACTGAGGTTGTAACAACCAACAAGGCATTCTTTGTGGAACCCAGAGATGTAGAGCCTTGGAATGGACAACCCAACAGGCCGGGAGGTTCATATCTTCCAGCAGCTGCCTTTCCTTCCAGCCACAGTTAAGTATTACCTGGTAGCAGTGGTGACACTTGGTATAGTAAGCAGGAACAGCTTCTTGTGGTGTCCTTTGAGAGAGCTTTACAAGGGGGCAGCTAACCATGGAAGGACCCCACACCCCAAATCCCTGGCTGGTACTGTGATACAAAGGAACAAGACATGCGTGACTTCCGAACAACAAGGACACCAGACAGGCCAGGTCCGGGAAACAGGAGAGTATGCCACACCAGCTCCACCCCATACTCTTGGGCCTGCCAAGCCACCAAGGCTCTCGGGCTCTGGAAAGACCTACGGTTCCCTCGTGACTTTCCATGAACTTTCTGCCACTGTCTTTAGATTTAGACTGAAAGGTGCCAACAAGCCACACCAACCACAGCACACCAGGAGAATAAGCAGTTCCATGGCTTTGCTGAGAGTCACTCTTTTGTAAGATTGCCAAGGTCCACTCGACAAGGTAGAGATGTGCCTGGGCACAAGAGGCTGCTAGTGTGCAGGTCAACAGTGACCAAGGACTCAACCCAATCATTTATGCAAAGGCAAAGCCATTTCACCATGAGGTCAATGTCCAAAGTAATATGATTTTCTGCATGGAACCTTTTTGGAAGCCCCGTGGGCATGGAAACGCCTGGACTGACAGTCCCTGCATGGGATATCCCAGAGCATTTGTATGTCCGAGCTGTGATTATTTTCTTCCCTATACTCCTGTCTCTCGTGTGACATTCCATCATAAGCCATCACACTCTGAGCTCAATTCTGTGGATAAAGAAATGATGCTGCTGGCATCTCACCTTCACCAAGTCCAGATTAAACTCTTAAACAGTACCAAGTTGTCAAGCCATGCCCCTCCCTCTGAGGAAGTAGATTACAGGGATTCCTTGCACTGTTTTCTCTTTTTTTAATTTTTTTATATTAATTTTATTTATTTCTCTATGTGTATGAATGTACTGTCTGCATGCAAGTTTGTGCACCCGTGTCGTGCAATGCCACGGAGGTCAGAACTGTCAGGGTATCGGATTCCCCTGGAACTTGAGTTCTCCTGGAATTGGAGTTTCAGACAATTCTCGGCCGCCATGTGAGTGCTGGGGATCGAACCCGGGTCCTCTGCAAGAGCGGTCGGTGCTCTTAACCACTAGGCCATCTCTCCAGCCCCCTTTGCACTGTTTTCTAAAGTGTGAATGGGCCACGTTCTGGTGTTCTTCAGACAGATAAACAGCTACAAAGTCAGGGTAGCAAGTTCACTGGGTCTGAGAGGAGGTGACTCGTGTCTGTGAGCATGTTTGTGTGTGCTCAGGTATACATATGTGGTGTAGATGTGCATGCACGTGTGTGCACACGTGTGAGTAGAGGCCAGAAGTCAACCTCGGGTATCAGTCCTCAGGCGCTGTCAACCTCTTCTTGAGATTTCTCATTGGCCTGAGGCTCAGCAAATAAGCTCGGCAGGCTGGCCAGCGAGCTCAAGGATCTGCCCTTCTCCGAGTCCCCTGAGCTGGGATGCCAGGTGCACGCCGATACATTCAGATTTCCTGAGTGGTTTTTAGAGCTCAGACTCGGGTCCTCAAGCAATTCACCAACTGAGCTACACCCCCAGTCTAGGGTGTGATTTTTGAACAATCCAGTCCACATCTCAATGGTGCTCTGTGAAGCACCTCCTGTCACAGGGTTTCCAGGGGTAGGAGAAACCCCAAAGCACAGATTAGTGGAACCCAAACTGCTGCACCTGCCAATGTGGGAGTTGGAGCACTGAGCAGGAGAATCCGCAGGGTCACCAGGCACTAAGCTCCCTGCCCTTTATGTATCCAGACTCTAGACACAATTTCAAAGGTGGTCACTTGGTGAGGAGGGAGTCACATGACTCCAGTGAAGGGTAACTCAGTTCATGGAACATATTAGGCTGTTTCTTTTTCCTTGTTTTGGAACTCTGTCCTCCCATGGTGAATGCCCTTTCCAATCCACCTCCAAGGGTGCACACACCACTCATCTTCAGCCCAGGATGCCCACCCACAGGCTCTTTGGCCCACTCAAAATGACCCCAGAGTCACTGCAACGAGGCTTTCTCTTCTGTACTGTGTGCCTTCTTACTTCCTGCTTCCTTCCAGACACACTGAGGGAAATAGGGTCAAAGCAATAGAGGCAGATGGATGGACAGACAGATGGACAAATGCAGGGATCTATAACTGGGCCCGCATTGTACCGATGTGTGCAGCATGCACACAACTCCATAGTCCCTCTGTCCATCCTCTGCACCAAGAACACAATTTTAACCACCTTAACTCAAACAATAGATTTCCAATAAATACTTCTAGAATGAATAAATGAATGCAAAATTAGTTATTCCTGAAGAAATAGAAATGACTCCTTAAGTAGATCCCTATATTGCAAATGCAAATTTTCATTGAGTAGGGAACAGACAAAAGTTTATAATAATGAGATATTTCTGAAACAAAGTAAAATCCAACCATGAAATGAGAAAGAGTAGAGCTGCACCTTCCTGGGAACATTTGTTCCCTTCAAAAAGATGTTCTTGGGGCTGGAGAGGTGGCCTAGCGGTTAAGAGAGCCGACTGCTCTTACAGAGGACCTGGTTTCGATCCCCAGCACCCACATGGCAGCTGAGAACCGTCTTTAACTCCAGTTCCAGGGGAATCCGACACCCTCTTCTGACCTCCGCAGCATTGCACAACATGGATGCACAAACCTACATGCAGACAGTACATTCATACACATAAAAAATAAATAAAAAAAAACAAACAAAAAACCAAAAAGATGTTCTTTAGGGGGCTGAAGAGATGCCTCAGCAGTTAAGAGTACTGGCTGCTCTTGCAGAAAACCCAGGTTAGATTCCCAGCACTCACATAACAGCTAACAACCATCCATCACTCCATTCCAGAGGATCTGACGCCTTCTTCCTATCTCCATGGACACTGCACAACATGGGTGCACTTGTGTACATGCAGGAACAACACTCATACACATTAAATTAAAACAAAGTCCAAAAAAAGTTAAATGTTCTTTGGGCTAAGGTGACTGTAGACCTCAGCCCACCCTCCCCACCCTCGCCCCTGCTCTTCAGGGCTTCACTCTGGTCTGTCCTATAGGGCTGGATTTAGGGCTGGAGACTTAAGGGAGAGCATGGTTCTATCTTGACTTTGATGGTAGCACTCAAACACATTATCCAGCATGGCAGCCCCAAGCCACAGGTGGCAGCAGAGACATGAAAAGTGTCTGGTCCCAATGGGCATGGGTTACATATGCCCAATGCATACCAGACTCCAAAATTCAGCAAACAAAATAAAGTTGAAAATGCAATCTTTTTTATTTTGGTTACATATGAAGATAATCTTTTGACCACATGGAGCTAAATTAAAATATTATTTAAATGGACTCCACTTGTTTATTTTTATTTCCTTAGTGCAGCTGCTAGAAATGTCACACTGGCATCCACAGCTTGTGCCTGGTACTTGTATTCTATGTTCATTGCCCAGTGCCAGGCTACAGAATGGCTCCGTTGCTCCATGGGGCACTACCTGGCCTCACCGTCCCATTGCAGAAGCACCCTCTGTGAGCCTCAGCTCAGTCCTCACACGGCCCCTCACAGAACAGTGGAACCCCCACCCCACCCCCACTGCTGGTCCCCAGGAGATCACATCCACACAGTTCATAGAGAACCCAGGAATCAACCTCCCCAAGGACGCAAGGCAAGGGCCAGGCCTCAGAAACCCCACAGCTGGCCCCACCCACAGCCCTGTGCACCAACCTCCCTCCCCAGGCCGCCCTAGTGGGTTGGGCCCCGGAGGCAATATTTGTTTCATTAATGCAGCACTCAGACACTCCAACTCTGCTTCACATTCCAGAGTGATTCCAAAAGTGATTTCCACAATATGATTTACATACTAGCCGAGTGTAAATTTAGAATAATTTGGCCTGAATGATCCTTACTAGAATAGATGGCCACAAGGAAAGAATGGTGAATAAAGCAGCCTTACTCAGAATCTAAGCAATTTGCTGGCAAACACAAGCAGCATTTCCCCAGATTATAATTTACACTGTATTAACTGTCAAGAGCGCTTTTGAGAAATATAGATAACAATTCAGATGCAATCGATAGGGAGTGACAGTTGATTTTAAAGCTTAATGCAAGACAAGAAAGAAATGACTAGGGCATCGGCTCTGGAAGAATAAATTTGTTTTGTATTTGATTTTTGTGTTAAATTTATTACTGCCAAGAAGAGCTCTCTTTCAATAATATTAAGAACAAGATTGTGAAATTGCAACATGTTTGTCTCCTACAGTTTTCACAACATTTCCAATACAGAATGATGCCCCTGGTCAGGACCACATATAGATCCGATTAAACTGCCACGGATCCCTCTAAGTCGGTGCTTCCGCCCCACAACGCTCCTTCTCCTGGTCTCTGGGGTAGCAGGAGGCTCTGTGTGGGCTAGCCTGGTGGCTCCTCTCTCCCAGGAGCTGTGGGACCCACCTTGGAACCTGGGAGGGGCCCCCAGTCCCCATGGACTAAGAGGAAGTCCTAGGAAGTCCTGACCATCCCTTGGGGCCACAGCCGCAGGCTCAGTGCTAGTTTCCACACACAGCGTGTTGCTGCTGGGCATCCAGCAAGAGCTGAGTGAAGGCAAAATGTGCAGCAGCATCAGATCAAACTGGACAGTTGATTGAGGAGGCTCAGGGGCTGGTATATCCCTGCCGCGGTCACTGGGCGCTTTTTCAATTCCGTCAACATGTCCAGTGTATATAATCTTAGGGTTTGATGTTCCTCCCGTGCAATACCATAAGAAACTTGACAAATACCGGGGAGAAAAAAATTTCCTTCCAGCCCAACTCTATTATGCTCCCTCTTCCCGCTGCACCTGGCGTTGCTGCTCACAGCCCCGCGCTCTCAAAAACCTACCAGCGTGGCCAGAAATGAAATGATGGAAGTTGCCACAGTTCAAACTTATCCCTACCCCTCCCTTATGACATGATTGATTTTCCTTCAACATGCTCAAATACGAGATTGTCTTCTCTCTTTTTTCACTGTGGAAACAGCTAATGTAGACAGCCTTGGCCTGCCACAGAAGGGAAGCGGTTGAGATGTGGAAGAACAACTGAAATGAATACGGATGAAATTTGAAAGTGCAATTTTCCATCTGTCAATCACCTTTCAAAGGGACCCGTTAACCACCAATCGGGAGACCCTTGGTGAGGGCGTCCCCATTTGCGGTGCTCCACGCGAGAGGCCCTTTGGTCTCATTAATCAAGATATTAGCTGCTGATCAAAGTTTTGCACAGGTAGTCTGCACTGACTCAGAGTGTGCAGGGATGTTTGACTATGTCCCTCTAGGTACTATTGATAATTTATATTTTGAATGAAAACAAATGGTCTCCTCTTAACCAGAATTTGATTAGGTGACAACAAAATCCATTTCTCCCACTCTGGTGATGGCATGCCAAGGTTCCCCACCCTGAGCTGCCTCAAAAGACAATGTGAGGTGCCCTCACATCAATAATGGATAGTCACCCCAACCCTTCCTGGCCACAGCACCAAGATGCCTCGAAATACAGCCAATTAAGGTTTATTTAATTATTAAGGTTGAATAAATAACAGCGAAACATGTTAAAAATCTTTCAGTTTCAGTCAATCATAATAAAAAATTAATGAGACTGGATAGAGAGCCATAAAAACTGATAGACTGCGATCGTGAATTATAAATTGGTATTGATTTTTTCTTTTGCAATAACACTCCCAGGTAATCGTACGTTGTCGCATGTAAAGTGCACTTTTCTGGTTGAGACTAATATTAACTATCAAATATAGATGAGACGGAGGCATTTATGACACTTCAGATTTCACAAACAAAAAGCAAAAAAATACAATTTGTGGAATAATAGCAATGCTGAAGAGAGAAGCCTAGGGTGTTTATAGGAGCTGGCCGGGACCCCACTGAGCCGTGAATTCATAAGACACAGTTACCTTATTCTTCTCCTGCCATTTCTCCTCTGATATGTTACCTTGTTAGTATCACTAAGAAAAGCATAAATATTTTTTATTATTTGTGAGGCTCATCCTGTCTTGCTTAATAGACAGGCCACATGGAGTTAAAGCCATATTATATGACCTGGTACAGGGGTGATCATTCAAAAACCCAAAGCACATATTTTACACTGCCTGGCTTTATTAATTCTAAGCCCCCAAGAAATAGCAGGTGGATTTTCTAGCTTTCTGTTTATTGAAGTAACATGGAGGCAGATAAGACATTTCCCTAGGCTAGCTCAGATAAAGTGGACAATTACTATTGGCATTCCACATGTAAATATTTAACACTTCACTGCTAGTTTCCACCTAAATACCCATTAGATGTTGCTACAAGCCTGGACACCATCTCCCAGCAGAGTCGCATGGGCCATCCTGGGCAATGGTTATCGGATTAGGGTGCACACAAATCTCGTTCTAAATAGTGCTGGAAGGGGTCTCAGCCAGGAGACGGGATGTGGCTGAATGGCAGGGGGCTTTCCTAAGCAGCACAAACCGACTCCCCAAGAAAACTCAGAACCAGCCAGGGTGGTCTGGGCCACCGTCATTGGTCCAGCCAAGTGATAACCCTTCATTACTGTTCCTTAGTGGTGCTAATCAAATTTCCTTCATTTGGGAAGATGTTGTAGAGATGGCTCAGCTTTGTGCATGTAAGCCTGCCTGCCTGCCTGCCTGCCTGCGTGAGTTCTATCCTGCCCCCTTTCCATGCCACCTGGCCTGAGACAAGCTCCACACAGCCACGATTCTGGGGATTAGAAGCATGACAATTTGCAACCAATACAGGTGACCCATAGGTCAACTTCTTGCAGATTCCAGAAATAATGTGATGGTTTCTTTAAATAATTCTTCAAGACAAACTAAGTATGTATGTTTAATGCACAAAGCATAGAGTTAAAAAGATGACTGTTACCTGCCTGATCTAGTTTTGTACACAGATGGTTAGGATTTTCTTCCTAATTACAAGTTTCTCTGTTCTTTGTGGTCATATGGAACTTGAAAATGAATGGGCCAGGGCTGCTTCTCCCAAGGAGTATTCTTTCAGCCTTTGACTTTCCAGGACTGGAAGACAACACTGCCTGGAATACGTACCTTCCCACAGCTGCCCTAGAGTTGAGGCCTGACATCAGGCCCGAGGCCTGACATCAGGCCCAAGCCCTGTGCACCACTCTCTCTGCTAGGGAGCAAGAGGGCTTCAGCCTTCTAACAAGCTGCAGGAAATTGACTCTGGCAGGTCATCCTGGTTGTCCTGGGGTGCAGACAGCCCTGACCATTCAAAGTATCTGTGACCACCTCTCTGAGACCCTCTTTGCCTCTTCCTGAGATCCCCATTCTGACCCCTTTAGGCTATAAGAAAGGGCACAGCCCTTGAGAGGACATGCTGCCTAGAAGATGCCCCCACGCAGAGCACATGGTTCTTGCTTCCCTAGCCCAGGAAGCCCCAGGACAACAGCAGCCAAGCCTAAAACTCACCTCAGGGGCAACCACGCAAACCCTGAGGCTTTGCCCAGAAAGCATGGCATGGAGCTCAGGCCAGGGAAGCTGGTGACCAAGCAGCAGTAGCACACTGGGTCCATCCGGGTCTGTAATGCCCTGCACTGGCTGGGGACCTTCTAAGGCACGCCGTTGCATGTCAGGGACCCTGGGTCCCACAGGACCCACAGTGCCCACCCCTGGGCTCACAGCCTCCGAGCCCAGCTCTCGGCCCTTCCTCGCAGCACTGACCTCTACGCTCTGGAAACAATTACTCCTGGAAGGCCTGTCAATATCATTATTTTTACAAGAAATCAATACGCCTCACAAAGTTAATGGGGGATTCAGGCAGGGAGCATTTACCTCCTCACTGTCAGGGCTCCGGCTCTGCTCAGCGCTGATGACAGATCCGCCTGCACCAGCAGACAGTGAACAACCACGGAGGAGCCGGCGCGGCAGGCATGCGTGGAGGCCAGCAGCAGTGTGCGCTAACGAGCCGCCCGGGGCCAGGCCACGTGGGCCACAGGGCCAGGGGCCGCATGGGCAGACACCCCAGCACTCTGCCCAAATGAGGCCTGGGTTCCCTCCACTCAGGGAATCTGAGCCTTCAACTACTTGACACAGTCTCCTGCTGTCTGGATGCTCAGTCCCCTAAGCCAGTGCTGGCCGGGCAGAAGAATGTACAGCAGCCTCCTTACCTTAAACAAAGGGGCTGCTTTCGTTACTTACAGGGTGCAAAAGTGAGATAAGTGAAAGTATACATACGTGCATGCCTACACACAGACATGTCAGTTTGTAAATAACTCAGAAACAGCTGAACTGCTGACCGCCCAAATCCCTACTAGAAGGTCCAAAGTGCCCTGCCCACAATAGCAATCTAGCAGCCATGTACCGTCCATGTAGAAAACACACCAAATCTCAATGAAAACGTCTAACCCTGTTTTCCTCATCAACCCTGTGAGATTGTTCACTTCATCCCTGCTCCCTATGAACCCTCAACTGCCCCTGACTTTCCCCTGTGCCTCAAGCCACAGTTACACAATTAAATTAGAAAGAAAGTTACAAAGTTATCCAAAAAATAGGACTTCAGTGTGTTCCTCCCCAGAAATCCTCCCACTCCCTCACCCCTCCCACCCCCCACCTCTCTGCTTCACAGTTCCTTTGGCCAACTCCCTCCGGCGTTGCCGCCTGCCGCCGCCCCCCCCCCTTGCTCACGTGGTCCAAGGAGAAGGTCTCTCAATATCTGGTTACTGCTGAGACCCAGCATATCCGCTCCTGGGGGCCAGGGCCCGGCCAGGCTGTAGCCACGGCTGCTGTTCTCAGAGTGGATTCTCCCACACAGACCTCAGCTGCAGACTCGGCCCTGTGCCAACCTGTGGTGCATCATCATGGGCATCACTGTCCACTGCCCACTCCACACACCCCCACACCCGCCTTCCACCAGGTCACTGCAGGGTGTGGAAAGGCAGGGTCAGTTCCATGTGGCAGAGCCCTGCTCTACCAGCACTGAACACTAGTAGTGACTGCAGCCCCATGGTTGAGAGGGGTCTCCAGCCACAGGACAAGGCCAACCCAGAGACCATGGCTGCAGAGGACTGGCTGAGGTTAGAGGAATGCTCATAATGGTCTAACCAGCAGGGAGCCTTGGGTGAATAGCAAGGACCTAGAAAGCTGCTGGATTGCAGAGTACCCTCTGAAACTTGGCTTAGAGGACAGTCCTCAGTTTACCCAGCTAGTATCCTGAATGCTTTCAGTCCTGCCTGACATTCCCCAGCTCTGATACCACCTCCAATCCACTTCTTCCACTGACATCCATTTCAATTCTGTGTCACCTAGGATCCTCACCAAAGCTGGGGGTCGGGCCAGCAGGGCAGAAGGTGCTGGTCACCTTAGCTACAAATGGAGGATCCAGGGGCTGAGCTCACTGCAAAGGTGGGGAGGGATGGTTAACAAACCTTGCTGTCAGACCATTCCTTCCAAAGTGCCCCATAGCAGAGAGAGTCCATGATGGAGGTGGGGGAAGTGGTGACCAGGAGCTCCTACATCAAAAGCAGGGCTACGGAGCCCACGCCAGGAGACCTGCACATGCTCTCTCACACAGATCATGGTCTAAAGGGAGTTACACAAAAAGATGGCTGGAGTTGGCACGATCGCTTCAATACAGCCTCATCAAGGAAGCAGGCCGTGGTTTTTCCTGAAGTAGCCCTTGATCCAGCATGGCAGTAAGCTCAGCACACGGAGGAATGTGTCTACTAGAATGAATGAATGAATGCATGAATGAATGCATGCATGCATAACGAGGGCTCCCACCAGACCTTGGGAAAGCCTGGTCTGCTGCTCAGAAGGCCCACCACGCAGTACAGGAAGGAAAGAGAGGGAAATACACATCTCAATTCTGTTGGTTTTTCATGAGCAGGGCACTTCTTGCCCTACTCCCTGGCTCCAGTGTGGAGGGAAACACAGGCCTTGGTGGTAGGATAGGTCTGCTCTCAGCCCTGAGGAAGTCTCTGGAACTCTTCTCTCTGCTATCAACAGTGTGGAATTTACACTGGCCCTAACACCACTACCAGGCTCTTCACAGCTTTTTAGGGCCTTAATGCAAACCATATGTAGAGCCCCCCTCCTCACCCAAGCTCTAGCAGCCGCTTTCTGATTGGCTCCTGCAGGATGGGAAACCGAGGTCTCAGAGGGGAAAAACAACAAACAGATCTCTTGTCTACAAAGCAGAACTCAAAACATTTTTCATGCATTCTGGCTTCTCTAGGAGCAGCGGGCTGTTTAAAAAAATACCTGGCCCAAATTGAACATTTGCTTGACATGATGGAAAAGCGAGCGCTATTTTCTGTTATATTGCCCCTATTCTACATCGACAAGAATATATTTTTTCCCTGTTCCCAGCTGATTTCACAGTAGTGAACTCCGTTTATGAATTATCTGACACATTTCTTGCAATTCTTCTGACAACAGTGCTCAGTGGAAATTTCAAGGCCCCTCTCTTCTGACAAGTAGAAATATCAATATTTGAATAAATTGTGGATTTTAAACTTCTCACTCTGATGCGCCACGGCGAGGAAGACTGAATTCTTCTTTTACCGGGGCTAATCCCCTTGAGCTTCGGGAAGAAATCTGTATGCGGCGTTTCATTACGAGAAAGCAGTACTGAGTGACATCTGAAACACACATCTAAGTCGCCCTGATGAAGTTTACTCCCGTCCAACAACAAATAGCAGCTGGGTAAGATTCCTGCTTCTTGGGCAGAGATCGGCACAAGCCTGGTGTCTGAGCAAAAAAAAAAAAAATCCAAAATGTGGATCGCAAATTGACACGCCAATCTTTAAACAAATGTGTTTCTTGGGGTGGGGAGGAGGAACACAGCTTTGTTCAGGCTAAGCATTTTTCTTTTGCCTGACAGAAACATTCCGGGCCTGATTAGAAAGGGCCTTGTTAGGGTCCGTCTCAGACACTGTGACTCCACGTTTTAACAAGCATGCAAAGAAAGCAGTGTAAAGATAACAAAACATTGTCATTACCGTCTCCTGTGACTCCGTGCGCCTTTTAGCACTTGCACACATTCCTTCCGGCGGCTCGCACATGGTTACATGCCTGGAGCAGGGCCCAGTGCTGGCTCTAGAGGTCTTTACATGGGACTTCATTGGACAGCACTGAGGGACTGGAGGTAGCATGCACCCCAGGGGGCACCATCTCCCTTTCTTGGATGAAGAAATAAGCAGTTTATTGTTGCAGCTGTATGTGGTCTAGACAGTATGATGGACAATCTGTATTTCCCAGGGAATGACCACCTCCAAACCCACCCTGAGGACCTTGGTACAGTGACCTCCAGAACTCAGAGCTGGGGTTCCCTAAGATACAGTCTTCATAAAAAACAGGTGGCATCCTATAAGCCAGGGAGAAACCCAAAGGATGCTGGGAATGCAAGGTGCCACTTGTCAGGGGAGCAGAGGTGTGGAAGAGGAGGCAAGGGGACAGCACAGGACAGGTGACCCCTGGGGTTCTTTTATAGTTGTGGAAACTGAGTCTGAAGCAGCTCCTGCTTCAGACTCAGTTTCCACATCTATAAAAGGGGTTGGAAGTGGTCAGCTTTCAGAGCATGGGTGCCCTGGGCCTGTCCCATATATGGTGACCTCAACAAGGCCACAGCTACTGCTTCTCAAATCCTAGCCTCGGTTCCCCTATGTGGAGTTTCAGAACCTCTAGCTAAGCTTCCCACTTCTTCAGCTCATCTGGTTGGCATGGAAATACCACCAGAAAATCCTGGGTCAGTGGTCATGGCTTCCTGTCTGCTGAATGCAGGGAGGGGGAACCAGACCCAACCGTTCAAGAACTCATAGTCTGTCTCAAAACCCCTTGTGGGGTTGGGAAACCAAGGATTCCCCGAATGAAAATCTCTGCTGGGGTGAAGGTTCCTGGCATGGGTCGAAGGGCTCCCCCCTACTCTGTCCCTGAGAGAGGCAGAGTCCTAGCAGCTTTGTACAGCAATATCTGTGATCCTCCCTCAGCAGAGCGGTGCTGAGCAAGGATGTACCTGGTGGCCTTCAGAAGAATGACTCCCAGGATGACATCCTAATAACTCGACTGGACAGAGAAGGTGTCCCTGTGTGTATTCTTGCCTCTACAGTGCTTTCTCAAAGGCTACATCATCACAGAGCTGTCCAGTGAACCAACACTTAAGGACCAGGAGACAGGAGCAAACCAAAATAACAAAAACAATCTGCAGCCATACTGTATGGCTTTCTCAACACTTTCTCCCAGGGTGCAAGGAACTGAAGCAACCCCAAAGGGATTCAGCCTTTTCTCCTCTAAAGGCCTCGATTTGAACAAGGCATCCCTTCGCCTGAACCTTGAAGTTCAAGGGGCTCAGGCACTACCATCCAAGTGCACAGGCGGGGCGGGTGGCTATACCTTTGATGCACACGCCCTCCAGGGAGGTCCTGGGAGTCCCTTGACTATACCCACGGCTGACCCTGGCTTCCGAATATAGGGCATCAGCCTGCCCTAGAAACTCCGACTTGGGAAGGCCTGTAATTGAGGCTGGGAATGTGAGAGGCAGAGAACAGGCAGAGACTGGGACTCATCTATCACCTGTGAAATGTGAACGGCTTTGCAAAACTCTTGGGTGGAGCATCCAACATATCCTTGCTGAGCCCTGACTCTGTGCTCCTCAGTGACCTCCAGAGGTCAAGGGTGCCCAACCCAGGCATGACAACCTTACCAATAGCACCAGGGCAGGGGGAGGGTGAAGGAGAAGAAGATGACATTTGCCCATCTGCTCAACAGAGTTATGGGATTCCATCAGAGGCACAGAGAAAAGAGACCTTACTTATTTCAGTAAGGGCCTAAGGCTCAGGGCCTGGAAAGCAGGTAGCACCAAAAGACAGGCACAGAACAGAGAACTCCAACTCCCAAGGTCACTGCTCACAGGTAAGGATACTCACTGAGCAGTCAGGATTTAGAATGAACACACGCACGCATGGAGGTTGACTAAACTAACCAAGAGGAGACAGTGAAGCTGGGAAGTCAGTTGGAGAGCCCGTTTGTCTGCATGTGACGTTCCGTGAAGTTTGTTCTAACGAGCAAGAGCCCAGACATCCATGCTGGGAGCACATGGCAGCTGAGAGAGAAGAAAAGCTGTGCCCACAGATGGCCGAGCATTTGGAGAGAAGTACAATATTTTATCTAAATACCCAAATACAAACACAGGATGGCCCCACACCACACACAGCCACCTGAAGGTGCCAGAAGCAGCTTGTATCTCTTCTACCTTGTCTACAAATGGATAAAGATGAGAAGGGACTGGAAAGGATGGTGGCTTTTGCCCTCTGGGGATCTGGCACCTTCTGCAGTAAGCAGAGGCAGATGGTCCCCAGGGAAGCAGGAGAAGGGGGGGGGGCTTCTCTATTCTACACAGCAATTTCAATGAGAAATCAGGATAATAACTGCAGAACAATTAAAGACCATCATCCCATGCTTCAGGAAGAGTGGACAAAACACAGGGAATGATGGGCCCACACAGGCCTCAGCCGGTGAGGGGAAGCACCAGAGAGATGTCCCTGGAGCCAACCCAGGACTGGAGGCCCAGGCTGGCCTTCTCTGATTGCCACACTCTGGAAAGCACGCCTTGGCAGCAGCCTGGATGAATGAACACATACTAGCGCCCTGGCTGAGAGGAGAGCCAGCCCGCAGCACCTTCCCTGAGCTGAGGACAGCCCTTTCCCTGGGGCAGCCTCAGGTTCTTTGTCTCTGAAGTAGGAATGGTATTCTCTCTGCCCAGCTCTGCATTCGGTAAGGGCTACACACAGCAAGATGTAGGAGATGGACTCCCAATTTCCAATCTTCCCTACACATGGGACTCTGCTATCAAGTATCCTGAGAAGCATTCGTGGTAGAGCACTTACCTCACATATGTGAGGCTGTGGGTTCAATCCCCAGCACTGGGGGAGATCTTTGAAGCCCCCTGCAAAGAGTCTGGCAGGTGGCTCCCATGGCTCCCACTGTTCTGGTGCTCAGGTACAACTGCCCAAAGGGACACTGGAAACACACGTGAGACAACTCAGAGGGACAGCAAAGCCACACTTGGGAATGCTAACGGAAGCCCTTCTGTCTCAGGGGCCAGCAGGCTGCCACACCAGGGAGGCTGGACACAAAGGATAACACTCCAAATCTCAAGGTGTGGCCCCTATGAGCCTCAAAACTAAGCAGCTGGCTAATCTAGGCTCTGCCTTGAGCACCAGACTCCAGGACACACCTGGACACAGCCCAAGCCCTCCTCAGCCCCAAGGTGAGCACAGAGCCCAGATTGGAGACAAGATGTCACTGCAGAGAACAGCATTCCTGTCTGTCAGGGCATCAGGGCCTGGTAACCCCAGATCCACACCCTGGCCTGAGCTTCCAAGTTGTCAGCTGGAAAGGAAATCTAGACATTCCAGAAGAAAAGGAGATGCACTTCTAACAAATGCAATTGGTTTTTAAGGTTCTACTCCAGGAATAATACACAGTTACTTTCTGTTGATTGAAAGTGGGGCACACAGCCTATGTATATTTCATGTAGGCATTCAGTTAATACAAAATATTTTTTACAAAAAATTAAATAAAATAAATATTTTTTACACACACATATGAAAAGCAGGGGTTTGGCAGATAGCTCAGTAAGTACAGTGCTTGTGGGACCTGAATTTGATCCCCAGAACACCCATTAAAGAATCCAGGCATGGTGGCATGGGCTTGTAATCCCAACAAGGGGAAAGGAGGACCCCAAGGCTCACTGGCCAGCTGGGCTAGCCTACTGAGCAAGCTCCAGGCCGGTGAGAGGCACTGTCTCAAAAACACAGTGGATGGTAGCTAAACAACACCCAAGGTTGTCCTCTGGTCTCTGTGTGCAGAAAGAAAGAGAGAGAGAGAGAGAGAGAGAGAGAGAGAGAGAGAGAGAACACTAATTTATAATAAAGAAAACAAATTTAGCTGAGATTATCTGAATTACAAATGAGGCTTTTCTGAAGGATCTATTTCAAATATAATCTGGTGTCTGTGAGATGCCCTTTAGTGGCTTGGTGAACCTGGAGTCCCAGCAGCCAGCTGGTAAGACAACAGTCCAAGCAGCCAGCCTGGACAGTCCACATGGGAAGACATTGTACCAAGCACCTTCTATTTCCCACCTTCCATCCCAGCCCATCTGAAACCTTGAGCCAGCAGAAGAGGAACCCAAGACCTGTATTCCAGATCCTGATGCTGGTCAGACAGCAGGATGGACCCACTTGGCCTTCAACCCCCACCGAAGCCCAGGGCCTGGAGACCTGGGTTTTAACACTCTTCCACCCAACATCTCTGGGACACAGTATTACATTTTAGAGACATGCTATGACACAGATTTCTTAGGCAACCATGTTTCAGGTCAGGCCCTCAAAAACTCCAGCTGGATCCAGAGGCTCAAGGCTTTCCTCCTACCTCCATCTATACTCCCCAAAGACTCTTTAAGTTGAAACCAGGTTAGAGGAGAAGCCAATTTTCATAAAGTCTGAGGTTTAATCTAGCATCAACAAAGAGCAAAGAGAAAAGTTAGCTAAAGGATGATCAAGACGTCAAAGTGCACCATGACTAGAGCGGAAGGGCACAAAAGTGACCAAGTGGCAATTTCCGCTTTCCCCAGCCAAACCAGCCCCACCCACCTCTGCGCACCCACAGTGTAACAGTGGAGCCTGCAGACTCCTGTGGGGTTCAGGGGAGATGAGGGCAGGGGGAGCATGCATGCATTGCCACATACAGTAAGGCATGAGTCTCATATCTACTTGGCCAGGATCTGGAACCAGGTGTCACATGGGTCTCCTTGGGTGATGACAGGGTAGGCAAAAGCCTCTGTTCCACTCACACTGAGACCTGTTCATCTCTCATCCCTTCAGCCCAGTGCCATGAACACACCCAGTCGTTGTATACAACAGGCAGTAAATAAATGCTTGGCAGAGGCTGGAGTGGAGTGACCTCCACCAAACCTTCCCAGGGCACACACGTGCCTGGCACCTGCCCTGAAGTCCTGCACATGCTTGGGAGGGGCCTGCCATGACTGAGACCCCAGTGTCCCTGAGGTATACAGGGCAGTGAGGAGGGCAACTATTCAGATAACAGCATATCGTGGCCACCGTGAGCTCTAGGGAAAGGGATGTTTCAAAATCCAAGATGGCAGTTGAACTGTCACAGGTAGCAAAATTTTTGTGATTTGGGACTGAATTCTGGAAAAGGCAAACATCACAGCCGAGCTAAACTCCAAAATCATATTTAAAATTAGGTAAAGCAGAAAAGGAGGTTGTCAAGGGAGTGGACAGTACAGGACAAGATGGAGAGGCAAGGACAGCAGGGCAATTATTCAGAGAGAGCCCCAGGAGAGGGGCAGGCAGGGAGGACCACCTCTCTGAATCCTCATGAGCCACTCAAACAGCCCAAAGAGCATTCTTCTATTATAGGCCCTGTGTCCCAAGGGGCAAGCCACTTCCAGCATGCTCCAACCGCAGGAGCTCCAAGGTGCAGCCACGGACTATGGGGCTGATCTCTGTGCAGATCTACCATGGAGACCTAAGGGCCAGCACGAAACCAGGCAGGTGGGTGCCCAATAGATAGGTCTGGATGGGTGAGAAAGAGCAAAGATCCAGAATACACTACTGAGCCCCAGCTGTGCAACCCAAGTGGCAAACATCTGTAGCAAAGGGCTTGCCCTGCCAGCAACACACCTGCATGGCTGAGGGGTACTAAAAGGTTCTTAGGAACAGCGGGGACGAAGGGAAGCAAGGAAGGAACAGAGTCTCAGCCCCTCCCTGGAGTGTAGCTTGCTTTATGGAAGAAGAAGAAAAAAGTAATGGGAGGGATAAACATTATTAAAATCAAAAAATCCTGCTAAGTCATGTATCCTGAAGCACAGGACTGATGACCCCACAGGGAACAGGATCCCAGACTCTTAGGTGACCTCAGTCAGAGAAGGGACAGATAAAAGGCCTTGCAGGCTGGCAGGTGTCTGGATTGTCACTACCACCTGTGTGGCAGGGGCGCCAGGCCACAGTGAAGGGTTCCTTGAGCCTCCCAAAGCCTCCTCACCCTCATCTTCAAAGTGGGGAGCCTAGAATACCCCAAAGGCTACTGTGAGTCTAGAGTGGCATTGGTGGAAGGACACAGGGAGAAGACAGCCAGGAAGAGGCTGCTGTGCCATAAGACAGGTGAGCACAGAGGCCTCAGAGTCATGGGCCAAAGGAGCACAGTCAGCACCACTGGCTTGGCATGATCCCCAAATGCAGCTCTAAAACAGACAGCTTTGGACTGTCAGGAGCAGTCCAAAAGGAAGCTCAATGGAAGGAGGCGCCATACGCAGCACCTCCAGCAGGACACTCTCAATGGGGCAGGACACTCTCAACGGGGCAGGACACCCAGCACAGGGTGGTATGGAGAACTCCTTTCATTGTAGAGTGGTTTGGGGCCAGGCGACCTCCTGGAGGCACCTCTGTGATCTCCTCTGTCTGATCCATGGGAAGGTAAAGGCAGAGAGGATCTTGGATCCTCAAACTTCACAGCCTCCGTGTCCCTCATAAAGGGAAATAGTGGTTCGATGGATAGAAATTGCATAAAGAATGTTCTATGAAGCTTGTCCTTCTATCCCCATAGTGTTACGGAAAAACAAAGAACCTTTATCCACTTAATTGAATTTAGACACATGTTGAGTTTGCTTTCTACCTAAAAATGTATAAGGCCAGGGCCGGCGAGATGGCTCAGCAGGTAAGGAGCTTTCTCCAGGACCGACAACCTGGTTTTTAGTTCCGGTGAGAGCACAGTCGCGTGAAAATGACGAGGAGAGGAATCATGCTCCTGTAAGTTGGTCCATGTCATCCAACACACATGCTATGGCATGCACGTATGCACGTGTACACAACACATACAGCTAGCACCCAAAATAAAATTGAAAACATGTAAGAATGCTTACAAAGTCTGAGTAGCCACCACATAGTTCAAGGTGTTGTGTCTCCTTGTTGATGTGTTAGTTTGTGCTGTCAAGAACACAGCTCTGCGTTTTGAGGCCTGATTGGTTGGGATGCTTCTCAGGCAATAAGCATCTACTTTTGTCATCCTTGGCTGTTCAAGCTTTGTTAAGGACAAACAGGAGACTGTTCCTGGTCTTCGGTGTCATCTCTCTGCTCAGCGTTGAAGAGGGACTTAGGGGCCCGATGGTGCTGGGGACCTCTGTCTCCCCAGAGCTCTCCAGGGCTCAGATGCCTTGCATTAGGATGTCCTTCCTCCAGTACCTCTTCCTCCATGGAATTGACTCACAGGAAACACAGATAAACAGACTGTGGTCTTCCATCTAGCAGACTGAGCCATGGTCATCTGCTCGCAGTGAGCATAAGGGGCTTGGCCTGTCATGTGGACTGAGTGGTCTGTAGACTTGCAGTGGCCTAGGAACACCGGCCCAGGGTCTGCAGTCCCGTCCCCCTCCCCCAGCTCCACATACTCAAGTCTTAGCCACCCTGAAGCATCCTCTGCCTTTCGGTGTCTTCACCTTCACCCAAGCCTCACTGTGTGTGGGGCCTGCATCCTGTTCCTCTGCAGTTCTGGTTCTGCGGGCTTCCTTCCCAGCTGGAGTCCACACCCTGGTGGCAGATGCCAGCGCTTGCTTCTTCATCCT
The DNA here is from genome assembly GCA_009823505.1 of Rhizomys pruinosus. Classification (NCBI taxonomy): domain Eukaryota; kingdom Metazoa; phylum Chordata; class Mammalia; order Rodentia; family Spalacidae; genus Rhizomys; species Rhizomys pruinosus. Next base: position 589,744 of record VZQC01011034.1, on the reverse strand, counting down.
TGCCTAGCTTGGCATAGGGCTTGCACTGTCCAGAGCCCACCAGTCTTTATAGTGAATGAGTGAGTGAGCTAAGTAAAATGGAAAATGACGACATGATGCAGCATCCCAGACACAAGAATGAGCTTTGTAAGGAGTTGGAGACTCTGTCACTCTCTCAGCAGTGCTCCCATCCTCTGGTTGGCTCCAGTGACCAGTGTCACCCATGGTACCTGTGCTGTTCCTCATCAAAATGTTTTCACAGCTGTTAATGCAAATTCCAGGTTCTCCTTAAGACACTCATTGGAGTATTAGAATAGGGGCCTGGGCTGCTTTAAGTGCCCTTGACCCATAAAGAGGATGTGGATGTAGGCGAACTCTTCATGCCAGAAGGGACTTCGTCTGGGATGCATCGCCCTCCCAAACTACTTTCGAAAAAACACTCAAAGAGCCCGCCCCACAAGAAATAGCCTTACAAATAGGTAATTGGTCTAGCATCGACAGATGAGGGATACCGATTCGTCGTTTGTTTTTTGTGGGACTGTGTTATCTACACATAACATAATATCTTTCTAGTCCATCCAATTACCTGCAAAGTTCATCGTGTATCTTTCTTACAGTGCATAGAACCCATGTGTAGATGTAACACATTTTGTCTATATCCACTCGTGCAGTGGAGGGGGCACTTGGTTGGTTCTTCTATGAAGAGGCTCAATAAACATGGCTGTGCATGTATCTCTGGGGTAAGAATGAGTCTTTGTGGGTATATGCCCAGTGAAGTGCTATGATTGGGTCAGGTGTAGGTCATTTTGAGTATTGTATCCAAGGGTTCTCCACACTGCTTTCCATGTTGGCTCGACGATTACATTCCCACCAAGCAGTGTGGATGAGTAGGAAAAACTTTGCATTTTTAACTTTTCCCATCTATTTCTCTTGTGATAAAGAGGACAATGAAAGTGGTGGTTTTAGCTGTTTTGTGAGTGTAGCTCGGGGGCAGGAACACCCACAGTGGTCCCTTGTCCACCACTCTTCAGAGCTCTTTTCATCTTAGAGAGGTGGAACTGTCCCCCCAAAACACTGGCTCCCCAACTCCTCTCCTCCAGCTCTGGGCAGCCCCCACCTAACTCGTCTCTATGAGTTTGCTGACTCTAGGGACCTCCTGTGAGTGGAATCAGACAGCATGTTTGACTAGTTTATTTCTGTGCACACATGACCTCAGGTGACCTACCCATGGGAGCATGTGTACAGAATGTCCTTACTTGTTAAGCTCTGGGTGACTAGTACGTCCATTGCATGGATATACCAACTTCCACTTACCCATCCAACCATTGGTCCAATCTTTTGGCTGTTTTGAATGATGCTGTAAGGTACAAATACTTCTTGATACTCTGCAATTAATGTTTTTGTGTGGATACCCAGAAGCTTAATTATGGGATCATGTGACAATCTCATTTTTAATTGAGGAATTGATATATTGCTTTCCACATTGGTTGTATTATTTTGTCCCTACAACAGTGTCTATAGATTCCAGACACCTTGCATTCTCATTCACGTGTGTTTTCTTGGGTTTTGGTAATAGCCATGCACACAGATAGGAAGTTGTATCTCATGCCGATTTTGACAGTTGTTTCCTTGTGATTACTGATGGTTGGCATCTTTTCATGTGATTATTGATCATTTGTCTATGTTCTTGGGAGAAATAGTTAAGTCTATTTGTCCTATATGTCCTTCCTTCCCTTTTTCCTCCCTCTCTACTTCTTGTTTTTTTTTTTTTATTTTTTCCCCCGACAGGGTCTCAATGTGTAGTCCCTGGTCTACGCCTTGAATCAGGATCATACATACTGCCTCTGCTCTGAGTGCTGGGTTAAGTTTTCCTCTTTTCAATGGACCTGTTTGTTGTTGGTCAGTCTTATGAATTCTCTGCATATTCTAATTACTAATCCCTTAATAGATTACATAAATATTTTCCCCATCCTGTGAGGCTGCCTTTGTTTGTGGTGGATAGTTGCCTAATTTGGGTGAGTGACCGCCAGAGGTGCGTGTGTTGAAGGCTTGGCCCTGGGAATGATGCTGCTGGCAGGTGGAGGCTTTGGGAGGCAGGAGCATGCCCTTGATGGAAACCTTTGTTTTTTGAGCATTTTGCTCCGCTCCCGCTGTGTGGACTGTTGGGTGGGTCGGGCTCTATTCGCTTGTGTGCAGGTATCTAGGCTTCCCACAGCATTCAACAAAGAGACCCCCTTCCCACAGTTGTTGAAGTCGGTTGACACACAGTGAAAGTTTGTTTCTGGGCTCTCTGTCTGTCCTGTTGGTCTGCACGTCTGTCTTTATCATTGCTGTGCTGTCATGGTGGTAGCAAGCTTGGGAACCAGGAAGGGGAAGTCTTCCAGGCATTGCTCTTCTCTCAAGGTGGTTTGATGGAATGTGTGTGTTTGAGAGCATCTGTGTTCGGGGCTTGTCCCCACATGTATGGACGTTAGACCTAATGACAAGGAGTCAAGGCTTTGTGCAGGTGTGTGGTCCTTTTGTGAGGACAGTGCAAGAGAACCGAGAGCGTGCGTGGCCTGTGGGCCCGCAGGCCCTGTGATGGTCTGTGGTTGGGTTTGGGAGTTCTGAGAAGCTTTTTTTTTTTTTTTTTTTTTGATGTTTCGAGACAGTTTCCTGTAGCCGGCTGTCCTGGAACTCACTATGTAGACCAGGCTGGCTTGAGCTCACAGAGAATCTGCCTGTCTAACTGGGAGTATATCAGGCCTGTGCCACTATGCGGCTAGGAGCTATGTATTTTTTTTTATTATTTAATTTTTTGAAGCCTGCCGGAATATACATCTGTGGAGTGTTGTCTTCTTCCGGTGTTCAGCAGGTCTTGGTCAGTGACCTGCTCACCCTGGATCTAGTGGTTCCCTCATGATGTGGCTCCAGTGGTACAGGACACAAATGCTATGCTATCGTTTCATGGCTGTGTGTTTCAGGGCAGTTAAATCCTCAGAGTCTCTGAGTTCTGTCTTCTTTGCAGTGGGAATAAATAGACTGACTATTCTGCCTTGAGACAGAGTGGCAGGGCCTCTGGCATGGAGAGAACATGGTGGATAGAGTGAAGGGGGCCCTGACATGGAAGGACATGGTGGACAGAGTGAAGGGGGCCCTGGCATGGAGGGACGTGGTGGATAGAGTGAAGGGGGCCCTGACATGGAGGGACATGGTGGACAGAGTGAAGGGGACCCTGACATGGAGGGACGTGGTGGACAGAGTGGCACAGGGGCCTAGCGTGGACAAGGATGCTGCTGTTGTACAAAACCAGCTGGTATCCTTGCTGTTGACCGTGTTCTTGGATCAGGTTCTCTGACCTACAGGTTGGTGCCGAGATGTTCCTGCTCCTTGCTTAGTCCTTTCTAGAGACACTGACCTGGAGAGGGCAGGCACACTTGCCTGAAGGTCCTGGGAAGGTGGGAAGGTCTGTGTGGTGACTATAGTCCTATGGTGGGTATGGCCCCATCTAAGCCTTCAGGGACCTGCCTCTATGTCCACGGGCTGCAGAGATACATTTCTCCCAGCCTTCACCCCTGCAGCCCTGGGCACTGGACAAGTCCCCTCCTGCAGGTCTTACCCCTCTGTAAGATGTGATAGTTTCTAGTGGCCTTGTGAACCCCTGGACCCACACCAGGGTCTCAGTCCAAGGTGGAGAGGTATATGAGTGCTGGGTGTGGCCCCCTCAGTGGCAGCCATAACCAGCTGGCATGCTGAGGATTTCTGTAATGCCCAGCCTGCAGCTGGCCCTACATGAATGGCGGGTGTTATGACAAGAGCCTGATTTAGAAAGTTCAGCTTTCACCAGGCATGGTGGTGCACGCCTTTACTCCTAGCCACTTGGGAAGCAGAGGCAGGCGGATCTCTGTGAGTTCAAGGCCAGCCTGGTCTAGAGTGAGTTCAGGACAAGCTGGGGACTAAAGGGAGAGACCTGTCTCAAAAAAGACAAATAAAAAAAAGAACGCTTTCTAGAATCTAAATATGGGGGTGGCACTAGCCTGCCCCCGGCATCATAGAGCATTGTTGGGGCATGCAATGCAGCTCAGTAGATTAAAAAAGCCGCTAGTTAGCCCTCACATACCTGCCCTTCCCTGTCCCGAGGGCAGGCTGTCTCCTGAATCCTTCCTTCATGGGTATTTGATGGCACAGTGAGTTCATGGCCCATTCCCTATGCCATGCCAGGGAGGAATGGAGCAAGGGAGCAAGGTTAGAACAAAGAACATTGTGGAATTGGGAAGACAGACTTGGGGCTTACAGCTTTGAGTATTTGAGGGCGCTGATACCCACAACCCGAGGTGCCATCCACACCCCGCCAGCTCTTCAGTTGGGTCACACACCCCATGGCCAGTGTGTTCTTGTTTCAGACAGACACCGAGAGGAGCAGTCTGCACCTAGCATGTGTGTCCCTTCCATCAGGGCCACAATGGCTGAGATGAAGGTTAGGAGCTTAGGAAGGGAACCAATGGCCTGGCCAATGCAGCTCATACTTGCACACACAGAGGCCTTGGGTCATTCTTCTTAGGTCTCAGTCGTCCATGTGGGGCTTCCTCTGCCAACTGGGAACCAGAGCTTGGAAATCAACTCGGGTAACCCAGTTCCCAAGGTGAATACTTGGTAGTGTCCAGAAGACCTTTTGGGTTGTGGATCCTGGGACAGAAGTGTGGGGTGTGTGCTTAGCGTGTTCTGCGCCTGCTAGGAGTGGCCCCATTGATAGTGTCCTGCCGGAGGTGTGCGAGACCGGGTGTCCTGCCCCGTTGACAGTGTCCTGCCGGAGATGCTGTGCCGGGTGTCCTGCCCTGTTGATAGTGTCCTGCCGGAGAGCTGTGCCGGGTGTCCTGCCCTGTTGAGAGTGTCCTGCCGGAGACGCTGTGCCGGGTGTCCTGCTCCCGTTGAGAGTGTCCTGCCGGAGACGCTGTGCGGGTGTCCTGCCCTGTTGACAGTGTCCTGCCGGAGAGCTGTGCCGGNACCACTGGCTTGGCATGATCCCCAAATGCAGCTCTAAAACAGACAGCTTTGGACTGTCAGGAGCAGTCCAAAAGGAAGCTCAATGGAAGGAGGCGCCCTACGCATCACCTCCAGCAGGACACTCTCAATGGGGCAGGACACCCGGCACAGCGTCTCCGGCAGGACACTCTCAACGGGGCAGGACACCCGGCACAGCGTCTCCGGCAGGACACTCTCAACGGGACAGGACACCCGGCACAGCGTCTCCGGCAGGACACTCTCAACAGGGCAGGACACCCGGCACAGCGTCTCCGGCAGGACACTATCAACAGGGCAGGACACCCGGCACAGCATCTCCGGCAGGACACTGTCAACGGGGCAGGACACCCGGCACAGCATCTCCGGCAGGACACTATCAATGGGGCCACCCTGAGCAGGGCCAGAAACAGTAAGCACCACCCCACACTTCTGTCCCAGGATCACAACCCAAAAGGTCTCTGGACACTACCAAGTATCACCTTGGGAACTGGGTTACCCTGAGTTGATTTCCCAAGCTCTGGTTCCCAGTTGGCAGAGGAAGCCCCACATTGGACGACTGAGCCTAAGAAGAATGACCCAAGGCCTCTGTGTGTGCAAAGTATGAGCTGCATTGGCCAGGCCATTGGTTTCCCTTCCTAAGCTCCTAAAAGCCTTCATCTCAGCCATGTGGCCCTGATGGAAGGGACACACATGCTAGGTGCAGACTGCTCCTCTCGGTGTCTGTCTGAAACACAGAACACACTGGCCATGGGGTGTGTGACCCACTGAAGAGCTGGCGGGGTGTGGATGGCACCTCGGGTTGTGGGTATCAGCGCCCTCAAATACTCAAAGCTGTAAGCCCCAAGTCTGTCTTCCTAATTCCACAATGTTCTTTGTTCTAACCTTGCTCCCTTGCTCCATTCCTCCCTGGCATGGCATAGGGAATGGGCCATGAACTCACTGTGCCATCAAATACCCATGAAGGAAGGATTCAGGAGACAGCCTGCCCTCGGGACAGGGAAGGGCAGGTATGTGAGGGCTAACTAGCGGCTTTTTTAATCTACTGAGCTGCATTGCATGCCCCAACAATGCTCTATGATGCCGGGGCAGGCTAGTGCCACCCCCATATTAGATTCTAGAAAGCTGTTCTTTTTTTTTATTTGTCTTTTTGAGACAGGGTCTCCCTTTAGTCCCAGCTGTCCTGGAACTCACTCTGTAGACCAGGCTGGCCTTGAACTCACAGAGATCCGCCTGCCTCTGCTTCCCAAGTGCTAGGATTAAAGGCGTGCACCACCATGCCTGGTGAAAGCTGAACTTTCTAAATCAGGCTCTTGTCATAACACCCGCCATTCATGTAGGGCCAGCTGCAGGCTGGGCATTACAGAAATCCTCAGCATGCCAGCTGGTTATGGCTGCCACTGAGGGGGCCACACCCAGCACTCATATACCTCTCCACCTTGGACTGAGACCCTGGTGTGGGTCCAGGGGTTCACAAGGCCACTAGAAACTATCACATCTTACAGAGGGGTAAGACCTGCAGGAGGGGACTTGTCCAGTGCCCAGGGCTGCAGGGGTGAAGGCTGGGAGAAATGTATCTCTGCAGCCCGTGGACATAGAGGCAGGTCCCTGAAGGCTTAGATGGGGCCATACCCACCATAGGACTATAGTCACCACACAGACCTTCCCACCTTCCCAGGACCTTCAGGCAAGTGTGCCTGCCCTCTCCAGGTCAGTGTCTCTAGAAAGGACTAAGCGAGGAGCAGGAACATCTCGGCACCAACCTGTAGGTCAGAGAACCTGATCCAAGAACACGGTCAACAGCAAGGATACCAGCTGGTTTTGTACAACAGCAGCATCCTTGTCCACGCTAGGCCCCTGTGCCACTCTGTCCACCACGTCCCTCCATGTCAGGGTCCCCTTCACTCTGTCCACCATGTCCCTCCATGTCAGGGCCCCCTTCACTCTATCCACCACGTCCCTCCATGCCAGGGCCCCCTTCACTCTGTCCACCATGTCCCTCCATGTCAGGGCCCCCTTCACTCTATCCACCATGTCCCTCCATGTCAGGGCCCCCTTCACTCTATCCACCATGTTCTCTCCATGCCAGAGGCCCTGCCACTCTGTCTCAAGGCAGAATAGTCAGTCTATTTATTCCCACTGCAAAGAAGACAGAACTCAGAGACTCTGAGGATTTAACTGCCCTGAAACACACAGCCATGAAACGATAGCATAGCATTTGTGTCCTGTACCACTGGAGCCACATCATGAGGGAACCACTAGATCCAGGGTGAGCAGGTCACTGACCAAGACCTGCTGAACACCGGAAGAAGACAACACTCCACAGATGTGGAGGTTCCGGGCAGGCTTCAAAAAATAAAATAAAATAAAAGCTTCTCAGCCTGGCATAGTGGCACAGGCCTGTAATCCCAGTAGACAGGCAGATCTCTGTGAGTTCAAGGCCAGCCTGGTCTACATAGTGAGTTCCAGGACAGCTGGGGCTACAGGAAGACTTTGTCTCGAAAACATCAAAAAAAAAAAAAAAAAGCTTCTCAGAACTCCCAAACCCAACCACAGACCATCACAGGGCCTGCGGGCCCACAGGCCACGCACGCTCTCGGTTCTCTTGCACTGTCCTCACAAAAGGACCACACACCTGCACAAAGCCTTGACTCCTTGTCATTAGGTCTAACGTCCATACATGTGGGGACAAGCCCCGAACACAGATGCTCAAACACACACATTCATCAAAACACCTTGAGAGAAGAGCAATGCTGGAAGACTTCCCCTTCCTGGTTCCCAAGCTTGCTACCACCATGACAGCACAGCAATGATAAAGACAGACGTGCAGACCAACAGGACAGACAGAGAGCCCAGAAACAAACTTTCACTGTGTGTCAACCGACTTCAACAACTGTGGGAAGGGGGTCTTTTTGTTGAATGCTGTGGGAAGCCTAGATACCTGCACACAAACGAATAGAGCCCGACCCACCCAACAGTCCACACAGCGGGAGCGGAGCAAAATGCTCAAAAAACAAAGGTTTCCATCAAGGGCATGCTCCTGCCTCCCAAAGCCTCCACCTGCCAGCAGCATCATTCCCAGGGCCAAGCCTTCAACACACGCACCTCTGGCGGTCACTCACCCAAATTAGGCAACTATCCACCACAAACAAAGGCAGCTCACAGGATGGAGGAAAATATTTATGTATCTATTAAGGGATTAGTAATTAGAATATGCAGAGAATTCATAAGACTGACCAACAACAAACAGGTCCATTGAAAATGAGGAAAACTTCAATCCCAGCACTCAGGAGCAGAGGCAGATGGATGATCTCTGAGTTCAAGGCTAGCCAGGACTACACATTGAGACCCTGTCTGGGGGAAAAAAAAAAAAACAAGAAGGTAGAGAGGGAGGAAAAAAGGGAAGGAAGGACATAAGGACAAATAGACTTAACTATTTCTCCCAAGAACATAGACAAATGATCAATAATCACATGAAAAGATGCCAACCATCAGTAATCACAAGGAAACAACTGTCAAAATCGGCATGAGATACAACTTCCTATCTGTGTGCATGGCTATTACCAAAACCCAAGAAAACACACGTGAATGAGAATGCAAGGTGTCTGGAATCTATAGACACTGTTGTAGGGACAAAATAATACAACCAATGTGGAAAGCAATATATCAATTCCTCAATTAAAAATGAGATTGTCACATGATCCCATAATTAAGTTTCTGGGTATCCACACAAAAACATTAATTGCAGAGTATCAAGAAGTATTTGTACCTTACAGCATCATTCAAAACAGCCAAAAGATTGGACCAATGGTTGGATGGGTAAGTGGAAGTTGGTATATCCATGCAATGGAGTACTAGTCACCCTTAACAAGGAAGGACATTCTGACACATGCTCCCATGGGTAGGTCACCTGAGGTCATTGTGTCACATGAAATAAACTAGTCATAACATGCTGTCTGATTCCACTCACAGGAGGTCCCTAGAGTCAGCAAACTCATAGAGACGAGTTAGGTGGGGGCTGCCCAGAGCTGGAGGAGAGGAGTTGGGGAGCCAGTGTTTTGGGGGGACAGTTCCACCTCTCTAAGATGAAAAGAGCTCTGAAGAGTGGTGGACAAGGGACCACTGTGGGTGTTCCTGCCCCCGAGCTACACTCACAAAACAGCTAAAACCACCACTTTCATTGTCCTCTTTATCACAAGAGAAATAGATGGAAAAGGTAAAAATGCAAAGTTTGTTCCTACTCATCCACACTGCTGGTGGGAATGTAAACTCGTACAGCCACCATGGAAAGCAGTGTGGAGAACCCTTGGAAGACACAAAATGAGCCTACCACCTGACCCAATCATACCACTCCTGGGTATATACCCACAAAACTCATCTTACCACAGAGATACATGCACAGCCATGTTTATTGCAGCTCTGTTGGAACCAACCCAAGTGCCCCTCCACTGACGAGTGGATAGAGAAAAATGTGTTACATCTACACAATGGAGTTCTATGCAGAAGAAAGATGACATCATGAACTTTGCAGGTAAATGGATGGAACTAGAAGATATTATGTTATGTGAAGTAACACAGTCCCAAAAAAACAAACGACGAATGGTATCCCTCATCTGTGGATGCTAGCACCAATTACCTATTTGTAAGTATTTCTTGTGCAGGGCTCTTTGTGTTTTTGTCCAAGTAGTTGGGAGCGATGCATCCAGACAGAAGTCCCTTCTGCCATGAAGAGTTCGCCTACATCCACATCCTCTTTATGGGTCAAGGGCACTTAAAGCAGCCCAGGCCCCTATTCTAATACTCCAATGAGTGTCTTAAGGAGAACCTGGAATTTGCATTAACAGCTGTGAAAACATTTTGATGAGGAACAGCACAGGTACCATGGGTGACACTGGTCACTGGAGCCAACCAGAGGATGGGAGCACTGCTGAGAGAGTGACAGAGTCTCCAACTCCTTACAAAGCTCATTCTTGTGTCTGGGATGCTGCATCATCGCATTTGTCCATTTACTTGCTCACTCACTCATTCACTATAAATACTGTGGGCTCTGGACAGTGCAAGCCCTATGCCAAGCTAGGCAAGGATGAAGAAGCAAGCGCTGGCATCTGCCACCAGGGTGTGGACTCCAGCTGGGAAGGAAGCCCGCAGAACCAGAACTGCAGAGGAACAGGATGCAGGCCCCACACACAGTGAGGCTTGGGTGAAGGTGAAGACACCGAAAGGCAGAGGATGCTTCAGGGTGGCTAAGACTTGAGTATGTGGAGCTGGGGGAGGGGGACGGGACTGCAGACCCTGGGCCGGGTTCCTAGGGCCACTCAAGTCTACAGACCACTCAGTCCAATGCAGCCAAGCCCTTATGCTCACTGCAGCAGATGCCATGGCCAGTCTGCTAGATGGAGACCACAGTCTGTTTATCTGTGTTTCCTGTGAGTCAATTCCATGGAGGAAGAGGTACTGGAGGAAGGACATCCTAATGCAAGGCATCTGAGCCCTGGAGAGCTCTGGGGAGACAGAGGTCCCCAGCACCATCGGGCCCCTAACCCCTTCAACTGCTGAGCAGAGAGATGACACCGAAGACCAGGAACAGTCTCCTGTTTGTCCTTAACAAAGCTTGAACAGCCAAGGATGACAAAAGTAGATGCTTATTGCCTGAGAAGCATCCCAACCAATCAGGCCTCAAAACGCAGAGCTGTGTTCTTGACAGCACAAACTAACACATCAACAAGGAGACACAACACCTTGAACTATGTGGTGGCTACTCAGACTTTGTAAGCATTTTTACATGTTTTCATTTATTTGTGGGGTGTGCGTGTATGTGTTTGTACACGTGCATACGTGCATGCCATAGCATGTGTGTGGAGGTGAATGGACAACTTACAGGAGCTGATTCTCTCCTTTTACCACGTGGGTCTCAGGAATCAAACTCAGGTTGTCGGGCCTGGCAGAAAGGCTCCTTTACCTGCTGAGCCATCTCGCCGGCCCTGGCCTTATACATTTTTAGGTAGAAAGCAAACTCAACATGTGTCTAAATTCAATTAAGTGGATAAAGGTTCTTTGTTTTTCCGTAACACTATGGGGATAGAAGGACAAGCTTCATAGAACATTCTTTATGCAATTTCTATCCATCGAACCACTATTTCCCTTTATGAGGGACACGGAGGCTGTGAAGTTTGAGGATCCAAGATCCTCTCTGCCTTTACCTTCCCATGGATCAGACAGAGGAGATCACAGAGGTGCCTCCAGGAGGTCGCCTGGCCCCAAACCACTCTACAATGAAAGGAGTTCTCCATACCACCCGGGCTGAGCTGCTGCTACACAGTGGAGCTGCGCGCTCTCTCTCTCTCTGTACCCTCCAGTTTTCTGCCCTTTTTGTGTCCCTGCACCAAGATGTCCCCTCTGGCCCCTGAGGACAGTCACCTAGTCCATCTGCTGATCAATACTCTGGCTACTGGGCTGTAAAGGGGAAGTTTGACATGGAGGGCCCATGGTGGGCCCTCCCACCTTTGTATGTGACACGCTATGTGTGACACACGCCTCTTCCTCCACTCTGGGCTGCTGCTGAGGACAGATGTGGCAGGGGGAGTGGCACACATACATATGCTGTGAGCTCTGTCTTCAACCCATTGTGGGCTTGTGTCACCTGCCTTTAGAAAGTTTGAGATGCACAGCCTGGGACTTGCCTGTGCCAGCTTTCCTCACTATCTCTGTGACCAGGAAGCCAAGAGAGAAATAGGGGAAGTGGGTGGTAACAGAGAGCAACGCCACTGCGTGGCAAATTTGTGCCAAACACAGGACGGATGTAGAGGGCCTGTTCAGAATCTCAGGCCATCATGTGACAGTTCAGTCCCTGTAAATGGCAGGTGGAGGGAACAGGATCTATCTCGAGAGCAGCGATGCCCCTCACAGGAACTTTCTGAGAATGCTAACAGCATACAAACCATGAAACTGATCAACAATATCACCACCCCGAGCAAGCAGCGCAGACTCTCTCCTCCAGATCCTTTTCTATGTTTAACAAACTTTGGACAGTACGGTTCACCCATTTTTACATCCTTCTCCACCTAATTTTACGTGGTAAGGAGGTTCCTAGTTTATCCAGTAACCAGCTTCTCTATCCTCCCTGAAGCTTAGGTTCCCTAACTTACTTCATTATTCCTTTGGAGATGACATAGCCCCCTTCTCCTACAGAGAGTTCTCATGGGAGCATGAGTTGTCATGAGAAAAGCACTGGAGTCCAGAAGTCCCTCATCATCTCCCACCTTTAACCAAGCATCTCTGACACATTCACCATTCAGATGTCACAGCCACGGCCCCCATCCGCAGTGGCCTCAGGTGAACTAGTTATGAAAGTACTCTGGTCTCTTCTTTGGATGTCCCCATGTCCCTGGGTCATGTTTCTGCAATTACATCTTGTTGAATTTGTGGCAAATATTACCAAAGGACCAGAGGTCTGATATTTGAGAAATGCTAGTGGGCCACCAGTCCTTCCCCTAGGGATCCCTCAGGCTGTGCCCAGGTACATTGGAAATATGACGTCCATCCCCTTAAGGACACTGCTTGGCATAAACTCCACCAGGGTAGAGGGGAGCTGATATAGACTGGCCTATGTAAAACTTTACAGGTGAGCACCCTGCTTAATAATACAGCATGGGAGCTTGTTGATGAGCTATTAACAGAGGTAAAGTGGGAACTGAATCCAAAGCAGAAGGTTTCAAATCAGAAGAAGGCTGTGTGGTACACAAAAGGCCCATTCCAAGAAAGTCATCAAGCCAGACATGGTCACTTGTTTGTCCCATGAGGGGCACAGAGCAGTTACCCCATTCAATGTAGCCTCCTTAAAATACTCAAGGACACAGAGGTTCGGGGTATTCTGTGTTTGGTCTCCAGAAATAAAGGCATTATGACCAAGAGGTCATAAACATCAGAGCCCACAGAACTATGGGTTTGTGGTCTCTCTGTCCTAGATAGGCTGGCATTTCAAGAGAAACACAAGAACAGCTAGGACCCTGGTGTCCTGGGGAGACTCTGCATGTTAGGAATCAAAAGCAGAGACAACAGAGGCCCTTCATATTCTTCTGAGTCCAACTCTACTTGTATCCATGACCCTGACATGAGATGAGGGTCTGTGTGTGACCACAAGGCTTCACCAGGCACACCACAGGTCCTAATGATGGCCAGTGTGGACCCGGCATAACAGAACATGCCCTCATGACAACTATTCCACTTAGGTTTCCACTTTGATACCTGGGCTCCTCCCAGGTGTTCCCAGCCAACTGCTGACTTCCTGCCTATGGCTGAAACTGAGGTTCTGATCAGGCAGTCAGACTATAGTCTGATCTGTCCTCACTCCTCCTATCTACAATGACATCCAACCCAGGTGTACAATCAGAATGTGAGGTTACAAATAGAACTCATAACTTCCTGCCCTCCCATCCTTGGTGACAGAAGCCACTTAGGGGTCTCTGATTTGTTCAAGACAGACAGGATACATTCTGTTGCTTTTACAGTGTAGACCACCACAACTCCCGACTGCTCTGTGCTCTCTTCATCCCTACCACAGGCAAGACCAGAGGGGCCCTCCTGACACTCAGCACGTGTGGCAACAGAGAAGAGAGCTCCACCGCTGTCCTGGCGCTAAGGCCATGAAGGGATGGTGTTGTGTTACAGACGGAGCAGAAGTGGAGCCAAGCAGAATGTGGGCGGGAGTGCGCCACTCACTGGGGAAGTCATCTGACTTTCTTTGTAAAAGATATTTTATTTATTATTATTTTTTTTTGTCCTTTTGAGACAGGGTCTCCCTGTAGCCCCAGCTGGCCTAGAACTCACTCTGTAGACCAGGCTGGTCTTGAACTCAGAGATCCGCCTGCCTCTGCCTCCCAAGTGCTAGAATTAAAGGCGTGCACCACCACACCTGGCTTAAAGACCATCAAACCCAGGTCCTCTGCAAGAGCAGTCGGTGCTCTTAATCACTGAGCCATCTCTCCAGCCCCTATTATTTTTAACTTTTTAAAATTTTTATTTATTCTTTATGTGTATGAATGTACTGTCTGCATACAGGTCTGTGCACCTGTGTCGTGCAATGCCAAGGAGTTCAGAAGAGGGCATCAGATTCCCCTGGAACTGGAGTTAAAGACAGCTCTCAGCCACCACGTAGGTAGGTGCTGGGGATCAAACCCGGGTCCTCTGCAAGAGCAGTTGGTGCTCTTAACCGCTGAGCCATCTCTCCAGTACCTGTTATTTTTAACTTTTTATGTCTATTTGTGCATTGCCTACATGTATGAAAGTGTATCCGTGTTATGTAATGCCCATGGGGGTCAGAAGAGGGCACCAGATCCCCTGGAACTAGAGTTATGGAATGTTAGCCACCATCTGGGTGTTGGGAATTGAGTTTGGGTCCTCTGCACAAGCAGTCAATGCTATTTTTTTTTCTTTAAATTTTATACTTTTTAAAATTTTATTTATTTTTGTATGTGTATGAATGTACTGTCTGCATGTAGGTTTGTGCACCCGTGTCGTGCAATGCCGCGGAGGTCAGAAGAGGTCTCGGATTCCCCTGGAACTGGAGTTCTCCTGCAATTGGAGTTACAGACCGTTCTTAGCCGCCATGTGGGTGCTGGGGATCGTACCCGGCTCCTCTGCAAGAGCAGTCAGTGCTCTTAACCGCTAGGCCATCTCTCCAGCCCTGCAGTCAGTGCTCTTAACTTGCTAAGCCATCTTTCCAGCTCCATTATCCGACTTTCTAAGCAATCGCTCCAAAGCATAAGGCATTGTTCTGGCTTTCCTAATGAGAATGATAGATGCTAAGACAGGGAGGGCTCAGTGGATAACCCACTGTTTGCTTTGAGCACTTGCTGCTGAAAAGACGTGAGTCAAAAAAAGCAAGGAGGGAAGCTCTGGCCTCCCGGGGCCACCTTCCTCAGTCCCTGGACCACAGTCTGCCTCTGCAAGAGCGATGCCACTGAGGTTCCTGGCTGGTCATGGAGAGGAGAGCTGCCAGAGCCGCCACTGATCTGACAGTGCCACTCCAGGATCGATGGCTGCTCTCGGAAGAACATGAGGACACTCTCACAGCTGTGTTTATCTGTCACCTTCACAGTTTATTCCATTGCCTAAAAGATCAATACGTCACCATTTCTAAGGGCCTTACAACGAGCAGTGCTGTGAAGAATCCACACGTCTCGCACTTCAGCAACACCTCCCAGGACAAACACTTTCTGCTGCACAATTGTTGTTGCAAATTTCTATTTCAACCCTCAGAAACAGAATGGAATGAGGTCAGTTGAGACTTTTCCACAGGCATGATGTTAAAAGATGATCTAGGTGAACGGTCACACAGTGATATTTCCAAGGGGTGCTGAGCCACCCAGTTAAACCCAGGCACAGTCTCAATCGGCCCAGCCACCGCCTCTAACCAGACAAACAAACTTCATCTACCTCCTTCTTTTCCTCTTCCCTTTTTTTTTTTTTTTTTTTTTTTTTTTCAATTTCAGAATGCTTGGTGCACCAACAGGCCAGGATGCATTTCACTCTTGACTGGGTACAGTGAGATTGCTAATCAGGATTACTTGATTCAGTCAACACTGATTTCAATAAAAAGACCAAAAAAATTATCATAAATATAGAGAAAGTGCGGGCGGCAGTGACAGGTGATTAAAATCTCATTCGCTTGGAATCAGCCTGACTCATGCTGCGGGGGAGGTGAGGCCTGATTCTGCCACAGTGATTGTTATCCCACTCTCTGCAGCCACTTCTGAGCACCCATGTGCACACGCACGCACACGCATGTGCACACGTATACACACAGGTACCCAGATCCAAAGTCTGAGTCTCAAGTTTGCCTCTCTTGAGTGAGTGGAGCTGCTGTGGCTGGCAAGCACTGGCGAGACCTAGCCTGGCACCAGGCAAACTGGGAGCAGTGGCTGAGCAGGGAGGGGCCGGATACAAAGGAGACCGAACACCCACACCAAGTTTTAGAATCATCTCATGCTGAAAACAGCCTGCACATCCGTGTACAGGACATCAGGGAATAAGTTAAAGTGACTGGCTTCTAACATAAAAGGAGGAGGGACCTTGAAGGCCCTTTGACCTCAAATAGGTCTTAAGCCGTTGGGGGATTCTGTTCCCTGCTCCAGCAGCTCCAGGGTGGGCTGGGGCACATCTGAGCCTCTCCTTCGAGGCCCCAGTACCAATCCTCCTTCCTCTCCTGCGTCCTCTGTCAAGGTCGGTTGTGAGCTGGTGGGTGCTCTCATTCCACCTCTTCCCTAGAGGTTCCCTTACTCCACAAGGCCAATCCTCTGGCCCAGCTAGGCTACCCAGACACCAGTGTTCAGGGTATGTTCTGCCTCTCCCTGCCTACTCATCCTTGACCCCGAGTCAACTTCTTCTTGGGTGCCTCTAGAGTCCCCACCACAGCCCACCAGCAATGCAGAACAAGGTCCTCTGCTCCCATACCCTGACACACCGGGGCTACCAGGTTGAGTGAATAAAAATATAGATAGATGTTTAAATTTGAATTTCTGCTAATCAGAGCTTAGTGATCTTCCTGGTCCTCACTCCCTGATCCAACAGTGTTGAAAGCAGATCCCTCCTCCACCATTTAACACCTCCCCCCCAACCCCGTCTTTCCAGGTTTCAGTGAAGATATATTTTCCTCAGGTCTGGCCAGGGACTAAGAGCAAGCCCTCCTTCCCCTCCCCTTGCGTCTGTCTCTTGTCGAGAAGAGACCACAGGCTGAGGGGCCTAATCTCGGTACAGGTGTGGTCCTGTCTATAGCAGGGGCTAAGCCAACACCTAGCTGCAGTGAGGCCCTCACAGAGCACAGGGACCTCCGAGTGTGCCTTTTGATGGGTTTTCCCATCACAATTCCTCTCGTGGCCTCATCTCAGGTCCAGCTCAAGCTAAGTAACTGTCTGGGTATTAGCTCATTTGCATGCTATTAAGTGGCACGCTTGGTGGTGGGGCTAGGAGTGCTGAAGTTCACTGTTCCCTGCCCTTCGTTTCCATTTGCTCTCGTGTTCCTGCTACTCCAGTTGAGAGTCGGGAATCTGCAGACTGGAAAAGACGAGCATTCCACGGGCACCAGGCCAGCTGTCAGGTGACTGGCAGAATTCCCACGGTCAGATCTCAGGTGCTCCCTCCCATGGACAGATCTGAAGTTAGCAGGGCATGCAGACACAGGTCAGCCCCAGAGATGTCTGAAGTCATTGTGCCAAACTGGGTTTCTGGAATCTTCTAGAACTTTCTGGAATACCCTGGAACACTCTGGAAAGACAGTTTTCTAGATTGGCTCGACTGTGTGCCTGATGGTAATCTAGCCAGATAAACAACAACTGGCATTTTAGAATAAGATGTCCCACTACCCTAAGTATTGATAAGTACATAGGATGTACTTATCCTAAAATGTTAACCATAAGCTCACAGCTATAATTTGAGTATCCTATAAACTTCCACCAACAGGGACTTCTTCGAGGACACAACAGTTTCCAAGCCCATGTGACCCAGCCCTCCTGAGAACTAGCCTCCCAACTCAGCACCTATCAGTGAGTTCATGTGAAGCATTCGCTGTGTAAGGCACAGAGCTGCTGGACAGCAGTGGTGATGACTCTGGCCCAGGGCCATTCATCCAGAGCCCAGAGGTGCAGACAGTTCAAGGCGGCCCTTCTTAGCCATACTCCTGCAGCTGGTAAGTAGCACATTATAGTACCACTAAGTCCAGAGGCCAGACTGACCTGCACTGCAGGACATAGTGAGGACCATCCAGCCAGAGCCTGGCCCCCTGCCAACCCATGGTCTGGTAGCAGACAACCTCTGCAGGGCAAAGGGTGTGGTGTGTGGGTGGATGAGTGGAGAGGCTGTGATGGCAAGAGGGGCCTCACTCAGCCACAGGCAACACGGACACAGAACTGTGTGAAAAGGCAGGCCCCAGAGTGTCCCTCACATACTAAGGGCACTTCCTCCACCACCATACCACTGGGGTTGGGGTGGGGGTTTCCGGGAGTCACCCCACCCCCAACCATGCAGCTGGTGCCTGAGGCTGACTAGATAGCAGGTGCAGAGTCATGGAGGCCTGTGCACAACAGCATCAATTCCAATTAGAAGAATCATTACATTATGGAATTATATAGAATTCTACTTACAGAATTACAGAAAACAGTACAGGCTGGTGCTGATGTTCCATGACAATCTTCAAGTCCCTATTCCTCATTCTGGAGTCCTAGTCCTCTAGGGACCAGGCCCATGGAAGGCAAGGACTAGCCCAAGGTCTCCTTGGGCTCCCATCAGATGAGTCAAGGTCATGATCCCAGTGGGCACTGCCAAGGGGTACAGAAGGCCTTAGATTGTCTCTGGGGACAATATCAGCAACTGAAAGTTCAGTGTGCAGCACAGGTTGCCCAAGGACCAGAAAGGAGACAGCTTCAGACAGCTGGAGCACCTGATGGGAGCAGGGTAGCCATGCAAAGTCCCCGACAGCCAGGCAGCCAGAGAGAGTTCCTAACTGCATGGGTGGTTTTGCTCTTCGTCTCCTGCATGTCGCAGTCTCGACTCAGTTCACTTCACAGGGATGAAACTTGATTCTACCCAGCACTCCAGGGATGCACTGTCCACACAACCAAAATGCCAAGCAAGAGTGGGCAATGTTAGGAGACATGAGAGCCACCTGCAGTAAAGAAGGGCTTCGGGAGTTCTGGAAAGTTGCAAAGGGAAGCCCACCTCAAACCTTCGGCACAGCCCCCCAGGACAGGAGTCCTGCCCCTCTACTGGAAACAGAGCTTGGGAGTGACCTGTGGGCAGCAAGGTCTTGTGGCCCTCAAAGGACAGGGTTCAGAGCTCTCAAGTGCAGAGGCTCCTGGTTTGAGCAGAAGGTGGGACAGCCTGGAAGAGTGTCCAGCTCAAGGACAGGGCACTGGGCTTTGAAAAGCTCAGGCAGGCCCCTCCCTGGGGACTCAGAAGAGGACCTCTGAGAAAACAGAGACTCCTTTGTGGGGTAGGCAGTGGTAGGAAAAACCAGCAGCAAGATTTATGTCCCACTCCCTAACTCCATGATACTCACCACTGAAACACCATTCCTCAGCCACCCACTGGAGTGCATGGTCTGTCTGTCTGTCTGTCTGTCTGCACACTCCCTCATTTAGACAGCTATGGCTGAACAAAAGGGGCCCAGGACTAGGGTCCCACAAGGAGAACAACAGTTTACCCCTGGTGCCCACTCACACGTGTCAACACCTCTGTGGACCCTGGGTCACAGCTAGGCTGCAGCAGAGCAGCCTTTCCACCCAGCCCTCTACTGCTGGAGCCAGCCAGTCCTGAGCTATTACTGAGGTCAAGGAGTCACCCTGAGCAAGCAGAGTCCCATACCCCTGCCCAACCTTACCCAGGACAGTGATTTCCAAGGGTGACCCAGAGTAATCTTTCTATCCCCATACTTTCTAACACCCCAGCCACTAAGACATAAAATGCAATGAAAGCCACCATCTTCCCACTTAGGGGGTATTTTCTCTTAGGCAGGTGCTTGGGAGCCTTTCTACAGACCACAATAGCTAAAATACTTCTAAGTAACACAAGCTATCTCCTGGTATGCTCAGTCACATGACATACACGGTGTTACCTGCCAATCACACTAACTGTAAAGAGATCGGAACATCTGTGGGAATGCCCACAAGGGCTCTTTCTGCTCTCTGATGAGATCCTGGCCCACAGTTACCTCTAGGATGTCCTGGTCTCCCGTGAGGATATTCCAGCAGTCAGCTCTGGGAAACAGATGCATCCTGTCCTAGGGTGAAACCCAGTGATTCTAAGAATTTGGAGGAAAGAGGGAGATAGCTCAACATTCTTGGAAAGTAGGCACTGCAGGGCAGCACAGTAGTCTTCATAGTTCCACCATATGGGACGGGTAACTACGGCAGGAGGGGCCTGGTATATCCTGGGTATCAGTCTGTATCCAAGCAATTAAGACCACTGGATCACCAAGGGAAATGTTACCAAATGCCTTCACAGCTCATGAAGCTGGGGAGAAGAGAGGTTGAGAAAATGTGGGTGAACCCAGGAGAACCTCCCAGATGCATCAAATCACAGATGAGGATGCAGCTTCAGAAATGTGGGCTGGCAACCCACAGTCTGGCCTTCCTGGGGCTCCTTGACACTCTCACCTACCCAAAGCATACAAGGCCCCTTTGGGTCTGTCTACCTTATGGGGAACACCAGAACCACTCCACAAAGTAACCTCAAAACTTCAAGCTCATTACACTTTGAAAACAGCTGTGGCCAGCCCCAGTGATAATACTGACAGCCTTAGCTTTGTGAATTTGCTCTAAGAGCAGGGAAGTCCAAGGCTTCCTGGGTGAAGACAACCCTGTCCCCTCCACCATTCCTGCCTCCCGCCCTCTCTCTGCCCCTGTCCTGCCCGAGGGGTAAACACAATGACCACAGATGATGACATGTCTGACATGCACCACCAGACCTCATGAAGAGCAAGCCAAACTTTACATTCGAAGTTTTCACTGTTATTGGCCAATGCACAGGACTGTTCAGACACAGTAATTTTTATTTTGGGGGGGGCATCTTTTGGAGACGGGGTCTTCCTGTAGCCCCCAGCTGGCCTGGAACTCACTATGTAGACCAGGCTGGCCTTGAACTCACAGAGATCCACCTGCCTCTGCCTTCCAAGTGCTGGGATTAAAGGCATGGGCCACCACGCCCAGCAATACTTTATTATTTTTATTTGATGTGTATGATTGTAATACCTGCATGTATGTAAGTGCACTCATGTTATGCAATGCCTGTGAAGGTCAGAAGAGGATCTCTGGATCCCCTGGAACTGGCGTTATAGACTGTTATTAGCCAACATGTGGGTGCTGAGAATTGAACCTGGGTCCTTTGCAAGAACAGTCAGTGCTCCTAAGCACTGAGCCATCTCTCTTGCCCCCTCAGACACATTTTTATAGCACAGGTTTTCCTTAAGGACATGTGTTTCTGTCCTGTTTTGTGGGGTGTATGTGTGTGTACTGGTGTGCCTGGCAGTGCTCGTCTATGTGTATGCATATGAAGTGGAGGCTAGGGGGCAACGTCACTCAGGTGTCATTTGCTGGGTGCAAGCCATGTTTATTTTTTGAGGCAGGGTCTCTCACTTGGCCTAGAGCTCAGTAAGCAGGCTAGGCTGGCTGGCCAGTGAGCCCCAGGAATCTGCCTGTTTCTGCCTCCCCAGCACTGCAATTACAAGCATACACCCGGTTTGGCTTTTCTACAGGGCTTCTGGGGATCAAACTTTGGTCCCTGTGCTTGCACAACCAGAACACTGCTGGCTGAGCCAACCCCCCAGGCCTCTATTTACTGTCTGTCTATTCGGCCATACTTGGTGAAGAACGGTTGCAGGGCGCTGCAGACAGAGCCAGCCTACCCACTGCAGAATACCCATGGCATTATCATGTTGCCTCTCTGGATTTTCCCGTCATAGAGCTTAATCAGATTGAAACCCTTTCAGCACTTCTCATTGATAAATGGAATTAGAATTCCCAAGTGGAACTAGAGATCTTAGCATCAATGGCAAAGTTCTGTCTCAAGCTAAGACTAGACTATATCTGAATGGTCTCACAGGCTGAGAAAACAGTACAAACCTTACAACTGCACTTAGAAACTATACTAAGGAGCCCTGCCCGTACCCCTTTTACATAGCAGTGTTTCTAGCTACTCCCCCACTTATACTCAGAATGGCTTAATCTCTTCTGTGTTTTTGTCTGGTTGGTTTTGTATTTGATACAGGGTCTTGTATATCCCAGGCTAGCCTTGAATTCTCTTTGCAGTTGAGGATGACCTTGAGCTATTTCTTTTTTTTTTTTTGAGACAGGGTTGCCTTTAGTCCCAGCTGGCCTGAAGCTCACCATGTAGACCAGGCTGGCCTTAAACTCACAGAAATCCACCTGCCTCTGCCTCCCGAGTGCTGGGATTAAAGGCATGCGCCAGCACAATCTTGAACTTCTTATTCTCCTGCCTCCATCTCTGAAGTGCTGGGATTACAGACATGCTCGACCACACCTGGCATTCTCAATCTCCTTTCTAAGCTCACAGCTCTTGAGATCTCTGGCCCAATGGCTACAAAACATGAATGTTCCAGGGAATCTGCTCAATGCCACAAAGCCAGGCCCAGGTGCACGCTATGGCTGCACCCTCCTGATAGACCACACAGTGCTCTGCACAGTGTACATGTGATGTCACAAGCAGCTATCTCCTCTGGTCTCTTAGGCCAGGCCTTAAAATAAAAAGTCCATTTCTTAGAGGTCAAAAGAGACCAGGAGTGAACCTCAGAGTCCCCTGGCCACCACACACCCGAATATAAAATGATAAATCAATGAGGGGCCCCAACATGTTGGTCCAAGTCCCAGCTGTGCTTTCCCACTGAGTGTCTCAGACAAGCCTCTTCATGTCCCAGATCTGAGGGAATCACAACAATCACAGACTCAGCTGTGGTGACATTTCTTACAAAGGGTCTTGTGACTGGTAAGTGCTTAATAGCCATGAGCCATTCATTGTCCCCTCACTATGGCCTCCAGAGTGGATCACAATGGAGCTGGCTTCGAAGTTGGACTCCCATACCTCATCACCTCTTACACCCACTAGGAAGTGAGAGCGGCCAAGAAGGGACAGCCATGGTCACCCCTGAGCATATCCAAGGCCTCCTGCCCAACTGAGGGGTGACCCAAAGGCTACAAGAATAGCAGGGAGTCTGAACATTCAGGCATGGAGGACGTACACACTCAATTGTCACATGGCTGCCCACCACTTTTCCTCCATGGATGGTATGACCAGGGTCCCCTGGGTCCCCATGGACTTGGACTGCCCCAGGCAAAGAACAAGTCCTATCCTTACACGGAAACCCTCTTGGGGAAATAAGATCTTCTTAGAGCTTCTCAGGAGTTTGTGAAGAAAGGAGCCTGCTGCTCCGTAAGTGTCTTGTGGAAACAGTCATAAAGCATAGAAAATATTTATATTTTACATTGAGAAAGAAAGGCATCCTACCTAGATAACTAGGCTGACATAGTATCAGACACAGCCTGTGGCAGGCACAAAATTCAAGGCACCAAAGCAATCCTTGAGGGACTCAGCAAGACTTTGCTTTAAAGGTCAGGATGGGTTAGGTCAGAATGGGTCAGGTGACTGCTCTGGGACTGTGCTCAGAAGCACAGACACCAGTGCATAAGGACACATGCTGGGACAACACTCACTTCTGGTCTACCTTGGGCCACAGAGGTGGGGGGGGTGCAGGCATGGAGTGCCCAGAGAAGCAGCCCAGCTGCCCTGCCCCTCCTGCGGCTCACCACAGGCCCACTTCCTGCTTCCAGGAAACTCATCATGAGGACAGGCTCCAAAGTGGGAGACTGGCAAGTGCCGGGATGAGGTCTCCCAGTCTGCAGCGCCCAGGCCACATGGACAGGGCTTCACAGAGTGTGCAGTGGACAGCCTTGCAGGCCTGCCTGACGATGGCCACGGGAGCAGGGACAGTTAAGAGGGAACTGGAAGAGAAGCAGGGCTCTCTCCAGAGGACCTGGAGATCAGGAGGAGGCACAGGAGGACTCCTTCAGATGTAGAACTCCTTCTTCGGAAAACGATGTCTAGGTGCCAATGTGTGACCTGCCCAGAAAGGGTCAGGACCTGGGCAGAAATGCCAATCAGGCCTCTGCAGAAGCCACAGCTCCAGTGGGCAGAGAGAAGGCATTTACCGGTCATCATAGAATGGGGTGCAGGGTGGGATCCCCATCCATATCCATGAATGAGCTCTACAGGATCCTGGTAGTTACTGGAGAGGGAGTTACCACTGACAGAGCTCTCCTGCGGTAACCAAACTTGGTACCTGTGGCCAGGAAAGAGGCTCCTTGGGGGGGTCAGGCTCCCCTAGTCCTGACTGGGGAGCTGCACTTGGCCTCCACCGACTCTGATGCATTCACTATTTTACTTTTTTTTTCACCCCTTTTCTTTTTACTACAATTTTTAAAAAGATTAAAAATCACATGAACTTTCAGGATATGTAGCACTGTAGATTCTGAGAACACTCCCGGGGGGGGGGGGGGGGGTTGGGCAGCAGCATTGTCTGATATAGTCTGGGAGTCTTTAATACTCTACCTTCTTTCTAGGACAGTGATGTAAGACATACAGAGAAAACTAAACCCCCAAAATCATAAAATGAAAAACGGACTTCTTCTGGATGCTGAGGAAAATGGCTCTCAGTACATGAACACCAAATAAAACAGAAACAAACCTACAAGCTACCCTGCAGCACACCTTCCCAGAGTACTCTTCACACAGCAAAGACAGCTCTAGGCACCCAACCAGCAAAGCAGATCACTTAGGACCAGTGATAATTTGGGGAAATTGAGGCTGGCCTCCTGCACGCAGGAGCATTCAGGATAACGGTCCCTCTGCCGTTTAAGGCACATGGGGATAACATTTAGCTCTTCTAAATATCACATCCCTGTTTGCAAAATCGCTGGTGGATTCTTATTTTTTTTAACAGAACTGAGTGAGTACTACCTTCAGTACTCAGAGTTGACTTTAGGCAAAAAGAACAGCCCCTCTTCCATAGCATCCAAGCCAAAGGGAGGGAAAACACGTCACTTGCAATACACATAGGCACAGGAGTACCATGGAGCCGGACACCTTGGCTTTCCTAATGCCAGAGCACACTAATTCAATGGACCTTGGAGTGAGATACATTCTAATTTAAGGTGTTTACTTATTTATTGCTTGCTAATGGGTGTTTCCCTCTACATTCCGAAAGGCTGCAGAGAAGACCAATTTCTGTCTTCTCTGCCAGCATGATGGGAAGCGACTGGGTTCCACTGCTGGCCGCTCAAACAGCCAACTATTTCTTCCACACAAACAAGGCCAGTCAGAGCGCCAGGCAGCTCTTCATCACGGCCACGTCCAACCTAGCCTTCCCAGTTGGAGGGGATTCCAAAGGTTCTCCAAAGACAAATAAACAGCAAATACTTACAGGGGACAGCCTTGTACAACTGATTCCTTAATCAACAGTTAAAGAAGCAAATTGGATTTGCCCTATCACAAAAGAAAAGAAATTAATCCCAGACTATAGTTTTTGTCTTAAGCACAAGAAGGTTGTCTTATAGGCTTGGCTGGATAATTTCATTTTAAAAGTATCTCTAAAATTTAACATCCCCTGGGATTTGTGGTTTTCTCCATCATTATATAACTGTAAACTTCTGGATGTCAGAGATTGGATAATTTCTTTCAGCTGGACCTGGCCTCCAGCGTACTTCGATGCTAAGGATGCGCGCTAACAGGTTGCTAGGGGTTACCAGCCAGACTTGGGAACAGGACAGATTTCAAAAAATGTGCCAGGCATGGTGGCGCATGCCTTTAATCCTAGCATTCGGGAGGCAGAGGCAGGTGGATCTTTGTGAGTTCAAGGCTAGCCTGGTCTACAAAGTGAGTTATAGGACAGCTGGGGCTACAGGGAGACCCTGTCTTAAAAAAATAAAAAAAAAAAAAAAAAATGCATCAGAAGTTTGAATATGTGATACTTTTCTTATCTATCTTCCTCTGTATGCTTTTTAAATCTCTGCTATTAATTAACAGAATCACTAGAGATTCTTTCTCTCAGGCCGCATCTATGTGAGCCAGCAAAACCAAAACAGGAACACAGTCTACGTGAGGCTGCTGGGCCTGCTCCTGGTAATCAGTCTGCAGGGCTCTCTGGAACCTTACATTCTCACAGCGTTCTGTGGGAAGCTGTGAGCACACGACAGTCATGTGCTGCCCTACTTGCACGGCCCCAGCTAAAATGACAAGACACTCTGTAAAGCCAGCCATCCTTGAGGCTCTGTGCATGTCTCTACGGAAGAAATATCTCCCCAGACTTTCTTGCCCTGTGTGAGATTTCTAAGTTGATTAACATTTCATCTCTAGTGTTCTGTTATTATAGCCTTTATGTTTAATCCATTTTTTTTACACTGTGGGAAAAGAAAAATACCACTATTCAAGTAATCAAGTTATTCCTGTAAAAATCCTAAATAAAATGAG
This sequence comes from Rhizomys pruinosus, assembly GCA_009823505.1. NCBI lineage: Eukaryota > Metazoa > Chordata > Mammalia > Rodentia > Spalacidae > Rhizomys > Rhizomys pruinosus. Next base: position 563,740 of record VZQC01011034.1, on the reverse strand, counting down.
AATTTTATTAAACATATTTATCTCATACAACAAGAATAAAATCAATTTGCAGTGCTGGTCCAGCATCCAGCTACAATAACATTAAAATATATTGTTTACTTGCGGGTGGGGCCGTTTCTCTTTCCAGATTGGTCAACGAGGGAAATGGTAGTGTCCTCCTTTCTGAACATTGGCTCGGTGGCTGGACATGGAGGAGAGCACTTTTATTGTTAATCAATGCCAATCAATTCTGAGCCTTGATGTTAAATAGGGATCAATACCGCTGGGCTGCAGATGAGATCTGATTTCAATTGCTGAGCAGACCTGCAGAAGTTTTTAATCATAAGGTAGATCAAGAACGGAACATAAGTCAGATGAATTAATATTGGCGGTGGAGGACCTCTCTTGCCACTGATCCAGCACAAGGAACTTTCTGTCATATTTCATTACCACTTTTAGGGCAAGCTGAAGACAGCGTTTGGGGAGCATTTTCTTAGTGGAAGCTGGAGCGCCCCTCACACCGCATGGTGAATCCTCGCTGCAACTGCAGCCAGCTGGTCCACCGAGTATAGTTACACGTATGCCCCATGAATCTCATTTTATGCGATTAAGATCCATAAAAATTCAATAGCTTTTCTTCTGCAATTCACATTTTACCTGGTGAAATATCATAAGAATTTCATTATCTTTGCAGCTGTTGCCTGGGATCAAGCAAAGGTTATTATCCTCTCCGAAAACACTATAGAATATGTACGAAAATGTCAGGAGAACTGGGCATTTAAAGCTTGATTTTTTAAAAGAAAAACACTGTCTGAAGTTTAGAATAAACTGCACTTGACATTTATGTACCATGATGCATTTCTTGGTAAACTGATTTTGCAAGGAAATTCTTTGAATTCGACTCTGTGACCAGATTGTAAAAGGAAAAGGAAAGATAGAAAGAGAGGGTTGGAGAGGAGAGATGGGGGGGGCAGGAAGGAGGGCAAGAGAGAGGGTGGAGAAGAAGCCAGAAAGGAAGGGAAGGAGGGGGAGGAGAGGGGGCATAGCAATCCCAGACCCAGGCTCTGCCCACATCTGTCTCTGTAGGGTTTCCTAACCTCGCAGATAGCCATCCTTGGGAAGATAACTCCAAGAACCTAACGGACTGGGGTGATGTGATCCTATGGTTCATTCAGGCCCCTTGAAAGCGTTTGAAGAAAAATGGCCAGTACGAAGAAGGTGATTGATCAGAAAGCTCTGTAAATCACGCGGGTTCTGTACCGTCCTCCGGCCTCACTGCTAGGCTCCATCTATGATGATAAATTAGCATTAGATGGGACCTAATGAGTTTACTAAACATTTGGGATTTGTGCTAATAAACTGGCTGGCTGTGAACTCGCAAAGGCGATGAGCAATCCCGTGGCTCTCTCTTATCTCTGTAACATGACAGTTGAACCACGCTTCCAATCTGCGATCAATTCATCATCCGACACCATTGTGCATTCTTCACAAAAAGATAATTACTGCTTCCCTGGATCAAAACACTCATATTTCCTTGGAATTGCAGGTCTGATAGCAGGCTCTGTCACTGCAGCCTCGAGCCCCACTATACAGCTCTATTTATGATCATTATTTTCGCCTAAACAAGCCTTTTTCTTCAACTTGATAACGAAACTGGCTATGATGGGGGGGAAGCAGTGAAGACATTGTTTCCTCTGTGGAGTGCTTTTACATTTAGTGGAGGCTGCTGACAAATATTTTATTCAGGGCATTAGTAAGAATTTCCACTCCTTAGAACATATCGCTACCATTTCCTAAAAAAAAAAAAAATCCTACTTCCAGCTCTGATTTGTTAAAAAACAGGGAATAAGAGTAAAGCCAGCCACGTCACAGGGAATAAATCAAAGCATGATTAAAAAGACTGTAGCCTGCTTAAAATTGCAGGCCCCTGCCTTCTCCCCTTCTTCTGGGCTCTCTCTCCTGGATTTACAGGGATCTGCCTTGTGACTGGTCACCTCTGTGTGACCCCCGCACACGCAATAAATTACCATAACACACAACTCTGAAACAATGTAAATTAGTTACTGCGCACAGCCTAATAAATGGGAACAAATGTGTTTGGGGGCTGGAAAGGGGTCTGGTTGCTCTAATTGCTGGGAAGTTATCCTGGGGTCTTAGCAAACATAGGCAGTGACCACTGCTCATGACAGATACCCCCAGCCCTGACAACATACTTCCAACCCAGGACTTGGAAGTACCCAATAATATTCTGTTGTGGTTACGTGTACTTAGAGACCTGGCTTCATTCGCAAGCATGTATGAAGGAAATATTTTAATCTATAGGACATGCATTTAGGTCAGAATATTCAGCACCAAAGCAAGTGTGTTTTCATTTTAAGCTTTTCCAGCGACTGTGGCCAGCTACACAGGCATCCAGGACAAGGGCCTGGTAGTTAGGTGAAATGGGAGAGAATCTGTCCTTGGATAGGGAGTGCATGAGGGCAGGATCTGCTTCTGAGCCACACAAAGGCTCATCTCTGGATGGGACCTGGCTGTGTAGTAACTTGCATGACTCATTATTTGTTCAAAGTAATGATCTTTGGGGAAAGGGCCGTTCTATTTAGAGCCCGCTTGTCACGTTTAATAAATGGCAGTGACTGCAGCTCCCCCTGAAGCACTCTCCCAGGTCCTACTCCTCTCCCTGGGGCCTCCCCTGGCTGGGGACCCATGGCAGTCCATGTCCGGGTAACTGATGGCTGCTGCCCAGTGGCCAGCTCAGGCCAGTGACCTCTCGTGGTGGGGATGCATCGTTCGTCCAATCCAAAGCCCTACTTGTTTCCTGACCTAATCTTCTGGGTGTCAGAGGACTTACCGCTTCATTGAGAATGTGGAAGTAGATGGGGAGCTGCCTCTGGCTGAATGTCCAATAACCAAATATCAAGAAGAGAGGCCACCCAGCCACCCCAACCCAGCACACTGATCTGATTTACAAACCTTTCCTAATGTGAAACAAATGCTGCGGGTGTGAATTCATACTCAACCATAAAAGCCTGTGTGTTGCTCTGTCTTGTATTAAATACTGCATATCACTCTCCGCAAGCTTTATGTTCTGTTTTACTGTCAGCAATGGCTAAAGCTGGCCTAACATTTTGTTTGCCAATTAGGAGAATTTGTAGTTTAATTTATTAAACCAAAAAAAGCCAACAACTACATCGAATGCTGAATTTACCCCGTTTTATGCCACAGGGCAGCACTGCTGCCTTCCCAATAATTTAATCAGTCTCCATTTGTGGCCTACATGATTAAATATTCCAAACAGTATTAGTTCGGAAATAAATCCCTAATAAGTGAAATTGAGCTGTACCACTTCAATAAATTCATAGTATAAAGTTAAGAACACTTTATCCTTCTTCAAGGGTTTAAAAAAAAAAAAAGAACACTTTAATGTATTCATAAGTAAACCAAAAACTTAAGGGGCAGCTTGCAAAAGCCACAGGAACCCTTCAGACAACTTCCAAACATACTGTGCGGGACACAAGCTAAGGACTACAACAACTGACTGCCAAAACATCAAGACTGAAGAGAAAGGAAAAATGTTACCCAGGAGCTTTTAAAAACTGGAAAAAAGAAAAAAAAAATTAGTGAGCCATGAACATCTGAAAGGCCATGAGACAGACTTGAGGATGTGTCACTCACAGGGGGACCAGTCTGGGCAGGCTGCCTACTGCACTACCAAACTCTGCCATCCCAGAAGGACAGGGCTCCGAAGACAAATGGACATGCACCATGGGTTTGGAACAATTTAGGGACACAGAGTGGTGTGCTAAGAGGCAGATCTAGGGAAAAGAACCTCTTCTTCTCCAAGATACCTGATGGGGGATCCATGCCATCGGACACTTGCCAAAACTCACAGGATGTACAACGATGCCCAGGGTGGGCCCTCACATCATCTATAGAGTTTAGTTACTACTCGTGTGCCAACATTGGCTTTACTGTAACTAGTGTCCCAAACCAGTATAAAATGTTCACACTGAAAATTCTGGGGTTACAGGGGAATCTATCCTTTCAGCTCAGTGTTCTGTGTCAGCTTAAAACTGTTCTGGAAAACAGTCTGTGAATGTGCGTCTTTCGCAGGAAGCCAGCGCCCAGTTAAGGACAGCTCCACAGTCCCCGCCTTTGGGTCATTTCTTCACTGCCCATCTACAACTCCTAGTCCTTCCTGCCTGTGGAATGGTGTTCTACAGAGCTGGACACAGGGTTCTAAATGATGATAACTTGGGGCAAACACCTGCCTACCTGTCAGAACAGCACTTAGACCCTGCCTGCTGTACCTCTGGCACTGAAAGCTTGGCCATTCTGAAGGGTGCTCAAGGAGGAAGCCATACTTAAATGCAAGCAGAGATGGTCCTTGACCCCAGAACTAGAAAGACCAAGTCAGCTCTGCTGGCAGCTGAGACAAGGGATGCCTTCTCCACTGAGCTCTAGTGACCCTATTCCTTTTTAAATGATTTTTTTTATTTTATTTATTTATTTTTATGTGTATGAATGTACTGTCTGCATGCAGGTTTGTGCACCCGTGTCATGCAATGCCACGGAGGTCAGAAGAGGGTCTCAGATTCCCCTGGAAGTCGGATTCCCCTGGAACTGGAGTTAAAGATGGTTCTCAGCCGCCATGTGGGTGCTGGGGATCGAACCCGGGTCCTCTGTAAGAGCAGTCGGCGCTCTTAACCACTAGGCCATTTCTCCAGCCCCCATAGTGACCCTATTCCTAATGACAGAATTGGGGAGGCAGTGGCCTTCTATATAGGCCCTGCCCTTGTCAGAGTTGGGGTAACCTGCTGGCCTATGCCACTTGCACTCCTGGAGAAGGTGGAATAGCCATCTGGGCCTGTAATTAAATCCCAGGATGGTGATTCACATGTCAGCCTAGGGCGGCCCTGTCCAAGATGGGGCACCAGACCTGTTTTTCTACAGTCCAGATCAACTAGAGTTTACATCTCTGAACAACTTTGCATCTTGATGAAACTCCCAGAAAGAATAACCTTGTGCCTCACAGAAACCTATGCTCAGCACAGGCCTCTAAGGGTTAAGGTTGGCTTTCTCCCTTTGTAAATTCGCTATCACAAGGGCAAGTGTTTAAAGGGCTTTGAACACTGCCCAAATTGTGTTGGGGTGTGTTACTTTACCATGACACCCTGCCCCCAATGCTTTCTGCTAAGAAAGAAGACTAATGCGGGGGGGGGGGCAGGGGCAAGGCTGAAGCTGCCTGTCAGAGCCACGGAGGCCTCCCCCAGATGTGCAGCAGCAGCTCCCGGGTCTTCCAGAGACATGCTGGAGCCGACCTCTTCCGCTGCAAGTGGGGCCTGGGCTCGGTGTCCTGCTCCACCACCCGAGCCCCTTCCTTTCCGCACATGGTAAACTCATTTCCTAATGAATTACCGGGAAGGCACACAGCGCAGCCCCGCTGCTCTCAGAGGATGCGCTCTGTCCATGTGTGCAGGGCCCCGCCTGGGGTTTGGACATTTTCTAGCTGAGCAACTTCCATTGAAGGAACTGCAGATAGTTTCTTCATTTGTTGTTTTTTTTTTTTTAAAGAGCAAGGGAGATAAGTGATCCGAAAGCAACTACAGTCGGAGCTTCCCTATGCCGTGCACACAGGGTGCTTTACCCAATCCTTGGCAAATATACAACAGCTACAATTCTGACAGATATGACTGGCTGTTTTCTGAATAAAGCATTTTGTAAAGTGTTCTCAAGCTTCCACGATATAATAAACACTAGTTACCCTAAAGTCTGAGAAGCTTATAAAATACAACAAGAAAACCTTTAACCCATAAATTCCCCCACTTATTTTTCTAAATGATAGCCATATTTTTATTTTAAAGCATTAATAAGACCAGCATAATGTCTCATTATATAGAGTTTTAACCACAAACATTCTAGGGAGATTTGCTACTGAGATAAACAAACAAGAGGAGCGTGGTTCTGGCAAGCGGTCGGTGAATGGTTTTCATTTTCTCCGAGAGCAAGCTGCAGCAGCTTTATGGAGTACAGGTTAAGCTCCTCAGAGTCCTCACTTCCTGTACCTCCACTTGTCAATCACTTCCTGTCTGCCACGACAATTTCCATCATTAGAGCTTGGAATTTTTATCTTCTCCAACATGCCTCCCGTTGCTACTCTGAGTTTGAATTCTGATAAATTATTCACCATCTTTGAAAAGTAACCGAAAATTACAGCATCAACTTGAGCCACCTATATCTAGGGAAGATCGCCCTCCTGCTCCCTGTGTGCATCCTACATGCTTCCAGGAGGCCAGCTTCTCCTGCCTTCTCCGGCGTCACAAGAAGGCCTCTAGCCAGCCCCAATTATCTTCTGGTGTACAGACCATAATTATTTGCTTCCTGTAAGCATGCGTAACAGAACTCCAAGTTTGGACGGCTTTCCATACAGTAATCCAATTCGTCCATGCCGTCCTAACACGATTACAGGCACTGGCTGGATCTTTGCTCTTCACCTGATAAGGCTGCCTCGGAGCCACGGGATGGTCTGCGTCAAGGTCCCTCCTGGAGTATAGCTTCTGACAGCCCTGCCTGCAGCCCCTCCCTCCAGCCCTGCTTTTTCCTAGCTGCCGGCTGCCTGCTGCTGCCAGCCTTTGCAGGCTCTGATGAGAATCTGACTGGTTAGGAGTGCTGGGGAAGTCATCGTGGGCCTATGGCTTGTTTTCAAACCCAGCTCTCCACTAGCCTGGCCGGGTCTCCTGTAGGCCTTACCCAGCCAGGCCAGGCAGTCATAAATTTCCACAGGCCTCTACAGCCTAGGGCAGAGATGCAAGCCCTGGGCCTGGTGGTGACCCTGACACCCTACTCACTGGCACACAGCAGCAGTTTATACACGGATGTGGCACACATGATCCCGTATCGAGAGGGCAATGGGCTTGAAGGCAAGCGCCCAAAGTGGTCCTGTTTCTGGTACCTCCCCATCTAAATGAAAGCATGTCACTGTGACTCAATAAACCTGCTCTTCCTTCTCTGTTTATTTTCAGAAGTTTATGAAAAAAATGTTAAAGGATGAATGAAAGTGGGTAACTTTTGCCTCTCTCTGCTGGCATACCAGGGAATGAAGCAACCATTCACACCTGGGCCTGCTCGAGCCAAATGGGGCTGGTGCCAGCCAGAGTCAGAGTCTTTGTAGCCACATCCATTCATCCAAAGTGCATTTTAATATTGCCAAATTTCTAGCCAATATTTTCCCTTCTCTGAAGTCCCCATGTATTAAAAGAGACCCAGAACCAAAGAGTCTCTTAGCTTCCCAGGCCCCAGGGTGCTAAGGTCTATTTGATGATAATTATATTCACATCTTAAGAAAACTGAGAAGGAAAAATTAACAGCAAACTATGCTGTTCTTGCTGCGCTGTGCAGAGGGAACAACAATTCACCATTTCAGAAGTTAACAAACAGTCTCCATTTTGCAGGTTATCCAAATGCTGCTGAATAGAAAACCTTGGATCCCTAAATGATGTGTAATTAAAATTATTTTTAAAATCCTCCTTGACAGGCCGAGGCTTAGCCAAAATGTAAATGACATTAAAGAAGACAATGAATTTAATTTTATTTAATGTCCCTTTTTGCAGATCCTCATTTGCATAGCATTTTTAACAAAAGCGTTGACCTTATAAACGCTGGCATTTGTACAGCTTCGCAGAGTTGGATTTAATCACGCTCGCGCAAGGCCATGAGGGAGGGGCTTTAAGTTCTCTGCTTGGAGATGGAGTAGGAATAAAAACACAGGGACTGGTCAAATGTTTATCCTCCCTGCCTCTGAAAACAACCTGACAAGAAGATGTAAGGGGCTGGGGAATAACCCAGTGCTGTTTGTAAGGCTTGGTAATAATCATACATAATCGTTTGGAAATATAGCTAATAAAAAATATAATGAGTGTTCAGCAAAATCGGCATTAGGCCCAAATTACATGATATTAATACTTGAACAGGTGCAGAAAGCGCTTTAAATGAGGTAAATGAATAAAATGTCCCAGAGCACAACTGTGTGCGCTGACAAAAAGTCAATCCCATGAATAATTCAGCAGGCAGGACTGCCAGCAAAGGTCGGCTCTCTTTGACCTTTGTGACAGGAAGTGAAAGGAAACACTGTTGACTAAGAGAGAGAGAGGAGAGAGAGAGAGAGAGAGAGAGAGAGAGAGCGAACAGAGAGGAGGAAAGGAAGAAAGAAAAAGAAAACCTCCAGTCGATCCTGGGCTACTGTTCTCAATCACTTTAAAGGTGTAAACTTAAAACGCACAAATGAATCAAAGCTCGGCTTTGCAGGGCTTGAGGGGGAGCACAGAGCTGAAACTGCTGGTACTTACACCCTTGGAGCCAAGACGATGTAAAATGGCAGACGAGGAGAGGTTAAGCAAATAATGTTTTTATACAACCCAACGTCAATTATGTATAAAAATCTGAGGTCAGCTGAAAACTATTTTCAGAACCCACAGGGCTGAAATTCTGTAACAGCTGTTAAATATGACAAAACTTCACACCCCCCTCAAAAAGAAAAACTACAGCTATTCCAAACTCTGTATGAAAGAAAATAGGATAAACAGATGTCTGGCTTCCAGACAGGACAGCAGGACAGACTTGGAATGGTAAGTCTTCCAACTCCATAGACTAATGCCAGATTTATTGGGGAGGGGGCACTGCCTGCCGCAGCGATGCCAGCAAGCAGGACGCCAGAGACGGTGCCATCTGGAACCGCCCCACAGAGCCTGTTCTCAGATGCACACAGCCCACGGTGTGCAGCCAGCCCGCGTGGGCAGTCACACTGCCCTGCTCCTGCGCCCTCCACAGTCGGCCCGCCTAGGCTGCAACAGTTGGACCTGCCTTGCAGGCCTCCCCAGCCAGGATGAGCAAGGAAAGGGAGGTGAAGAGGATGTACCCTTCCTGGGCATTCCCAGAGCTCCTGAGACCCGGATGGCACAGGCGAATAATGTGAGCCCAAGTGTGGTTTTGGTTTAGCAGCTCTGCCACATCCTGTAATCATTTGCAGCCCTTGGAATGTACGGGTGAAACAGGAGAGATTTATCTGCTCGGATTGGGGAGATGTGGACAATGGGTGTTCCTAACGAAGAACATCTGCTTTTGTGTTTTCCCAGAAAACATTATTCCACAAGGAAAATGATACAGCCATCCTTCCCAGCAACACCATCAAAATTCATGCATGTATATGTAGATATTTGCATATGCACACATTTACACATGAGGAGTGCCTGTGGCTATGCATGGCCATGGGGCAGGGGGGACAGGACAGGCCTGCTTCCTTGCACCCAGCTCTTCCTGAAGGTCAATTCAGTGGACACAGATGTCTGTCCCTGTGTCTCTCCTTATGGGCCGTAACTTTCCCTGCCCTTCAACTCAGTAAGTTGCTATATTATTTTAAATACGTGGAACCACAGAAAATTGTTTTCTCTGACACTTTTATGTAGAAGAAACAGTTCACAAACAAGAGAACTTCACAGTGAATAAAAAGGTTTCTGATAGGAGCCGTCCTCGATGCCCCCTTTTACTCTGAAGTGTCCTCCATGCCATTCATGAGTAATACTTCTGAAAGATAACTAAACTAAATTGTGTAATTAATTGATTTAAGGCATCAGGGCCTATAGAATGTGATTACCCTGCTAGAGAGCAGGGAGCTCAGTTCTCTGCTTTCATAACACAGAAAAGTGGTCTCAATGTGCGGAAGAGCTCGGTGTGGGTTGGAACAGATGTGAGTCCATTGATCTCAATTCAGGTTGGAATTATTGGTTTATATCCTCAGGACAAATATGCCTTATCTGGTCAGAACCTGCTAAATGTATCCAAAGGCCACGAGGAGCCAGTGAAGCACACTATATATAATTCTTTTTTAAGCCAACTAACCAAGTGACGACACGGCTGGTAGGAACCTGCAAACCGACTCACCGATCTGATGGGACATTTTATTCTACAATACTCAAGAGGAAACCCAGGCTAGAACCTCAACAGAAGCAACTAATTTCCAGAGGCAGCTCGCACACCCCACAGAAATGATCATCATTATGAAACTGAGACGCATCTCTACTGCAAAAGACCACATCCCTCCAAAGAGATCCCCTCCTGAAGGTGTTTTTCTCCTTCTGATTAACACAAGCTGTCCTAGGAAATACTAGATTCACTTTTTTCTCTTCTAGAAATATGTCTTAAACTGGAGATGATGCCAATACCACAATCATTACACAGGGATTTACAGCAAGCAACAAAATGCTAATAGTATTTTGTCATTACAAGTGACAGCTCTCTTAAGAACGCTAAAAATGCACATCATATTTGTCAGTACATAAAACTATCCTTACCTTAAAATCCCTATCATAGAAGGTGATTAAAATTCCTATAAAATTGTCATATCTTTGAATTTAGAAGCAGAGCAGATTTTTCATCAATAATTAAGACCTCCAAAGCATTTATGCCAAGTGCAAATGGAGCTTCAATCCTCCTTATTCAAATAAACATGGTAAACCCATTAACCAAATGTCTTTACATTTTTCCCCTCCTCTCATGCTTCTAGAATATCAAATGATCACATACTTCTCTTAAGTTAAAGAAGTGTGAGTGATCTTACCATATATTTTAATTAAACAAATATAAGAGATCCTTCCCTCAGACAAGAATGAAGGAGTAAATTTTGTGTGCCTGAGCAAAATACTTTCCATCATGTGATTAAAAACTAAGTCTTGAGTGTTATTCAGTATCAATAGTCAATAAATGATTGAACACTGCACAAATCCAAAGTGATGTTAAAGGGAGAACCAGCATCTGAAACGTGAGTCAGACTAGTGTGGCCACTCTGCCATTGTAGCATGCTTAAGAAAAAAAAAAAATCTCATAATTTAAAAACAAACCACATTTAAGATCTACAAATACCACTCAAAAGATGAAGCACTTTCAAAACCTTGCACTAAAAGTTAGCATGTGCTGCCTTTTCAAGCATCTTCCACTCACACAAGATCCCTGTGGCTGCTCACATACTTTTAACCCATCAAAAAAATAGAACAAAATGAGTTCCGTCACAACACAACAACCCAAGGCTGTATGATTTCCATAGCCACAACACTGAAGACAAATATAATTATATTGATTTCTGCAGCTCCAGTTCCATAAAGTGTTGAACTTGTTCTCAGCTGCCTGAGTGACGGCCACAACTGGTCAGCCCTATTTGATTACTAATAAGAGAGCTGTCCCTTCTGTCAGATACCGAACATTCTCCACTAAGCAAACAGCTATTCCAGCTAGTTAAACATTAGCAATGCAGTGTTCTCCACCAGTGCCACAGACTTCTTTAGGCTTAAGTGTTGGGGAGTTTTCCCGGTTTAATTTTTCAGACCCTGGACAGCAAAGTTCATGATCAAAAGATAACTTTGTAATGAAAGCTGCTGAAACTCAACCCCTCTTCAAAACACTCTAAACCTCTGCCTCACAAAACTGGTGTCATATGTACACGTCTTAACATTTATTCGATTTGGGTACCAGTTTCAAAATCTGTAGTCAATCACACACTGGACCCCCTGCTGCCTCCCACTGTTGGGAAAAAAGAAATCTCTCCTCAGAACAGCCTGGGTGAGTTGGAGAGGGAGGGTGGTGGTAGTTCTGTTGCTGTAACTAAGGCCATGCCAAGTGCACATTAGCACTATTAGGACTAATGATTGGTATCTTAAAAGGATGCCACTTTGCCCAAGGAACATGATAAATAGCAAGCCAGGGAGGGGCAAATGTAAAGAATGCATATAGGGAATCTAGTTATGGAAATTAATGTTGGAAAATGTAACCAGCATGTGTAATTAGTTTCAATTATAACAACTTTGGTTTGTTAGTTACATATTTGCTACTTGACATAAAACGACAGCCACAATTGGAAAAAAATTAGGAGACATTTTGCAACTAATTGAGAGCAGATTAAATTCATTCTACCACAGGGTGACAATTACAAGAGCAGCACCACCCAAGTTTCAACTTCAACTACCATTCCAGATAAAAATAATGCAAAAATGAAAACTACTTGTTAACAAATTAGCAGAAAGCACTTTATGACATATCTCTGGGTTTAAAGCCAGAGACTCTCTAGGCATAAAGTGCTCCTCACAGTGAGCTCAGTGGCAGATGAAACTGCTTCCCTTGACAACTCGCAAGCAATTACTGAATCCCCACAGAGCGAGCCACCAGGTTTCCAGTCAACCCACCTGTGCATGATAACACACGCGGACAACAAATGGCACAGTGCACAAGATGAGCTCGGCACCCGCCTCAGAGCAACCAAGCCCCTGGAAGCCCAGCTAGGAAGAGGGCTTTGCAGCTGCTGTTCTGTTGCAGCAAAAAAATAAAATACAATACAATAAAGAAGCCATCCTTACCTGTCAATGATCACAGGGTCTGAGGGCGTTTCGTTTCTATTGCCGCAACTTTTCTTGTCACAGCACCGGCTGTGGAACAATTGTAAACACGGATCTTAGTATGCATCTCATCCTTCTGTGTCCAACTTGTTTTGTTTCTAAGTCTGACAATGAAGCCGTAGGAGTCAAGAAAATAGTTTTCCCACCAAGGCAGCTTGACAAATTTCAACCTGGCCAGTTCCCATGCTCTTCAGCTAAACTTATGCTGTAACTTTCTGCCCAAAGGAGCAAAGTTAAACATATCTATTAATACTATACAGGGTAACCAGAGCTCCTATACAAACTGTGATGCTAAAATAGGGAAAGCATGCTGTTGGCGTTTGTCTTTGCACTGAACTGAGGAGAAGGAAAGGCTGGAGGCTGGGGAATAACTTTTCACAGCTTCGGCTTTTGTTTACCTCTAATTGTCAAGCTGTTATTTCTGGAAAAGATGCAAGATGCCACCTCCAACCAATATTTCTTTCGGGCACTTATTAATTATAACCACAAAAGCATGCATCAATCTATCACAAACTTCTATTGTTACTTCTTTAAGCCTACCTTAACTCTGTTATTGAAACTTTAATTAAAGCAGAAATGAAACAAAAATGTTATGCGTCTTGCATTTTAAAAAAGCATACTTGTATAATGGTTACATGTCTAAATTAGCTAAATTAACACCATATGGTAGGCAAAGTATATAAAGCCTTTTAAAGCTGACAGCTAAAGTGATTAAAGAAAGTCTACAGTCTTCCACTTAGAGCTTAAATCACATCTGTGCGCTTTCTATGTTAATTGCAGTACATGCAGAAGTGGATAATAAAGAAATTCCACTTTATTGGTTGTAATTTATATTTATTACCTGATATGAGAAAAAGTCAGCTTTTGTATATTAGTGCTGTAACAATATGTCTGCTCGGAAGTGGCATTTAGACAACAGGCACCATTGCCGGGCAGAGTGTGCCCCTCAGAGTACGGGGCCTGCTACTGTAGGCTGAGCCGCACTTATTATTCCTTACAACTATATTTCACATGCCACACATACAAAGTCAATGATGCATTTTTATTTGCCATGTAGGGGTGAAACTCTTGTGGTACTTAGAAAAAAACAGGTGGGAAATTGCTCTTCTGACAGAGATCTCAAGTAACGGCACGCTATCTAACAACAATATGAACGATGCCTCGCTGCTCTGGGGAAGAAGGTTAACTGACAGAATCACAATCCAATTCTCACATACACGAGCTCTGTAATAAGTACAAAAGAGTTTCCTTTTTATCAATAACAGACAATTGTACAGCTCGGGATGCGAGCCTCTGAGAAGGAAGTACTCAAATGATCCCGTGATCTCTGGCTCATGCGTCCCCAGGATCTGTTTTCTTTTCCTTTTTTTTTTTTTTTTCTTTTTTAAACTGCACAGTCAGGACACGGCCAACATATTAATCTGCTCTGCTTGCTGGGCAGCCGGTCGACTTGACCGCTGTCACTGGTGGGGAAATGAGGCCAGGCTCTGGGCCTGCGGACTCGGGACCGATTACATTTCAATCGATGCCCACTGGAAGTTGGGAGGGGTGGCGGCGCCTGCAAGCGGTGGCGTCCAGTGTAGACCCGGCTGGCGCCTGGGCCGCCCGCCGCCCTGGGCTCACCTGCACATGATCTCGTGGGTCAGCAGCACGCGGCACATCTCCGGGTTCTTGTCCTGGCCTTCGTAAACGATGGCCTGCGTGGGGACAAGCAGAGGCCGAGGTTACCGAGCGCCCGCGGCTTTGGCGCCAAATCGCCCCCAGCGCTGCGGGACTCCCGGCGGCAGGTGCAGGGCCAGCTGGGGAGGCGTCGGGGCCACTAGGCCGCCCTCCTACCCCGCCAACCCGCGCGCGCGCCCGCCTGCCGACCTCCTCCGGGCAGTCCACGAAGGCCGGGACTCCGCGGGGCAGGCCCCGGCTGGGGCGCAGGAGGCCGGGCGCGCCGCCTCCCACCAGGTTGGCTCCGGGTGCCCTGGCCACCACACTAGGCGGCATCCTCCTCTGGCCATTGTCACACAGCAGTCCAACAGGCCGGTGGGAAGGAGCCCATGCCAGCACGCTGTGCCTGCGCAGCCGGCGATCCGGGCGCCAGAGCAGCTCTCGCCCTGCCCTGGCTTGGCCGAGGCGGACGCCCACTTCCCCCGGAGCCCGCCGGCCACAGCTCAGGGAGCTCGGCCCTGGCTGCGGCCTCGAGGTCGGGGCTGCGAGAGGCGGGGAGCAGCCGCGGCACGTGGTCGCAGCGCCCGGGTAGCTGGCGCCCTACAGGAGGCTGGGCCCCAAGCCTCTGCCGCGCGGCCACGTGCGCCTCCCCGGATGATATTTGGAAAGAAAGTGCTAATGGGCAATCTGGTGTTTATTTTGAAACTGCTAACAATGATTTTTCTCGGGTAAAAAGGCAGTGTCTGCGCGCACGCTCGGGTGGGTTTTGAGCAGAGGCTCCGCCAGATGGTGCGAAGCCCTAGGTGCGCTCTCGGCGGCGCCCAGCCCGGCTCCACCGCCCGCAGCCGCCCTCGCCGCTCGCCTGGCCTCGCCGCCCGCCAGGAGGACGCGCCGAGGCCACTGGGGGAGGGGCAGGAGGCGGGGGCGAGCTGCAAGTAGCCCGCAGAAAATTCCTCCAAAGGGGAGGGCCGCCCCTGCTCCAGTTCCCGCCCCCACCCCTGAAAATTATCTGGGAATTACTTCCAACCTCCTCCGGCACATTGCCGCACTTCCCGGCGGACGGAGCCCTTTCTGCCCGGCGCCCGGGACGTGCTTCTTGGGAAGACTCTCCGCGACCTCGGTCCCCAGCCCGGAGCCCGCCGTCCCCCAGAAGTGATGGGAGTCACCGCAGGCCAATGAGCCGCCTGGGGCTGCAGGCGCACGGCTTGGGCCACACCAGCACTTCTGAAAAGAATGGCTTGTCTTCCGATGGATCTCCGTATTTAATTTGATTTATCTTTTATTTTGTAGCACAAACAGAAATCCATAAACTGTCGGTTCAGCGCCATTGACTCTTTGATCAGTTACTGGGCTATTTCTTTCTTTCCTCCCCCCCATTCCCGTCAGTGAGAGATTAAATGCCTTTATTTTCTGTTCTGTGTACACTGCAAAGGTACTAGGCTAAATGAACAATAAAACTGTACTTTAAACGAAGCCTCCTGCTCCTCCCGTATATACGACACAGGAACTTAGCGGTGCCGACAAACCCTTCCTAATTAGACTACAGCGACTTCGAAAAACGTTCAGCCCCACATACAAAGGAAATAAAAGCAGCCTGAGAAACAGCAGGCGAGTTCTGTGAATCGGTGAAATAATCACAGAAGGGCACACCGCACTCTTTGTCAGAAAGACAGGTTTACCTGTCAGATCTGTTTTACTCCAAGAGAAAACCACATCGCTCTGCTCCTGCAGACATTAAAAGCTAAGCTCTGGCTGCCTAGGTACAAACAAACTTTTTCAAGGGGGAATAAAATGTGCAAACTAATTGTGCTAAGAGCCAGGTAGTGGCATGTGTGCTGAGCCTCTGGAAGCACAAGGACGCTTTTCCACTAGGCTCACAATTCTGAAAGTTAACATCAAAAATAAAGAGGTAACTTTCATTTCAAGTGTGAAATGAAGCTTGCAAGTATATTCCAAAGCAGTCCCTGAAGGGTGTATTAAATTTAAGAATTGGATACAGACACACACCCAGCACTCTATTTTAAGAAAGTGGAAACAATGTCCTTAAAGCAATCAAAACAACACACCTCCCAGTTCCAAACCAGCAGAGACCCAACAAAGTCAAAAAGCAGTAAGGCGCCTTTCCGCAGTTAATCACATTACTGATAGCCAATAGTTATCATCAGGAAAGTTGACCAAGACAGGTTAAATAATTTAATAGGGAACTGCTTGTAATTATGTTATTTACAAGCTATGGCAGAGGGTGGGAGAGAGCAGAGCAGTGGGTGGGTTTGAGTGACCCCTGGAGCTCAGAGTTTGAATTATGGAGATTGGGGGGCTGAGAGGTGAAGATGGACTAGAGAACAAGGTGACTCTTCACCCCAACACATTTAACTTTTAAATCCAAATACGGCTCCTGTTACTAGACCATGAAACGAGAAAGGAGGGGGAAGAATAAACTAATCAAAACAACTCATGGGCTCTGGAACCCAGTTAGCTGCCTTTCTTTGGGGGGGTGGGGGATCAATGAAATGATTCCAAGCAGAGAAGCATTCAAAAAAATAAACAAGGGGATCTTGAAATTTTTCTGTCAAATATTAATTGCCATAATTAATTAAGACAGAATTTGATTCCAATCACAAGGCATTTAATAATGCATATATGTCCTGTTCTAATGACAGCATAAACTATTGTACCAATCGCTCCATTTATTCCAATAAATATGGAATTCTCATTAGCATGTCAAGGAAGCTAAATGAAAAGCAAATACAGAAGACCCATCTCTCTCTCTCTCTCTCTCCTCGCTCTCTACTCTCTTCCTCCTCCCCCGTCCCTCCCATCCCTCTCCCTCTCCCTGTCCCTCTCCCTTTCCCTGTCCCTGTCCCTGTCCCAGGACAACCCCAATCCAGCAGCAAGGGGGGAAGAAAAAAACAAAACAAAAACAAACGGTGCAGAGCATGAACTTCCTCACCTGTTTGGTCATTGAATCTATGAGGCGGACATACAGATCCTGTTCGTTCTTAGCCGCCAAAAAAAAAAAAAAAAAAAAAAAAAAAAAAGAAAAGAAAAGAAAAAAAGAAAAGAAAAAGAGAGAGAAATTCTCAACAGGACTTTAGCGTGCATCTCAGGAAGAGATACCCAGGCTCAGCAAGTCAGTACCCGGGACTGCTGCCATGGTGCTGGGCAAAACTTATGCCAACCCCTACTAGAGGGAGGCAGGAAACCCCCACAGATTCTTTCTTTCTTCCTTCCTTCCTTAATTCACCGCCTTAAGACTTCCTGGGTTTACATTTGAAGGTGCAAGAAATCTGCCTAGCAGAGAGCAGGCCTCTTACAGCCCTGGGCCAGGCGGTCATTTATTTTTAGAAAAGAAAGCACCTAGAGGGTACTGGGAGTCCGGACTCCTTCCAGAGCCCGAACCGTGCACAGGAAGTAAGTTATACTCGGTTTATGGAGCTACCCCATTCCAATAATTAACATTAATTTGCAAAATTGAAAAAAGTCACTTAAAAGTGATGTTCTGCAGGAGCTCCATCGATCTCTTTTTACTTTCTACTTCAAGCCCCACCGGTTAATCATGTGAAGTGCCATCGACTTATCGATCGTTTATGTTTTGTTTTCCTTCTATGCCATGAGAAGATTTCGTGTTTACATCCATGTCATTTTAATCTCAAAATCTTTATGTCCTGGAACCATCCCGGGAAGGGAGAGCCAACGCGCAGGGGCGGAGAGGGCCGGCAGCAGGCAGCCGGTACTCACCGTTACTGTACAGGAGCTGCAGCTTATAGTGGATGCCATTGTTGGTTTTCTCGTTGTTTGGCTCCTGCAAGCAACGATAAATAATTGCATTTAGTGTAGCCACGTCAGGCACGGCCACCGCGCTAGGTCCCTGCACGGCCGAGGCCCCTCGGCCTCCCGCGGCAGGCTGGATGCCTGGCTCCTAGCAGCGCGGTGATGTCACTGTTCCAGCTGGAAGCCCAGCGTCCCCCTCGCCCACGGCGTGTCTGAGGGCGCCGAGAAGTTGTTCGGCCCTTGGCGGGGCCCGGGCGGCCGCACGTGGCGGCCGGGTCTCGGGGCGCAGCGGTCCCGCCGCTGAGGGGGGCTCTCGGACCCCGCGCGAGTGCTGGCGGCGCCCGCCTCCCGCTCCTGGAGAGGGCGGGCGCGCTGGCCCGTGCGCACTTACTTTCTCTTTCTCCACAAAGTCCACGAAAGCGGTCCTTTCAATCTCCACCGGCTGCCCCTGCCTGTCGTACAGCGCCAGCACAAAGTGGAAGAAATTGGATTTCCGCAGGTTGGAAGGCGGCTGCTTCTCGAAGTGCGCCCGCGCCAGCCCCACGCCGCTGCGGGAGGAAAGGGACAGCGGCCGGGTGAGCGGCGCGGCGCAGGCCGGCGCGGGGGGCCGGGCTGGGCCGGGGCCGGGGCGCGCGGGGGCGGCCGGTACGTACCTCTGGGCGGCCGTGTTGGCGTCCACCACGCCAGCCGTGTGCATCCACGAGCGCACCGGGTTCATGCCGCTGCCCAGCGGCTCTTCCTTCATGGTCGTCCCCCCGCGCGGAATATTCTCCTGAATCCCAAACATGAACCCTGCTGGCGGCGGCCGCGGCTCCCGGCCAAAGGCGCAGCGGCGGCGGTCGGCGGCGCTCGGGGCTCGGCGGCTGCGCTGGCCGCCCTGGCCCTGTTCGGCGCCCGCGGTGCGGCCCGCCGCCGGCTTCAACCCGTCCCGGGCAGGCGCGGCATACACCGGCGGCCCTGCGCTCCGGACGGCCGGGGGCGCGGGGGCTGCGGCGGCGCTTCGGAGCGCAGGACGCGGCGGCGCGTGGTGCTGTTGTTGTTGTTTGCGGGCGCTCAGTGCGGTGTCATCCTAGCCGGGCAGCGGCGGCGGCTGCAGGACACTGCGGGATCGCCCGCTTCTGGCGCGGCCCTCCTGCTCCAAAGACAAATAAACGGGCAGTGAGTGCCGCGGCGCAGTCCCGGGCGCAGGCGGGGCGCGGCGGGGCCTGGAGCGGCGCGCGCAGCGGACGAGGCGCACAAAACTCAGCCCTCTCTCCCCGAGGATTGGACCCTTTCCCGGGAGCCAAAACTCGAAGCCCCCGGGAGCGGCGCTGTCAGAGGGTGACGTCGGGGGGCGGCGCCTGCGCCATATATGGGAGCGGCCGCCCCTCGCCGCGCCCCTCGCAGCCGCCGCCGCCGCCGCCGCCTCCGCGCTCGCCGACTGACTGCCTGACGGCGCCGCAAGCCGGCCGAACCCCGCGAGCCCCGCGAGCCCCGCGAGCCCCGCCACCGCCTAGCGCCACCGAGCGCTGCCGCCACCTCCGGCCACGCGCCGCGGCTCCCGGAGCCCAGCCGCCGCCGAGGAAGTTTCTCCTCGCCCCAACTGGTCTTTCAGAGAAAGCAAGGCGGCCGGAGCCCAAGTGCTGCTCCGCCGGCTGGGTTATACCAGTCCCCCAAAACCTGCCCCCCAGTCCACACACCCCGGGCCGAAGGAGGGGCGCCCCAAGTCTCCAAAACGCACGCAATAAATAAATGGCAGGCAGCAGGGGCCCTGGGGCGTCCCAGAGGGAACAGCAGGAAGGGGCTGGAAGGGCTCGCGGGAGGAGACTCCAGAGGAGGGGCGGCCGACAGCAGACTGGGGGGAAGAGGGTGCCCAGTACCCCCTCCTGCCGCCGCCACCAGGGCCAGATGCGCAGCTCAGCCCGATTTCTAAACAGACCTAGGGCTGCTGTGGGGCTGGTCTGCCCCAGTCTGCGCCCCTCCGGGTAGCCCAAGCTTTCTACCCTGGCAGAGGCCACCGAGTGCGGGGCCAGGATCCACGTCGGAGGCAGGTTCCGCCAGATGCTCCCTCTGCCTCCGGTGGCTGCGGGAGTCTGGGGTCCCTGGCCAGTCCTTGGGTGCGGCAGTGACAAAGGAGGCCCCGTCCTCTCTGGGCCGACGGAAAGCGTGCTCGGCCTCTCCAGCGACCCGGAGCTGGTGTCCAGCCCGTTTATGCGCCCTGTGCGATGGCCAGATCTCCCCAGCGCCAGCCGCCTGAAAAGCAGAGCGGACGCCGGGACCCTGTCCTCTGTGCCTCCCGGCTCGGGTGAGCGCGCGCGCGGCTTCCCGACCTGGTTTCCAGGAATCGGGAGGGCAGCTGAGAGACTGCAGCGCGTGGGCCCGGAGGCCCAGCTCCTGCCACAGGGATTCGCTGCCCAGGCGCCTGGCCCGCCAAAGGAGGTCTGCGCGACGCGGAATAGAGACCCAAGGGAGGGCCAGGAGATGTCCCAGGCACTTTCCTGACAAGAGAAATCAGGCCCTTCTGATTAAAAAAAAAAAAAAGAAAGAAAAAGAAAAGGTTTCAGGGCGCAAGTGTCACAGGGCACTTCTTCCCGCTGGGCCTGGGGGTAGTAGCACTTCTTTTTTTGTGAATTGTAAGCATGTGTGCGTTAATATTTTAATTAATCGGGAAAATCGAGGTCCGAGTTACGTTATCTGGGGACCCCCACATGCCACTTGGAAGGGGTGAGAGAAAAGATGTGTCGGAAAGCAATCTATTTTGCTGGTGTTGGGGGTTAATGACTATTGCCAAAGCTAAGTGAATTACCAAAGCTGTGCGCCAGTCCCATCTCAAAATCCATTACGGGGCTGGCCGTCTAATTAAATACGTAAGTATAATAAAATCATATTTTATGACTATTTGAGAGTAATGAGATTAGTCTTTAGAAGCGATCGCCACATATTAAAGATGCCACTGTCTATAGAATGTTAATAACCTTAAATCAAAGTGTATGGAAACTACTCACGATAAATTAAAAGAAAATTTCTGTATTCCTAATAAGCCCAGCGCTTCCCATTCACAGCAGACCGGTGTGCAGGAGGGGACACTTTCTTCGAGGTGAGGAAACACAGAATAAAGTTGGCCATAAGTGGAGGTGGGTTGAGAGATGCTTTGTCTATGCCTGTTTGGAAGCTTGAGGGCTCCACTCAGGGCGAGAGGCAGGGCCAGCTTTAATGACAGAATATGCTAAGTGTCTTTTTAGGGAGAGATGAAGTTCGAAAAAAGATACAATGCTTCCTTTGTAACACACTTCCTAAATGGCCAGCCTGGCTGGAGGTGCCCTTCCTTGGGCTAAGGCAAGTGTCATGCTTAAAATCATTTACAGTATCTTTAATTCAGATTACACGCGCCAAGGCGATTTAAATCTGATTACCAAATTAGAAGGTTTAAAAACAAATCCTTCTAAATCTGATACTGTTGACTAAAGAGAGGGGAAAAAAGTTCCATAAGCCCATCACATAAGGTAACGATCCTGCCCCAGAAAGAAAAGGGGTTTTAAACCTTTTTGACAACAAATGCAGCTGCCCCGCTATTTTGGACGATATTAAGCGAAAATGAATGCAAATCTGTGTTCAGCAGCCATCTGGCCCGAAATGGGGGAATCAGCTGTCTCACAACAGGCTCGAAGGCTGAATCCATTTCAGCTCATTTTCTAGATCATCTGGTCCCGCACCCAAAGCGTGGAAAATACGGTCTTTATCATTCACCAACTTTATCTTTTTTGTCACTCCACGGCTGGCTCTGAGCTACGAGCACAAGGACTCGCCGTCCGGGCAGGATCTCCAACCCAGCCTGCTACAGAGAAACCCGAGAGGGCAGCTCCCACTCCTTGCCACCCCCAGATTTTCGATTTGATGGGGGGGCCTAGGTGCAGAGCCCCCAAGCCAGAGATGGGGGAGGGGCTACGGGTCAATTCCTTAGTATCTTTGGAGATGCAGGGCGTGCTTCCCAAGGGAGCCCCGCCCCGCCCCTCGCTGTTTCTGAGGAAAGCCAGGCGTCCAGAACTCGAGAGCGGGGAGACAGGAGAAGAGGGAACTGACAGGTACTCTGGAAGTCGCACAGGCCCTCTGTGGCCAGCCATCTACCCCGTTCACTCAGACCAGTCTCTAGAGTCAGGCGGGCGTCCAAGGACCCCGCCGGGCGGGGCCTGACCTTTACCGTGGACCCTGCGGGCCACGACTGCCCCGCCAATTGCTGCGGGCCCCGCGCCCAACGCGATTTGCACGGGTGGCCCTAGAGCTGCCGCCGCCGCCGCCGCCTCCTTGGAGGGTGGGAAGTATTCCTTTTGTGCGGATTTACCGGGAGAGGCTTCAATGAGCCCCTCACATTTGCATTTAAATAGCAGCATCAAGCGCTTCGCGTGCCACACACCAGTGGGCTCCCAGATGTCAAGCCGGAGTCAGTCAGATGGCCAGTGCCCAGCTGTCCTCCCTACGTCGTGCCGGAGCAGGCAGTGACCTTAAAGAGACAGCGCTCGCCGCCCCGGTAGCCCTACTCCGGGCGCCGCACGGGAGGCACAGGGTTTAAGACTAAGACAGCTCTTGAGCTGCTGGCTGGGACATCACCTAGCAGAAAGGTCCAACCTCCCAGGACCTGCACCCAGGCCCACCCGGCGCATGGTGTCCAGAACGCTGAGTGCGCCTGGGTACTTCACCTCTGCCCACTGGCCCAGGGTAAGCTGTCAAGTGTGCGCCCAGAGGACGCTTGCCCAAACCTCCCCAAACCCGGCCCCCTACTGCAGTGCGTTTCAAGGCCTGGAAAAAGCGAAGCTGGGCTGGTTCCGTCCTCCAATCCACCCCCTCGAAACTTTGACCAAGTTGGGTACCAGGGCGCCAGGCCCGCCGCAGTGCCGGCACCGGCCCAGGGACCAGAGCACCCTGTGTATGCCCGTTTCTGCTTGCAGCAGAACTCAGGGCACCCGGGAACCTCCCCACCGTCTTTTCAAAAGTAATAAACTTCATTTCCGGCGTTGGGAAGCCAGAGATTCCTGGAATCAGAGCCCCTGGAGTATCAGAGGGTGCACAAGCTCCATCCGGCACAGCGCCTTCAGGGGAACAGGGCCACAGGCCCGGGCTGCCTGCTTTGTCCCACGAAGCCTTTCGGGAAAGGGTGAGAGGAAATGCGTCCAAGGCCCCGAGGTTTTGTATCCCTGCTGCGAGGGCAGAGTTTCGGGTTCCCCTGACTCGCCTGTCCTGGGTACCCCAGAATCAGACGGCCTACAGCCCTGGTCCAGCCTGTGAGTCAGCCACTGATCACGGGCAGGGGGCTAGGAAAACACTCCAAAAGGGAACCCTGAACTAACCTTGAGCCTGGGGTAGAAGGACAGAAAAGCGCTCTACCAAAAACACTTCTTGCACTCAGAACTGGGTGGAACCGCACGCACTAGCAAATCCTGACCGGCCTCGGGTAGTTGGCCCGGCCCTGGGGCACAGCCAGAGCTCTACTTAGAGCCACAGGGTCACATTCTCTGGTGGACAAAGGGAGAAGACACCTAACGGTTCGGTCCGTGGGCCACTGCAACCTGTTAAACTGAGCACCCAGGGGGGAGCTGGCCCAGGTTCTGTCCTTTCTAGGACCAGAGAATGATCCTTCGCCTCTCTGCAAGAGAAAGGCCAGCTGGTGGGCCCAGGACTGAAAGAGCCTACATCAGCCCTCACGCCCGCCTGCCCTTGAAAACAAATAACAGGACATCTAGCCCCTGACCCAGGAGGCATGCCTCTTCCCAGCTCCAGAAAGCCTGGTGCCCCGCGGGGTTCATGAGAAAAGCGCAAAAACTCCTGTTTTCAGTGCCGCCTCCTCCCTCAATATCTATTCTGCACAGCTCAAGGTTCCTGAAGCCCGACCCCAGTACAGAATTCTCCAAATGAGGTGCAGGCACCTCCTGCCAAGGCGGCCAAGTTTGACAAACAGCGCCTCCTGGGGTGGGCAGAGCGGAATGCGGCGCTGCACCAAGGCCAGGCAGAGAGCCCGCGCCCCGGGCAGGTGGCTCCTTCCGCTCTTGCAGGATCCCAGCACCTGGCCGCGGCTCTGGGGCATCATTTCACCTAGGCCGCGCTGAACTGGAAACCTCGGGGGCGAGCAGAAACCGCCACGCGACGGCTAGTCCTAATTGCCGCCCACGTGCTCCTGCCTTCAGGAGCCAGGTGGAGCAGGACACCGGGCACCTGGCCCAGGCTGTGAGCGCCACGAGCGCGCCCTAGTTGGAGAGAAACATGCATTCCAAGTGGTCCCTAGGGGAGCAGCGGCCACCAGGGTGAACTCTCCGGCAACCCTCTCCCTGGAAAACCCTTCAAATGGGGCTGCAAACACTGCTTGTGGCTGGGCTCCAGCAGCGTGCGAAATTAGAAAGGAAACAGTTAATTACTGTCCCTCTGTCCTTACTTTCTCTGGCTCCTTCGGTCACTTTGGCTGACCCCACAGTTCTGAGTGAGCCCCGGGGGCTCTTCATTCACAATGAGAATCCCACCTCAAACATGCGCAAGCCTAGGCTTCTCCCATCGCACCATGCAACCTTAAAGGTCGCAAAAATGCTCTGGACGAGCACCAAGCTCTGAAAGACAGCTGGTGCGTGGCGGGGTCCCTCAGACTCGAAAAGGCACAGCGGTTTAGCAATGAGCTGGGATTTCCCTAGCTGCGTTCAGCGGCGCCCTGAAGGCTGAGGACTGGATGCGCCAGACGGCGCCTGGGACGAGGAGTCCACTCTGCCCGCCCCCACTAGTTTACTAAGCAAACTTTCCCCAGAGAAGTTTCTGGATCTGGATCGAACGGCGCGCAAAGTGTGCCAATCAACACTTAAACAGAACCAAACTGTACAAACACGGATCGATCAGATAATTTCAGATATTATAATTGGCTTTAATTAAACACACTGCGTTCTAATTAACTCTGAAATTTTAGCATGCTTTGGGACACTGGTGTCTGATTTGATATTGTCAGTCCAGATGTCCTAATAAAATTCAATCCTCCACTCAAGACTTCAATATTCACTAAGAACAAAATGCAAATTAAATGTAAAACCTAAAGTATCGCCAAAGGTATAATCAAGAAAGGTGTCTCCAAACTTCTCACTTTTTATTAGGCAGTGGTTTAAAAATGCAGATTACATCCTAACAAGACTTCTCTAGCATGCCACAAATCTTAACTCTTTCCTGGACGGTGATGGGGTGCCATGCTCTGGTTTGAGGAGCCAGACCTGCAAAAAGTTTGCCAAAAGAATTCCAGTTTGGAACACCGGTTCACAAGAAAAGTAAAGGTAGAGTGGGTCAGGGTGGGGTTGGCCTGGCCGGAGAAGACTGGCCACTGACCTTCTCCTCTGGTACTCTCTCTCACTCCTAGCTATATGCACCTTCACCCCGCCATTCCAGTGCGCAAAACCACTGCGGTCTGGCTAAGTCAACCCTCCCGGTGATCTACTCTGAGCTGCACAGACCAGGCTAGGATGAGAAAGGAAAGCTCAGCCCCGGATACAGTCCAGCCCTCCACCAGGACTGCACAAAACCTTTGACCCACAGTCGCGGGGCTTCTAAGGGATTCAAGCTTGCAGGCTGTGTGGGCTGGGCACACAGCAGCAGCACTGCGCCTCTGGACATGGGCCGCGCGACCCGGTACGCCAGTGGCGACACATTCTGCTGCAACTTGATTCTTTCTCAGCTCTGAAGGTCTGCTAAATTTCACAGACCAGGATGAGTCCCGCTAAAAGGAAGTTATTCCCACGCTAAACAAGTGTATGTTTTCCATGCTAATAGAGTCACTTAAAGCTGTTGCTAATTTAACTTTTATAAAAAGGCCACACTGATGAAATTTGCATTTTCTTTAGGATGTTGAAATAAAGAGAAAACTGCTGGGCGGCGAGGCTGCCCAGGGCATAGCTAGGGGCCATGCAGAAATAAAAACAGATAAAGAAAAGAAGAAAGAAAGAAACCGGCTTCTCTTCTAGACTATTAATAAGCAATTTGTCCCGCTGAAATTTACATTGTAAAGAGCAGAGAGCCGGCCGCCGCTGTGGCTGGGCCTGCGCGGCCAGGCTTTGCACTCTGCGTATGGGCGGGGCGCTCTGTGGCCATCCGGACTGCCCTTTGGGGCGCTCAACGCGAGGCTTTGAACTTGATGCCCCTTCTGCCTACCCTCGCCCAACATTAGAAAACTTAACGCCTGCGCCAGAAGGGGCTGCGCGCAGAAAGAGGAACTTAGGGCTACGCCAGCCAGCGTCCCCCACCCGGAGTCAAGTGCGGAGTTGGGGGGGGGTCCCCAGGGAATGAATGCCTCTTTGCCCGGTGACCACCGACCACCCACCCCCAGACTCCTATCCCTACGACGACTGCTCAGGCTTAAGTAGAATGGCAACAATAAATGTCATTTATTTTCCTGCTGAGCCACACGGCTGTCCGGGTCCGAGCGAACCGCGAATGGAGCCGCAACTCCCTACGCCCCCGCCGCCTCCCCGCCCGCGCGCCACCCGGTGCAGCCGCAGCTCCCTAGCCTAGCACGGGGCCAGGGCGCCATCTACGGGCACAGCGTGGCTCGGGCCGCCGCCGCCCTCGCCGCAGAGCCCGCTCCGCCTCCCGCGCTCGCCCGCGCCTGCACCGCGAGGCCCGCCGCTTAGCACAATTACCCGACGCGCCCTGTCTTTTTGCTTATGAGACATTGATTGCGAGAGAGGCGAACTTTCAAGCACTATATTAAAACTTTCCCGATGAAAGCGCTGTCCTGCCTGCGAATTTTAGGCACAAGATGAAAAGAGGAGATGTGAGGATAATGCAATTTGATTTGTTAGTCTAACTCTGCGATTTGAGACTTGATGTCCCCAAAGACCGGGCGAGCTTTTCCCCTTTATTTATTTTTATTAAAACATCAATCTACGCTGGAGCTGGGTGAACTCGGTTTCACCTGCAGAACATAAAATTCTCCATACCGGAGAAATAAGCACCTTTCATAAATCAATGGAATTCCTGACACATCGATCAATTTTTGGTTGTTAATCCAAAAGGAGGAGTTTTAATTGCTTCCTGCATCCTAGTCCAGGCACCTCCGCGTTTCGACCTTTCCCTCCCTCCTTCCCTCCAAGGGTCTCATTTTTGTTGGGGGGCGGGGGAGAGACGGGATCGAAAATCCCTGCGCTTCAGCTAAATCCCCGCAACCCAGATCTCCGCCCGGGCCTGAACCCACCTCCCACCACGAGGATCTCCCCTCTCCTCCCCGCAACCCCGCCTGGAAAGCCGCGTGGACCGGCCACCAAGCCGCCAGGCGACTGGACAGTGCTCGCTAACCGCCACGCCGCCGCCCAGCCCTGCCAAAGTACCCGCGAGGCCAGGCCCCGGCGTCCCGGGCCATGTCCCAGCCGCCCGCGCCCCTCGCCCCGCCGCCCCCGCAGCCGCCTGGCCCGCAGCTCCAGCCCGCCGCGATGCTCGAAGTTCAACTTTGCGCCGCCCAGGGGCCGCGCGCTGGGACCAGGAGCCCCCGACGGGACCGCGGGCGGAGGGCTGCTTACCTGAACAGCTCCTGGATTGTGGTGCCGGGCGCCCTGTCCGTGAGGTGCTGGCTTTGCGGGCAGCGGGCCGGGAGGTGAGCCGCCCCGCGCCTTCCCACGTTCCCACCTCCCGCCCTCCGGGGAGAGCCCACGGGCCGGGCCGCGAGCGCGCCAGTGCGCACGCGCCGTGCTGCCTTCCACCGCGGGCGGCGTAGGCGCGGCGGGCGGGGGGCGAGCAGGGCGCGAGGAGGTGCCCGAGGCTACCCTGCAGCCCGCCCGCCACGGTGCCCTGGGCCACACCGAGCCCAGCGCCAGCCGCCTGGGGGAGAGGCCTCGGGAGAGCCCCTGGGGCCACGCACGGGCCCTCTCTGCGCCTAAGACCCTATGCAAGGACTGGAATTCCTCCTGGGCCTGAGGGCAGAAGTGACCCGCCTTGACCCACAGAGCCTGGGGCGGACACTGAGCACCTCTGTGCACTGGTCTAGAAGCGGATCCTAGGCCCCTAGAGGCTCAAAGCTGTCAGTGTAGATGGGCGCTCACTCCCTGGGGCAGAAGATGGCTGGGGTGCTGCTGGCCTTTGGGGTAGCTTGAGTGAGGACAGCTTGAGGGACACTGCCACTGATTTAGTGAGCCACTCTGCTGGGCCCCGTGGAGGTTAGAAGCAAATGGACACTTAAGAGGTTGCCCACAAAGAAATCTAGATCAGGATTCTCTGGAAAGCCACCCTGGAGGAAGATGTGTCCAGCTCCAAAGTAGCTCTGCTTCAATCTGGCAGAGGCTTCAGCTGCCCTCTGTGGCCCAGACAACCCTGATACTCCCCCTCCGCCTTTAAGCCCACCCACTCAGCAAGAGAGAGAGGTGGAAAGTCTGTTAGATACCTGCAGCTACCCCTGTCTCCTAAAAAAAAAAAAAAAAAGAAGGTCTGCCCTGGAGCTGGAAAGAGCCGGCAAAGACCCTTGCCTCCCCTTCTCTCTACCATCTTTTGTAGAAAACCTGACTCCATTTCCTGTTTATCTGTCTACTTCTTCTAAGCCCACATGCTTTATGGATCTCTGAATAACCATCACTTTGACTCGCCCAGGCAGGTGTTTGAAAGCACAGCCCACTCACCTGTCTGAATGGGACCTCCCTCTGACCCTTTACCTCCCTGCCTGCTTCTGGCTCCTAGATTTGTTTTTACTCTTTATTTCAACCTTTTATAGTGAAAGTCGAATGTGCTGAATCATGAAATCTTACTGGAAGAGAAAAGTTATTTTGGGCCATTTATTTAGTGAAAAGCACTCCAGAGAATGCAGCCCAGAAATTCGCTTTATTATGATAGCTTAATGTCGACGAGATCTAAATAACGAATATTTCCCCTTTGTCATCTTCACTTGGGAATCACTTTTAATGCGAGCCAGCATGAAGCCGTTTAGGCAATATACAATATTTTAAGACATAAAATTACCCATGTTTTTAATAGCAGCTAACATGTATTGAATATTATGTGCCAAGCACCCAAGTCAGACACAAACATGGAAAGGTAGTGGACATGGCCTGGCATACTCCCAAGGCATGGGGCTCCAAGGCCTCCGTAAGACTATGCTAGTGTCTTCCACTGTTTCCAAGTTTCTTGGGGTTTTTTTCTTTACATTTGTTTTTATTTGTGGTGGAGGTGCTATGGTGTACATGTGGACATCAAGTAACAACTTGCTGGAGTTAGTTATCTCCTTACACCACTTGGATCTCTGGGGTGAAACTCAGGTCATCAGGCTTGCAGGCAAGTGACCTTATGACTACTTTGGGAAGGACCTGCAGAGAGCTGAAAGGTTAAGCCTAATTCTCTCAATCACTTCAATATCAGCGTCCCAGTCATCTGTCATAGTCCATACATAGGCTTTGTCACCGGCCACTGTACTTAGAAGTATACACTCTCAGACATCAATATTCAGTACTCTTCAATATTTGCTTAGGTCTCTTTATCCATAAAGAGTACTGTGCCTTGTAGCCCAGCTTCAAGCAGCAAGGAATGAGAGATGAGACAAGGTTGCAACATTGTAGCCAGCAAGGGGCAGATCAGGCCAGAGGGAAACACTGTCACATGATAGAGAAAGGAGAACTTCATCTCCAGTGCTTTTACCTGACAGGCATTTGTGCTTATCCTGGGACTTCAGGGGACACTCTTTCCTCCTTGTGGGGGCCTAGCTCATGCAGGTCTGCTTGGCTTGCTGCTCCCTCCATCTGGCTCAGACTGCAAACCAGTCACAATGCAGAAATCTGCACGTTTACATTTTTGAAGTAAAACATGGGTGGGCTTTTAGCCTTTTGTTATCACAAAATTTTTATTGAATTTTTGTGTATTTCATACATAATTTTTCAGTCTTAATCACCTTTATACTTGCTTGCTTTTTTGTAATAAAATTTTTATTTATTTTTGTGTGTGTATGAGTGTACTGTCTGCATGCAGGTTTGTGCACCCGTGTTGTGCAATGCCGCGGAGGTCAGAAGAGGGTCTCGGATTTCCCTGGAACTGGAGTTCTCCTGGAATTGGAGTTACAGATGGTTCTTAGCCGCTATGTGGGTGCTGGGGATCTAACCTGGGCCCTCTGCAAGAGCAGTTGGTGCTTTTAACCGCTAGGCTATCTCTCCAGACCCTATACTTGCTTGCTTTTAACATTTTAAAAAAATAATGTGTTTGGGTCTTTTGCCTACATAGATGTAAGTGTACCATGTGCATGCAGCATCCATGGAGACCAGAAGAGGGCCTTGGATTCCCTGGAACTGGAGTTTTGGATAGCTGTTAGCTGCCGTGTGGGTGTTGGGAATCGAACCTGAGTTCTGCACAAAAGCAGCCAGTGCTCTTAATTTCTGAGCCACTTCTCTAACTCTAGGAGTTCAATTTTTAAAATGTAAGTTCATGGGACTCGGGTATGGAAACCAGGCTTTCCTGCATGCTAGATAAGCATTCTACCACCTGAGGTGCATACCCAGCCCGAAATGCCCATTTCCTGAAGCAGCCACCAGCCCCTTACTTCCTTTCCAAGTTCATCTGGCAAGTTCCACATCAGACACAGAGGGGAGGAAGCCCTCTAAAATGCAACTTCCCTCATCTCTGGAGCTTCTTCCCTGCATGTTTGGTCCAGGGAAGGAGCTGCCCATCTTGACCTTATGGACACTTAGCTCCTGCAGGTCCTCCCAAACCCTGAGCCTGGAGGTCAGGAACTATGCCTTACTCCACCCTGACAGCCTGCTCAGCTGGCCACCTGTCGGCAGCCGTGCACTCACAGGTAGTAGTCCTGTGGGCTCAGGACCCCTGTGCCTAAGTGCATGTGTCGCCTGCACTGTATCTGGGAAGCATCACGTTCCCTCCGCTCTTTCGTAAGCTCAGAGGTCATGTGTTATGGAGAAGATCCCCTGTCCATGACACCAGAGGGAACAGTAGACTTGGGCCATGCTCTGGAAACGCAGGCTTTCCAAAGGTTAAGGCTGTGGCTACTAGGGAGGGAGGTATAAATCCAGAAATGCCTATGTGAAGACTATCCACCGTGAGAAGCAAGAACAGCTGGCCATGGGCAGACATGATGGGAGAAAGAGTGGGGTTCAGGATCTCCGTGGCAGTTGCTCAGCTTGAGCGCCATGTGAGAAAGCAAAGAGGAGTGGTGCTGCTAACAGATATACAGCTAAAAGAAGTGCCCCCACCTTGAGCCTGGGAGTTGAAAGTCCCCAGAACATCAGTGTCTATGGCCCCTCTATGAGCTGGGTCCTACACCACAGGTGGTTTCCTCTGTCCGGATTGAAAGGGAGATACCAGGGGGCAGCATGGCCCCCACTGACCAAGACTCACTGACCAAGATTCACATGCTACTCATCAGTTTTTCATCGAAATACTACTACATATGAACTCCACACCAGTCCTATACCACTCAGCTTCAGGAGCATAGATCTCTGCTCTTCTGGTCACTTTACATATGTGGTGTCCCACGTGCCGAGTCTACAGCACTGAGTGGACAGAACCTTTCTTTCTTTCTTTCTTTCTTTCTCTCCTTTCTTTCTTTCTTTCTTTCTTTCTTTCTTTCTGTTTTCTTTTCTTTTTTCTTTTTTTTGAGACAGGGTCTCACTTTGTACCCCTGGCTGTCCTAAAGCTCACTGTATAGACTAGGGTGGCCTTCAATTCACAGAGAGCCACCTGCCCCTATTTCCTGATTGCTGGGATTAAAGGTGTGCACCACCACAACTGACATACAGACATTTTCCTGGGAACAAGACAGGCCTGTATGTGAGTGCTGGAAGACACTAGGATTTAGAACTCTGCAGCAGATTCAAGCTGCTTTTCCTTTTTATGGGACATCATTTGAATTTATACTGTAAGTTTGATTTCCTGTGTAATTAAAAAAAATGGAAGCTGTTTCCCTCCATTTATGAGCAAGAAAAGAAAAGGAGGAAGGGAAGGGGAGAAGGGGAAGAGGAAAGAGAGGGAAAGAGAAAGGGAGATAGGAAGGGGAAGGTGGAGGGAAAGAGAGGGCAGATGGGTAAGGAAAAGGGAGAGTAGGAAGGAGAAGAGAAGGAGGAGGGGAATTAGCCAGAAATGGGGAAGGAGGGAAAGGAAAAAAAGAGAGGAAGGGGGGAGGCAGATATGAGTGGGCCCATCTTTTCCACCCTGCTCATGGTCCATGGTGACCTATCTACTGCAGGACAAGGTCCCCAGGAAAGTGGAAAGCCGACTCAAGGGCGAGGCACACTGTGCTGTTCTCTGTGCAGATTGGAGCCCATGTCCCACCTGACCAAGAGGTTTGATGTATAGTCTGAGATCTCTGATGATCCCAGTTCCAGGAGTGGGCCTCCTCCCCTGACCCCAGTGGAGGAAGCATCTCTAGCCAGCACAGGGACCCTGCCTTTGCAGACCTGTGCAGACGGGGAAGATTGCTCTGAGTTCCTAGTTCTAGAGCAAAGGGCAACAGAAGATGCCTGAACAGAGGTGTAGGCCAGAGGGGGACCCACTTATGCCACCCCGTGGTAATCTGTTCCATGGGTAACCAGCCTGGGGGTGGAGGAGAGGGTCACAGCCAAGCTCAGCAAGCCTACCTAGATAGGCAAATGATCCCAGCCAAAAAGAGAAAAAGTCACCCCTCGGGGCTGGGTGGGGAGGTGATAGACTCCTCATTGTGGCAGAGGCAACCTCTGCAAAATCTTGGGAGCCGGGGGTGTAAATGACCCTGCTGCTGCCAGGAAGGTGGGCTTGGACTCCTGACTCAGCGTCCACTGGCCGAGAGCTCCCATAGAAGGCAGCTTGCGGGGCTGGAGAGATGGCCTAGAGGTTAAGAGCGCCGACTGCTCTTACAGAGGACCCGGGTTCGATCCCCAGCACCCACATGGCGGCCGAGAACCGTCTGTAACTCCAATTCCAGGAGAACTCCAGTTCCAGGGGAATCCGAGAACCTCATCTGACCTCCGCGGCATTGCACGACACGGGTGCACAGACTTGCATGCAGACAGTACATTCATACACATACAGAAATAAATAAAAAATAATAATAATAAAAAAAAAGAAGGCAGCTTGCTGGGCACTCTCAGAGCTCACCGCCTGTGGTGAGGCGTCCCCACCTGCTGCCTCTGAGGAGCACAGGTGCTGGCCACTGGAGGCACAAGCACATGGAAGTCAGAACAGGACACCCAACACACAGGGACTTAGGAAGCCTGCAGAGTGTTAACTGCCTACTACACATGTGAGCTGAGTCAGCCTATCAGGAGGTGGGCAGGATCAGAGAGTGCTATGTCTAAGAATAAAGTTGTATTTACAGGCTGGAGAGATGGCTCAGACGTTAAGAGCACTGACTGCTCTTGCAGAGGACCCCGGTTCGATTCCCAGCACCCACATGGTGGCTAAGAACTGTGGTCGGGTATGGTGCTACACACCTTTAATCCCACCACTTAGGAGGCAGAGGTAGGCAGATCTCTGTGAGTTCAAGGCCAGCCTGGTCTACATAGTGAGCTCCAGGCCAGCTGGGACTAAAGGGAGACCCTGTCTAAAAAAAAAAAAAATGTTAGCCAGGCATGGTGGTGCACGCCTTTAATCCTAGCACTTGGGAGGCAGAGGCAGGTGGATCTTTGTGAGTTCAAGGCCAGTCTGGTCTACAGAGTGAGTTCCAGAACAGCTGGGACTACAGGGAGACCCTGTCTCAAAAAGAAAAAAAAAAAAAAAAAATGTTGTATGTATGACCATGGTCAGTGATGTTGAATTTATAGACAGAGCCTTGCATATCCCAGCTGGCTTCAGTCTCACTATGTAGCCAAGGATAACCAAACTTCTGACCCTCCTGCCTCCCAAATCTGAGCGCTGGGACTACAGGTGTACACCCGCCATGTCCAGTGTGCCAATAGGCATAGCCTATAATTTAAAATAACTTAGAGCAAGTTATCCAGTACGCGGAGAAGGCTTCCTGGTATTTTTATAATTTGGAGCATGCTGGAACATTAGATTCTACTACTTGGCAAAGATGCTCAGGTACACAAGCTAGGGAAGCAAGCTGGATTTCCAACCTTGAGTGATCTGACTGGGGTGGGAGAGTCAAACTGTGTGCTCTGTCTTGCCTTGCCTGCCTGTACTTAATACCAAGCATAAATAAAGAGGCCAGGCCACATCCCTGCCCCTCCTCTGAAGGAAGCTGGTTCTCTTCAAGATGATTTCAAATTAATCAGTGCAAAAGAAGAGGGCAACTCAGGATCAGAAGTGACCCTGCACTACTGTCTACACAACTGTTCCACCTCCCAGGCCTTGGTGATGAGTGGATACCCTGTATCAGACGCAGGGAATGAGTGCAGTAGCTTTGTCCTCACCCAGCACAGAATCCTGTCCAGGGCAGACACGGAACATGGAAGTCCCTGAGAGCAGGCCCACAAGCAAGAGCCCAGCAGCTCTGAGGAATGCTTCCTGTAAGGCTGGTTCTTGCTTTTCTGCTTAGAATGTGTGCTCAGTTCAAAACAATACATTATCATGCCCTGAATTCTAGTAAGAATGGAAAGAAGTCATGTTTTAAAAGCATAAATCATGCCGGGCCTGGGCATGGTGGCACATGCCTTTAATCCCAGCACTTGGGAGGCATAGGAAGGCAGATCTTTGTGAGTTCAAGACGAGCCTGGTCTACAGAGTGAGTTTCAGGCCAGCTGGGACTAAAGGGAGACCCCGTCTCAAAAAAAAAAAAAAAAGAAAGAAGCTTGTTTTTTGTATTTTATTTATTTTTTTTTCAAGGTTTTTTGACAAAAATTTTCATATCTATCTATATCCCCCTCCTCTGGGCATTGAAGGGAAGAAATGCCTCAGATTGCTGCAGACATCAGGCCCCTCTCTGGATCCTACTAGTAAAACCAATATTTTTTTTTTTTGTTTGGTTTCTTTTTTTGTTATTTTTTCTTTACTATTAGTATTTATTATTATTATTTATTTTTAACAAATCTAGGACCCGTATGTTCCGCACCATTCCCCCACCCCGCCAGAGTCATGCATTCTGCCATACATTGCTTTCTCTCTTTGTCTTTCTCAATATTTTCCATGTGGGAGGTTGACTGTTTGAGCAGAAGTTTCACTGTTTCCGTCGTTCTTTGATGCAGGTCTTTTCTGTTGTTGTTGTGTTGTTTGTTGTTGTGTTTCCAAAATGCATTCGCCCAACTCTTTGTACAAAAAGCTCAGGGGGCCCTACACAGGTAGATCTTACCAACCTGGGTAATTGGCACTAGCCTCCACAGATGAGGGATACCATTCGTCGTTTGTTTTTCTGGGACTGTGTTACTTCACTCAGCATGATGTCCTCTAGCTCCAGCCATTTTCCTGCAAAGCTCGTGATTTATTATTTTTATTTTATGTGTATGAGTGTATTGCCCACATGTTGCGCAATGCCCGAGAATGTCAGAAGAGGGCATGGATCCCCTGGAACTGGAGTTATGGATGATTGCTAGCCACCATGTGGGTGCTGGGAATTTGTTTCAGGTCCTCTGTAAGAGCAGCCAGGGCTCTTAATTGCTGATCGATCTCTCCAGCCTAAGAAACTTATTGAGGAATCCTCTCCTACCTTGTGGGTCATTGTGGTCCAGGCTTCATCTGAGAGACCACAGATGCTCACCTCTGAGAGCCTTATATGATGTTGGTCCCATCGTTAAGCCAGTCTAGATTCTTTTTTTTTTTATTTTGTATGTGTATGAATGTACTGTCTGCATGTAGGTCTGTGCACCCGTGTTGTGCAATGCTGCGGAGGTCAGAAGAGGATGTTGGATTCCCCAGGAACTAGAGTTAAAGATAGTTCTCATCCACCACGTGGGTGCTGGGGATCGAACCCGGGTCCTCTGCAAGAGCAGTTGGCACTCTTAACTGGTAGGCCATCTCTCCAGCCCCCAGCCTGTCTGGATTCTAAAGATGTCCCAGAGACTCCAGTCCTTGTTTCTGTGTGCTATTGGGGTGGGCTTGGCTGCTAGAACTCTTGCTTACTACCAGCTGAACTTAAACGAGGAACAGTGTCCTGGGCTTCCAGATGTGCTCAGGGTAACTCCAGGAGTCTCAAGGAGCAAAAAAGAAGCTGGCAAGCTGTGACAACAGCCTCAAAGTGACAGGGACCCCCCCCCCGTTACTGCCAGAGGGGCCGCAGGCTGAATGAGAGACTGAATGGGGCAGCGGGGAGCGCAGAGCAGCTGGCCGACAGGCAGCAGGGAACAGAGCTCCAATGGCTGATGTCCAACTGAGCTTGGCTAAGGACACCAAGATGTGGGTGAGGCCCCCAGTCCAGCCTATCACAGCCTCCTGGGACCCAGCAGAGGACCCAGCAGTGCTCTCTACACTTGTGACCCTAGACACAGAAGACAATCAGTGGGTGTAGATTCAAGCCGACAACAAATAACCCTTTGACGCCTAGAGGCCAGTGCTCACTGTCAACTTGCACCCCATGTCAGACACTGAATGTCGGCCAGTTGTCACTTGAGCAAACTTTCCCAAAAGCACTGGCTTAAAGCAGGGCTCCACTCCCTCACGAAGGCCCCACACAGCCCAGCTGAGGCAACTCTGCCAACCCGGTGGGGCTGGTAGGGTCCAACAAAGGTCTGCTTTCATTGTGTCCAACTGTGCAAGAATGCTCAAGGTTCTACCATATCCCAAGCAAGGCAGGTGGCCAAGCAAAGTGCACAGCACGGAGCATGATGAAGCACTGCTGACCTGTGACAGTAGCTAACAAGTACCCGGGATGCTGCCTGGGCCTCCATTCTCTTTAGTGCCACAGCCCTAGGAAGGGGAGCCATTGCCCAGGTCCCCAACCCATACCCTTCCGAGGGCATGTAAATCACTTGTAGCGTCTCTGGAGCCAATGCAAGTTTCCAGAGAGCCCACTCCCTCCTCCTAGATCTCAACAGATGGAGACCAAGGCTCTACTTATTCCTTACCTCCTCCTGAGGGTGGCAGCCCTGCTGACATATTCCCACCCCTTGCTTGGTTCCATGTGCCCCCCACACACACCCCACACACACCCCCAGAGAGAGACAGAGAACCAGTGAGTGATCACCAGGCCACAGTAGACTGTGGGGTAAGAACTGGCCTTCTGAAAGGAAGTCTAACCTTTTGTCCCAACCCCCAAGAAATCACCTCTACACAAGGAAGTTTTTCAGGGTCAAATGCCTTTGCTATTCAGGAGCCCCAGAGACAAGCACTCCTGAATTTGCACTGAAGAGAAGGCTGGCCACCAGACTAACTCTCAGGTTAGCAAAGGCAGTTAGCTGCAACCGTGAGGGAGAAGATAGAGACTGCGTGGAGCCTCATGGGTGAGTTCATCAACTAGCGCTGTTTGTGTGAGGAGGCCTCCATAACAAACTGCCACCAAGGCTTCCAAGCCCCCTGTGGCAATGCCCTACACACAACCACACTGCTCAGGACTCCTGGGACCTCAGCTCTTGGATTCTATCATGTACCTCCTGCCTTGACCAGTTCTGATTTCTTCCTTTGCCCACAGTCAACCTGAGGGTGATGTCCCAGCTCTCCTGAGTCCTGTGTACCCTTCCAGGGAAGTGATCTAGAGTGACTTGGAATGTAAGGGCGTACAGAGTCTTGGGTGGTCTGGGGGACAGTGTGACACTATTCCCGGGAGAGGATGAACAAACGCCTGCTCTCCACTGTGAGTTTCATTGAACCGATGAGTTTCATTGGAGTTACTTAGAGGAGTGGGCAAGGGGAGGAGCGGGTAAGGGGAGACTCACAGGGGCAGAAATGAGTCAAAGAGAGCTGTAATACCAAGGCCGAAAGCAGCTCACAAAACCTGGAAACCCGGAGTGCACTGCACAGCCTGGAGGAACTCAACAGGTTGGACAGTGTCCCTTCCCAACTGCTCTGAGCCTCTTTGGGACAGCTGACTTGTCTGATATCCACTCTCAGCCTTCTTTAGCCCTAAGTGAGCTCAGCAAAGAGGACGGTGCCTGGTGAGCCTGGTCAGTCTCAGGGACTTCCTAAAGCTATCGAGCTGTCCACCTCCCTTTGAACACCCCGTTGTTTTCCCACTTCACTCAAGGACAGAATGTCTTTACCTTGGAGGAAATTGCTACACAATCCACCCAGCTGCTCTTCCAAAAGCCCAGGGAAGCACTTCCACCAGAAAGCTGGCCTGAGCTTGCCCAGAACAGGATCTCCTGCTACAAGGGAAGTCCCTGAAGCCTATACATGAATAACTACAAGGACTACTTCTGGTAGGTGGGCCTGAGCCCCTCCTTGAACATACTCCCCCTGCCATGTCCTGAGGGACAAAAGCTCCTCCTCCTGGGGCAGTCCAGCTTTTCAGACCAGTGTGTGTGTGTTGTTGTTGTTGTTGTTGTTGTTTTTAATTTTATTTATTTCTGTATGTGTATGAATGTATTGTCTGCATGCAGGTCTGTGCACCGTGTCGTGCAATGCCGTGGAGGTCAGAAGAGGGTGTCAGATTCCCCTGGAACTGGAGTTCTCCTGGAATGGGATTTCGGATGGTTCTCAGCCGCCATGTGGGTGCTGGGGATCGAACCCAGGTCCTCTGTAAGAGTGCAGACCAGTGTGTTTTACTAACTAACTACTGATCTCTTTGGGCCTCAGTTTCCTCATCTA
The DNA here is from genome assembly GCA_009823505.1 of Rhizomys pruinosus. NCBI lineage: Eukaryota > Metazoa > Chordata > Mammalia > Rodentia > Spalacidae > Rhizomys > Rhizomys pruinosus. The sequence continues at coordinate 525,335 of VZQC01011034.1, read as the reverse complement.
TACAATGGGACAGTAGTGCTTAGTGCATCCAGTTTTTGTATACTAGAGACTTAGAGCATGCTTAGGGCCTGCCATCTTTCCTGCTGGCCCTCCCTATTTTGTTGTCATGGTTACGTTGGTTGCTACCTGATCCTAAACTATCTAGTAGGATGGTGTCAGTCTGCCTGTTTTTGTTGTATGAGATTCCTCTTTGCAGGTGTTCCCTCCCTCACTCTGTCTCCCAGGGGCACCATTTAATTCTCCATATTGTAAGCAACAGAAAACCAATTCAAACTGGCTTAAACAAACAGAAAACGTTTTTAGGCCCATGCATCAGAAAGCAGACATGAGGAAAGGTTACCCCTGGGAGGAGCTTAAAGGCAGAGGCAGGAGGATCTCTGTGAGTTCAAAGCCAGCCTGGTCTATGGAGTGATTTCCAGGACAGCTGGGGCTACAGGGAGACCCTGTCTCGAAAACACAAAAAAAAAAAAAAAAAAAAAAGAATTTAACCAATAGCTTGTCTGTGTCCTTCCAGGACATCTGTGTTATCCTCAGGCCCAAGCAAGTGGCCCTGCAGATCTAAGCAATCCCTCATGGTACTCAAACAGCTTCCATAGCACCAAAACACACATCCTCACTCCCCAACGCACAGGGAAGCAAGGCACTCTTCACGTACCTTTTATGTAAGAAAGAGGACATTTTCCTCTTTCCCCGAATCTGAGACTCAGCTGTGAACCAAAGGATACTTGGACACTGGGCCATCCAGGGACTGACCTGTCCCCATGTCCAGGGATGCAACAACCATTGCTCTTGGAGAATTTATGTGAAATAAATTGTGGCTCCAGGTCTAGGAGGTCCCTCTCCTGACTGTCCTAGATGTCTGGGGTGCAGTATGGATGTCCTTTGGGGGTTTCTGGGCTCCAACAAGACCTGCGCTGAGCTCTGGAGAAGCCATTCATCACCAGGGCCCAAGAAGAGGTTCTAGGTCTCACAGTGGGACAAGACACACCGCAGCCTCCTGAGTTTGCATGAGAATAGCTGACACAGGGCAGGGGTCATGGCCACCCATCCTCCTCTGTCTACCCTCTGCTGTCTGGAGAGACGCTCTGGACAGGCCCCGTGTGTCCAGCTTGTGTTTACTACCTCACCCCAGCACCTCACAGCCCCAATTCATTGGCTGCCAATCTAGCAATATCCATAAAAATCCTAAGGAGTGCTCAGCTTGGACTGGGTTGGCCACATGACTAGCCAGGAGCCAGCCACGGTGTCCCTCGAAGGATAGGGTTCTTTGACCAGCTAGCGCCTGTTATAACCTGATCTAGTGGGGAATGGTCCCCAAAAGAAATGGATGCAAGATGACAAGACTTCTGTGACAGGGAAAAGAATGTTAGGTCAGAGGCCCAGATGCTTAACTCTCCAGGGTTCTTTATGCCAATTCTGAACTACGGAGGGAGGGAGGGCTTTAGCTGTAGGAGACACTCCCCTGTGTTCTGATGCATGAGACTCCCCATGGACCAGGAGGGGTACACACACACACACACACACACACACACACACACGTGCATGCGCAAGTGCAAGTAGGCTATTCAGATGAACAAGTGTTTCCACAGCTCTTTATCCTACCCTGACTGAAAGCTGAGGTCTTGAGTCCCAAGCCCAGCAGAGAGCAGGACCCCCAGCTGGGATGGGCCTGGATCCTTTCCTTGGTCACACAGTAGTGTTATAGGGTTTGGGGGTGAGAGGTGGTCATCAAGTTCTTTCTACAGGAAGAACAAAGAATTGGCTGTTTGGGAAAGGCAGAAAACTGAGTCACAGGAGAAGGAAAAGGGGCAAACAGAGAAGCTGAGGAGACAAAGAGATGGGAGGGAGGGAGGAAGGGAGGGAGGGAGGGAGAAAGAGATGGTTGACAAGCTATGGCTCAAGAGCTGTCCACTCCAGCTAGGGGTCAGGGACACTGCCCCAGCCACCACAGAACCCAGTGTCTCTGAAGTTCTGGCCCCCCTGCTCAACATGGAGGGAAAGTGGAAGCAGGTCGAGCTAGGCCAGGAGCAAGGGATGGAAGTCAAACCCATGGTCAGCCAGGGAAACGGGTAAATATTTACCCGAGAGAGAAGGTAGAACCCAAACTTCCTTGTTACATACTGACAGCTCCCATATGATGGGAGAGGGGCCACAGAGCTGGGGTGTCCTGCTGGAGCCCCAGTATAACTTTTCGCATCTCCCTTTGATGTTGCCCAGGGTACTCTCCCTTGGTGGGCCTCCCTTTCCCCCTAATTAGGCTTTTAAAATTCTGAGTCACAACAATTCTGGCCAGGTGGGGTTGGTGATTTGCAACAATTCTTCTGGACCTTGTGCACTTTGGTAAAAGTAACTGTTGCAAAAAAGACCGTGGAGGAGAAGTAAGAAGCAGCCTTTTTTTCTAAAACTCCCAGCACTGAAAAGGCAGAGGAAGGAAGACCTCTATGAGAGCTAGGCTAGCCTGATCTATGAGGCTACAGGGAAACCCAATCTCAAAACAAAACAAAACAAAAACAAAAACAAAACTTTTTATTAAAATGTTTTAAAGTTTAAAAGCCTAAAAAAATAAAATAAAAGCCTTTCTCCTCTCCCCTCCCCCTTCCCTCCCCTCCCCCTCCTCCCCCCTCTCCCTCCTCCCCCCTCTCCCTCTGCCCCCCTCCCCTTCCCCTCCCCGGACTTTTTCTAGATTGGGGCGTCCTTATCCTAAGTCTCCCTTAGAAGGATGGGGCCTACTAAACTGCTGCCTGAGTAAACAGTAGTAAGCTTCTATTTGTAGCCACTGAATTTTTTTAGAGCATTTGTTTATAGCAACTAACCAATCAATGAGCAGCTTAAATGCTTAAAACTGAGGCATTCCCTGAGCCACCTCAGTGGGCCTCATGCCTTGGGAAGAAGCCTTCAACTTACCATGTTCTAATCCATCCTGTTTAAGGAAAAGGTTCCTGAGAAATCTGTCCTCAGGGTCCTCATGGGGTTTGATATTTATTCTAAATTGTACTTATAGTAAAAAGAAATGAGGGTGGTTACAGAAAAATGTGGAGATAGAAGCCAAGTTGCCAGTTTTCCTAGGTTTTCTTACAACATGGAGCAGAGGGAGTCAGCAACCCAAACAGGCCAGGGGAACACATTGAAGACAAAAGAGACTGACAAAATGGCTCAGTGGGTAAGGCTGGTTGCCACCAAGTATGAAGACCAGAGTTGGATCCCTAGGACCCACATGTGGAAGGAGAGAACCAGCTCTCCTAAACCGTCCTCTGGCCACACATACACTGTGGTGTGCTTGCACCTACATTTACACCCATGGCATACACACTGATCATCAGTAACATTAAAACAAAACCAAGCAGCCAAAAGCCTGCTCCCTCTAACCAAAGAACTAGGAGAGCAGTATAGTAAGAATGAAAGCTTTTAGACAATAATTGCTTTATTCCAGCCCAAACTGTGATTCACTCACATGCAGCCAGGGGGGCCAAGAGTGGGGAGCTTAGATATTCACCCTGAAGAGACCCCCGACACCCCACTGGAGAGACTATGTAAAGAGTCGGGACTTTCGTCACGACTACCAGGCAGAAGTGAAGTCATGCCCTGCCTTGAGTGTCAGTGAGGAAGCTTTCCTACTCTGCCAGCCAATGGGACCAGCGGGCAGGTAGACAACCCATGCCACCCAGCAGCAGTGGCCCCTAGTGGGGTGATCGGAGGCAAGGACTAAACCCAGACTAGCAGCTCCTCTCCTTCCCTGTCAAGGTACCATCAGAGAAGACAACTAGAACAGAAGATTCAAATACAACACAGTCTTAAAACATGACTAAAATATCCAGGCTCCACTTAAAAGCCATTCACCAAGAATCCAGACGATTTCAGACTTGCCATGATCTCTGTGTTATTCAGCTTTCCACTCTTACACGTGAGGAGCAATAGAGGGTTCAGACAGCAGCCAGGGAGTATGCAGACCAGGCCCACCTGGCAGACCCTGCTGTGACTCAGATGGGAAATAACACAGTGCTGTTCCAAAATCCTGGCTGTAACAATGAGGAAAGATTGGGGGGGGGGGTGTCGTTGCCTCGTAAGAGGCATGAATGCAATTTTTAACAAGGTAATTAACTTTGACAAACTGTTACACAACAAATCAGCGGTTTTTCTTAACAGATTACAAGAGGCCGTAACTCAGTATACCCGCCTTAACCTGGGCTCTCCAGCAGGGGACGAAATGCTGGCCTCTCATTTCCCAGTCGGCTTCAAACATTCATAAAAAAACTTAAAACAATTGAGGACAGTCCCCAAACCCCAATTCAAGACTTAGTGAAGGTGGCCTTCAAGGTCTTTAATGCCTGAGCCGAGTTAGCCAAATCTTCCTAACAGACTCAGGTGCAATAGGATTTTACACTCCATGCCCAAGCCCTGGCAGAGCAGCCCTAAGGCCAACAGCAATCCCACAAAGACAAGAGGGGAGATCTCCAAAGCCCCATCCTGTCAGGGCAAAGTCAGGGGCCTGTTTTCTTTCTTTCTTTCTTTCTTTCTTTCTTTCTTTCTTTCTTTCTTTCTTTCTTTCTTTCTTTCTTTCTTTCCTTCCTTCCTTCCTTCTTTCTTTCTTTCTTTCTTTCTTTCTTTCTTTTTTTTTTTTTTTTTTTTTTTTTTTTTTTTTTTTTTTTGTGGTTTTCATTTAGTCCCAGCTGGCTTGGAGCTCCCTCTGTAGACCAGGCTGGCCTTGAACTCACAGAGATCCACCTGCCTCTCCCTCCTGAGTGCTGGGATTAAAGGCATGTACCACCACTAGGGGCAGTAAGGACAGTTTCTAGCCACAATGTGGGTGCTGGGAATTGAACCCAGGTCCTCTGCAAGAGCACTCAGTGCTCTTAACCACTGAGCCATCTCTCCAGCCCCCAGGAGCATTTTCTTTGAGACAGGGTCTTCCTGTGGCTATCCTGGAACTTGCTATGCAGACCAGGCTGGCCTTGAACTCACAAAGATCCGCCTGCCTCCCAAGTGCTAGGATTAAAGGCGTGTGCCACACTGTAGCTCATTGGAAGAGTGCTTCCCTGTTTTCCATGTGGCCAGGAGGGCCACGGGTCCCGAGTCTGTCCTAATCCCCACCTGCCAACAAGGCCCTGCCAACAACCTGGCCACTGGAAATCGGAGTGCCCCATGTGGACCTGACCCCTGTGCCACCCACGGAGGCCCAGCCCCACCATTGGAGGCATCTCAAACTCATCAGGCCCTCAAGCTTCCCAGCATGGTGGAGGATTGACGGTGCTTAAACTCAGAGACCGTCACCTTGTCTGAGCATTACCTCCAGGTAGCAGGTAAGTCCACCACCTTCCCAGTGGATGTGGGGGCTACCTTTTCAATTCTCACCTCACACTTGGGTCCCACTGTCCCTTCACCAATCTCTGTCACAGGGGTGGATGGGACACCCTCCTTTCCACCTAGAACTTTGCCTTTGCCCTGTAACCTCCCTGGACAATTTTTCCCACTCTCCTTCCTGGTCGTGCCTGTCTGCCAATGCCTTTACTTGGCTGCAGTAGTCTCACCCGTTTGGGGCCCACCTCTCCTTTCACACCACCTCTCTGGACTCATTTACTTATTCCCCAACTGTTTACCAGATCCCCACCTTGGACTCCTCCACCACTACCCTCCCAGACCCCATCAATCCCCAGGTCTAAAAGTCTTTATCAAAATAACCACCTTATTCTTTCCCAAAAGCAGGTGCCTTCCATCATCTCTGACATCCACCAGAGCCTACACATCGGCCCCCAAAACCTAATCCAATTCCTAGAGCCCCTCTTTAATCCCACCCATCTCTGAGCTCTTATTTTACAGGCACACATTTCCTACTAAACATGTGTCAAGACCAACCAACAGGGGGCTTTCCAGATAGGCCGACCTCTACACGTGCTCCAAAGACACCAACCAGGATGGATCCGAGCATTCCCCACCTCCAGAGAAACAGCCAATAGGTGGCACAGACTGTCCTGGAGCACGTCATCCCCCAATTCAGACTACCACAAACCATCCAGACCATCGAGTGCCCACAGCCCCGCCTACTCCCGCCTCCGCCTCTCTTCAATGTCCCTGCTCAGCTGGAAGTAGTCAGATTTGAGTTACCCTTATACCCAAAGAAGTCGGGATGTTAGGCCGGAGATCTGGGACAGATGCCAGAAATGGTGTGGACAGGGAGGCCCCTGCCTTTCTCTTTCAGCCAGGAGCCCCTGCTTACAACCCCCCCATACAAGATACCAGATAAAGCCAACACCTAATTCCAGAATCCAAAGTAACCACTGGACCTAAGATCCCACCTACAGGGCCCTAAAACTTACCTAATAGGATAATACCCTGCACCTTCCCATCACATCACCACTTCCCCTCCCTTCCCCTTTAAAAAGCCACTACCGCCGGGCGTGGTGGCGCACGCCTTTAATCCTAGCACTCGGGAGGCAGAGGCAGGCGGATCTTTGTGAGTTCAAGGCCAGCCTGGTCTACAGAGTGAGTTCCAGGACAGCTGGGACTGCAGGGAGACCCTGTCTTGAAAAGACCAAAAAATAAAATAAAATAAAATAAAATAAAATAAAATAAAATAAAATAAAATAAATAAAAAGCCACTACCCCAGCTGGGGTGTGACTTCACTGACCTTGGCCTGTGAGGTTGATGAACTCTCCCAAGAGTGATCTTTTCCTATTAAACCCTGCTTTTATATTTTAATTGGGCTAATCTGCTTTATTGCTTTGGTGGAGAAACCTTTCAGTTATGAGTTGCCAACAATGAGAAGAAGCGCCAGAATCACCTGACAACTTTCAACTCAGCCATCAGCTAACACTCTAAACAGGTGAAAAACTGGAAAGTCTCAGGAAAGAAATAGAAAATACAAAGAAGAATCAAATGGAAACATTAGAAATGAAAAATATTAAAAAATAAATAAATAGAAAAATATTATAACTTAAAGTAAAAATGTAAAAAATGAGATCAACAGAAGAAGGGAGGAGCCAGAGAAAGGAACTGGCAAACATAAAAAAATGATAGTAGAAGTTTTCCATTTAAAACAGAAAGAAAATAGGGTTTTAAAAAGGAACAGTGCTGAGCGTGATGGTAATCTCAGCACTCGGGAGGCAGAGAGAGGCAGATCTCTGTGAGCTCAAGGCCAGCCTGGTCTACATAGTGAGTTCCAGGCCAGCTGGGAAACCTAGATTCAAGAAGCTGGGAAAATAGACTACAGAAAGTCATACATGGGCACCCTGAACCCAACCCCTGAAAACCAATCATGGGAGATGCTCTGGAGGTAGGAGAGAAGATGGCATGCTGGGGTTGGAAAGGTGATCTTATGAGTGGAGTTCTCATATAAGAAACCACATAATTCCCTCAGGACTGGCACCAACTATCTAAAGTGCTTGGAAAAAAGAACTGCCAACCAAGAATCCTACACACAGCAAACCTGACCTTCAGTCAAGGTGAAATAGAGATATTCCCAGCTGAAGGTCAGTTGAGAGAGATTTCCGCCTGAATCCCCTATCCCAAAAACATGGTTGAAGGGTGATTTTTAATCACAAAGGAAACAATGAAAGAGGGGAGCCTGGAGCAAGCAAAGAACTCAACAGTTAACTCTGAATAGAATTCTAGAGACAAATAAACCACAGGAAAGCAGGACAAATAAGAGAGAAATAAAAAGCAAAAGGAACACACTGAGAACTCAGCCAACACCACAGCAAAGCTAGTATTTAGTTACTTTTCTGTTGCTATGATAAAAGACAATGACCAAAAGCAATTTAAGGAAGAAAAAGTTTATGTGGCTTACAGTTCTAGGAACTATAGTCTAGAAGGGAGGGGAAGGCATGGCATGCCCGCAGGAGCAGAAAGGTGGCTGGTTGCATTTCACCTGCACACAAGAAGCAGAGGGGGTGGGGGAAGAACACAGGGGGAAGCTATAAACAGTCAAAGCCCACCCCCAAATAATGTACTTCCTCCAGTAAGGCTCCAGGTCCTAAAGGTTTCATATCCTCTCCAAATGGCACTACCAACCCAGCCGAGTGTTCAGATACATGAGCTTATGGGGACATTTCTCATCCAAACCACAACAACCAACATATCAGAAACTACATTAATACAAATATTCTGAATATACCAGTAAAAACAGAGCAGTAGCAGGGTGTGGTAGTACACGCCTTTAATCCCAGCACTCGGGAGGCAGAGGCAGGCAGATCTCTGTCAGTTCAAAGCCAGCCTGGTCTACGTAGTGAGTTCTTGGCTAGCTGGAGCTACAGGGAGACCCTGTCTCAAAAAGACAACAAAAAGGAGCAGTAAAATGGATTTTTTTATTTTGTATTTTTTTTCTTTTTTTATCCTTTTTTTTGGGGGATTTTTGAGACAGGGTCTCCCTTTTAGTACCAGCTGTCCTGAGCTTGCTCTGTAGACCAGGCTGGCCTTGAACTCACAGAGATCCGCCTGCCTCTGTCTCCCTAGTGCTGGGACTAAAGGCGTGTGCCACCACACCCAGTGTAAAATGGATTTTTAAAATGACTCAACTATATGCATTCTACAGGAAACTCACTTCAGCCAGGCATGCTTTAATCCTGGTACTTGCAAGGCTAACAGAGGAGAATCATACAAGTTTCAGGGCCAGCCAGTTCTGCATGGAAAGGCTATTTCCAGCAAAACAGAAAGAAACCCCCTTCAAATATAATGATATGGGCGGGATGAAACTAGAAATGTTGAAAAAAGAGAACTCATATAGACATCAATCAAAACAAAGTCCCCAGGTGTTGTGGTGCATGGATTTAATCCCAGAACTCAGGCAGATCTCTGTGGGATTGAGGCTAGCCTGGTCTATGTAATAAGTTCCAGTCTAACTGGGACACAAGGAGACCCTATCAAAAAAAAAGGGAAAGGAAAAAAGAAAATAGATTGACTACATTAATATTAAATAAAGGTAGAATTTAGAGCAAAAAAAAATTACATAGCAATGCTAACTGCCTTTGCCTAAAAAGATGGAGCTGCAAAATACGTGGAACAAAAACTGGAGAAACAGACAAATCAAGCAGTATAATTGAGGATCAGTAACCCTTTCTCGCCAGTTGACAGAACAATGCAAACAACTCAGCAAAGACAGAGAACCCAACACACCACCAACCAGTAATCTGATGCACTGAGGATCTGATTGGCATTCACAGAATATTCCAATAAAGATAACAGTAGACACCTATCTTCCAGCCAACTGTGGAGCACACACTAGTGTGAACAGAGTAATCTAGATCATGAAACGGACCTCAAGAAGCAGAGCTATACAGAGGGTGTTCTCTGACCACTAAACTCACAGTCTTGTTTTGTTTTTCTTTAGACAGGGTTTTGCTGTGTAGCACAGGCTTAAACATGATCCTCCCTCAGCCTCCCAAGAAGTTAATATTCGAGGTATGAGCTTCAAGCCTCCTAGGAAGCTAATATTACAGGTGTGAGCCTCAGCGTCCCAGGCAGTTGATTCTATAGGTGTGAGCCTAAGCCTCCCAGGAAGCTGATATTCCAGGTGTGATCCTAACCCTCCCAGGAAGTTGATATTCTAGGTGTGAGCCTCAGCCTCCCAGGAAGTTGATACTACAGGTGTGAGCCTCAGCTTCCCAGGAAGTTGATATTCCAGGAGTCAGCCTTAGCCTCCCAGGAAGTTGAGATCCCAGGTGTGAGCCTCAGACATTATGCAAAAATCAATTCAAAATGGATTATGAGCTTATATGTAAAATATAAACAAAAAAAAAAATAAGACCAAGACAGAGGAGAGCCAATTAGATGGCTTGATGAATAAAGACTTGCTGTCAAGCCTGATGTCCCAAGTTTGATCTCCAGGACCCAGATGATGGAAAGAGATAACTGATCCTGCAAGATGTCCTCTGAGGCCACATGTGCACTATGACATGTACATAGGCACACACACATGCACACCTGCACACAAAATAAAAATAAATAAATGTAATTCAATATAATTATTTTGAGACAGGGTCTCCCTGTGTCCCCAACTGGCTTAGATATCACTGCAGAGACCAGGTTGAACTTTTTTTATAAAGCCAATTTTTATTGAAGCTTTTTGCATTTCATACAAAATTTCAAATCAGGTCTAGACACTTTCTCCGTTCCTTGCCCCCCTCACCCCACCAGAGCTCATGCATTCTGCCAAACATGTTTTTCATCTTTTTCTCAGTCTCTTTTAAAATTTTCGATGCAGAAGTTTACTGTTTTGAGCAGAAGTTCACCATTTCAGTCAGTCCTTTGACCCAGTCTTGTTGTTGTTTCTTCCAATCTGCATCACTCCAAAATATGCATATATGCATGCCACATATATTTTTTAGCATCTTCAGCTTAAGATTTCTTTTTTTCTTTTTTTTAATTAGGCTGAAAGATGTCATGTTTTCCTTAAGGAACTGTTTGAAGGCTCCTCCTTGCAAGCCCAAACAACCATGAGTCCTGCCCTTGTGCTCCACACTGGGATCTTCTCATCCCAAATGAGGTCCAGTAAGCACCACGTCCTGTCTTGATCCTCCTGTACTGGTCTCCATGATACAGCCTGGGTAGTCCAACAATGGCAGTCTATACTCTGAAGAGGCTGAAACCCCAGTAGTAGCTCAGTCCACAAGCTGGATGTCTCAGCAGTTCCCATCTGGCACTGAAGGTTTGGAGGATTCTTGGAGAGACATGAGCCTTTGGTCCATGTTGGAAGGTTGAAAAGCTGTGTCTCATGTGTCTGAAGGATGGCAAAAGCAGTGGCAGCCACAGGGTAGCTGCACTTGCCAGTAAGAACTGAAGACAGGCAAAACAACACTGCCTTTTTTTTGTCTTTTTTACTAAGATCTCAAGTTTTATACCTGAAGTACAATTTCTCAGGCCTTACTAATTATTTATTTCTGGTTATACTTTCCTTTTGTATGCTTAAGGATACACTGTTAGCCCAGATGAACCAAGGTTTTTGCTTTCTCAAGGTCAGTTGAGGATCTGGTCCTCAGAGTTTTTTGTTTGTTTGTTTGTTTTTGTTTTTGCGGGGGGAGGCCCTGGCTCCTTTTGGCTTTTCATTACCAGTTCCATCCACTCACAAAGTCAGGTCTTGCTAGACCAGGCTTCCCTTTTTTGAAGCAAGAGCAGACTTTCCTCTTTATAGACTGGACACTGGCTGAAGTCCCATTTCTGGATCTCCAAGACCTCCCTGCACAGGAAGACTGGTGACTCACATTTGCAGGACATTTCAAGAGACGCCCCCATGCATAGTCCCCTGAGACTTAGTTGACCTCTGAGAGCAAGGAACAGAGTTATCCCTTAAGTCCCTTGGCCAAATTGATATGGGCCTTAAGTATGATTGTTAAGCATCCAGAAAGGCTAAGTTACACCAGCCTGATACTTTTAATTACTGTATAATATTTTAGAAAAGGCTTGGACAAGCCGGGCATTGTGGTGCACGCCTTTAATCCTAGCACTTGGGAGGCAGAGGCAGGCGGATCTCTGTGAGTTCAAGGCCAGCCTGGTCTACAGAGTGAGTTCCAGGACAGCTGGGGCTACAGGGAGACCCTGTCTCAAAAAGACAAAAACAAAACAAAACAAAACAAAAAACTCTACTGTGGTTAGAGATAACGTCATGTTGATCTTTATCTCACAGAGTTCTGCCTGCCTCTGCCTCCTGAGTCCTAGGATTAAAGGTGTGTGCCACCACAAAAGAATCAAGGGAACTCAGGGCTCATCAAAGAGTTTTTGACTTGCTGCAAAAGCAACATAAAAGGAAAAGAAAAGGGGCTTCTGTGAAGGGCTGGTGGTCAGCCCCAGTGCCAGTCATCAGCAGATCTGGCTCGTGAAGATCCCAGGAGTGAAGTGGCTGGAAACTGGAGCGGCTCCAGCGGCAGCAGCAGACTTCAGCNTTTTTTTTTTTTTTTTCTATTCAGGATCTCACTATGTAGACCAGGCTGGCTTTGATCTCAGAGTGACACTTGCCTCTGCCTCTCCCTTGGGAAGTGCTGGGATTAAAGGCATTGTCCACCTGGACTGGCTGTTTTTTGTGTGTGTGTTTGCTTTTATTTCTTGACAGGGTTTCTCTACATATCCCAGGCCAGCCTCAAACTGTCAATCCTCCTGTCTCAGCCTGAAAGCTGGGCTGACACAGGGATTGCTCATGACAGCCTGAAGGTTTTTAAAAAATATTATTTTTAATTTTATGTGTATGAGTATATTGCCTCCATCATGTAGGTGCAACCATATTATGCAATGCCCACAGAGGTCAGAAGAGGACATCAGATCCCCTGGAAATGGAGTTATAAACAGTTATTAGCTGCCCTGTGGGTGCTGGGAATGGAACCTGGTTCCTCTGCAAGAGCAGTCAGTGCTCTTAACCACCGAGCCATCTCTCCAGTCCCAGCCTGAGGGTTTTTAATGATTTATTTGTATTATATCTTTGTGAATGCTTAGCCTGTATGTCTCTTAAGTGTATGTACTACATGTGTGCAGTACTGCCAGAGGCCTAAAGAGGGTATGGAGTCCTTGGAAGTTGCAGTTATAGTCAGCCATCATCTGGGTGCTGGGAACTATCCCTGGGTCCTCTGCAATAACACCCAGTGCTCTTACCTACTGAGCCATCTCCCCAGCCTCATGGGTTTTTTGTTTTGTTTTGTTTTTGATTTTTCTGAGAAAGGACCTCCTTTGTATCCCAGGCCAGCCACAAGCTGGCAATCTTCTCAGCTCAGCATCCTGAGAGTTAGGATAACAGACGGGTCCCACCATGCCAGTCTGAAGCTTCTTTTTTATTTTTTTGGTCTTTTTAAGACAGGGCCTCTCTATAGCCCCAGCTGGCCTGGAACTCACTCTGTAGACCAGGTTATCCTTGAACTCACAAAGATCCACCTGCCTCTGCCTCCCAAGTTCTAGAATTAAAGGTGTGTGCCACCATGTCCAGCTTATTGTTTGTTTTTCAAGGGTCTTATGTAGCTCCAGCTAGCCTGTAAATCTCTACATAATCAAAAATGATTCAGAACTGATCCTCCTGCCTCCACCTCTCAAGGGCTGAGATTACATTACACACAGCTTAGAAAGTGATTTCATTTTAAAATTCTTTATTATCTTTATTTTATGTGTATGAATGCATTGCCTGCATGTATTTAAGTGTACCCATGCCCCACAATGCCCACAAAAGTCACAAGAAGGCGTAAGATCTCTGGTACTGAAGTTACAGATAATTGTTAGCCACCATGTGGGTGCTAAAAGCCAAACCCAGGTCCTCTACAAGAGCAGCCAGTGCTCTTAACTGCTGAACCATCTCTCCAGCCCCAAACGAATGGTTTCTTAAACAGCTGAACATGTACCAAGTGTACAACTCACAACTAACTACACATCTGAGTATTTATCCCTGAGAAATGACAACTCATTCACACAAAACCTACAAATGTTGCTGAAGAATTGTTGATAATTTCCAAACCAAGTCTAGGTGAGTCTCCTGCCAGCTAAGCCAAGTGAGAAAATACCAAATGTGGCAAAGTGGATGATTTGACTTATTTAGATTTGTTTTGACCATTCCAGTTTTCCAACCTAGGACTGGCACACTCTGGAGAGGCATTTTACCATTGAATTATAGCTCCAGACCTCGGGGGGGGGGTTGATTGTTTGTTTGTTGGTGTTTTGTTGTTCTTTTGTTTTGTTTCTTTGTTTTGTTTGTGAAATAGGGTCTCCCTATATGACCTGGATCTCATTATGTAGACCAGGCTGGCCTCTATCTCAAAGAGAAAAACCTGTCTCTGCTTCTGAAGTGCTGAGACTTAACATGTGTGCTACCATGCCTGGCTTTACAAAAAAAAAATATGTTTGTGTCTTTTGCCTGTGTGCATCTAAGTGCACCCATATACAATAAGCATAGACACCAGAAGATGGCATCAGATCTCCTGGAACTGGAGTTAAAGACAGTTGTTAGCTGCCATATGTGTGACAGGAACTGAACCTGGGTCCTCTGCAAGAGTAGCCAATATTCTTTAACACCTGAGCCTCTTTCCATCCCCCAGACCTTGGTTTTGTTATGTAGCCTAGACTTCCCTCCAACTTAAGATCCTCCTGCCTCCACCATCTAAATGCTGTATTATGGCATGTACCACCAAATCCAATGCCACATATATTATATTATATTATATTATATTATATTATACATAATATTAGAGCATTGTTGAAATGACCAAGTTACAGGAATGGATAATGCTTTAGTGGTCTCCAGGATTAAGGAAGAGTACAAAGAAGAGGGGCCAAGAGGGACCTTGTAAGGCCCATCTCCCCTCTTCTGTAGGATTTCCCCATCCATGGGTGCACTGTGGTGATACACTGAGCAGAGCTGGATGAAGAGGATGTGGAGGCTCTGCATTACCTCCAACAACTGCATATGAACCTGTAAGGACAGGAAATCGGTAGTCTAGCAGCTGGGGAGATAGTCCCTTGAATAATGTACTGGCCAAGAAAGGACAATGGGACTTTAAATCCCAGCACCCATGTAAAAGCCAGGTATGTGTAGCAGCTACCCATGGTCCCAGTATTTGGGAGGCAAAGATGGGGGATCTTTGGGGCCAGCCAGCTAGCTAGACTACTTATATAGGCAAACTGAAGGTTCAGTGAGAAACCCTTCCTCACAGTAAATAGAGAGTGACTGAGGAAGGTACATGACATTGGCTTTGGGCCACCACTGAGAACATGCATACACACACACTCATACACACACACACACACACACACCAAAAAATTAATTTAGGGACCTTGGGGAGCAGAGAGAAGAACTGTGTGTGCAGATAGAGAGGCAGACAGGAGGCCTACAGACTTGGTGGGCAGGCCAGGTGAAGTACTGGCACACAGGCCAAAGGAGTAACCCCCTCACCTCCCCATTGCCCCCCCGCCCCACCCCTCCTCATGCTCAAGCTACTGGTGCTGTAGTGGAGACTATAAGCTGCTGTTGCTCTGGTTGGGATGATCCAGCAGGTGCAGTGCCAGTGATTCTAGGCTGCACAGCCAACACTGAGGAAGAAACCAGCAGGAAGCAGAGTGGCCAACCAGTCCTCCATATTAACATTTGAGATTAAGACCAGAATCCAAACAAACAAACAACAAACAAAAACAAAAAAAAACACAAATCCACAGACACAACAGAAAAACAACAATATGGGAAAAGCTCATAATAAATCCCCCACTGAACTCTATCAGTCCTGTAGAAGATCCTGAAAATGAGATCTCCCTCAAAGGAAACCAAGACACCAACCTTAGAAGAACAATTGTAGACATATTCAAAGAAATCAAAGAATATAAAGAACAAATCAGAGAACTAAGGGGAGAGAATGAAAAACTCTTGAAGGAACTAGAAGGAAAGAATGATAAACTCCAGAAAAAACTAGAAGGAAAGAATGACAAACTCTGAAAAGAACTAGAGGAAGAGAAATACAAACTCCAAAAAGAACTAGAGGGAGAGAATGACAAACACCAGAAGGAAGTGGAAATACTGAAAAGATCTCAGGCTGAAAGGAAAAAAGAAACTTACCAGCAAAGCAAGGAGCTACAAGTAGAGAACGACAAGCTCCAAAAGGAAGTGGAAATACTAAAGAAATCACAGGTTGAAAGGAAAAAGGAAATTGAACATTCATCCAATCAGCAGGAAAGGATGGGAAAAAGCCTCAGAAGCAGAATGGATGAAGCAGAAAAAAGAATATCAGATCTATAGGATAACATGGCACAACTAGAAACCTCAAGTAAAGATTATGAAAAATTAAAAAAAAAAAAACAAGAGTAGAACAGGAAATGTGGTTCCCCATGAAAAGACCAAATCTCCACATCATAGGGATAGAGGAAGAAGAAGAATCCCAAGACAATGGTATTGATCAGATCTTCAACAGAATAATAGAAGAAAATTTCCCCAAACTGAAAAAAGACAAATCCATACAAATACAAGAAGCACACAGAACACTAAATAGACAAGGCCAGAAAAGAAATTCCCCATGCCATATCATAGTTAAAACACTAGATGCTCAGCTGGACGTGGTGGCGCATGCCTTTAATCCTAGCACTTGGGAGGCAGAAGAGGGAGGATCTTTGTGAGTTCAAGGCCAGCCTGGTCTACAGAGTGAATTCCAGGACAGCTGGGGCTACAGGGTGACCCTGTCTTGAAAAGACAACAAAAAAAAAAAAAACAACAACAACAACAAAAAAAACCTAGATGCTGAAAACAAAGACAAAATACTGAAATCCACAAGAGAAAAACAAGAAGTTACATATAAGGGGAAACCCATCAGAATTATAGCTGACTTCTCAGTGCAAACAATGAAAGCAAGAACATGGACCAAAGTAGTCCCAGTGCTAAATGACTTTAGATGCCAACCCAGATTACTACACCCAGCAAAAACGTCAATTATAGTTGAAGGAGAAAGAAAAATCTTTCATGACATAAACATAACGAAAGTACACATGCCCAAAAAAAAAAAAAACACAACACTTTAGAAAATACTCAAGGCAATTAAAAGAACAGAGGAAAGGAACAACTATCCCCAAGCAACTAAAGAGAGAAATTAACAAAAGCATAACAGAGTACATGAAAACCTAGACTAAGAGTGCAAACAAAAAATAAATTGAAAGGAGACAACACACATCTATCAATAATAACTTTAAATATTAATGGTCTAAACTCTCCATTCAAGAGATATAGACTGGCAGAATGGATTAGGAAACAGAATCCATCTATATGCTGTCTACAAGAAACCTATCTCACCCTCAAGGACAGACCTTAGAGTGAAAAAATGGAAAAAATATTCCAAGCAAATGGTACCAAAAAGTAAGCAGGAGTTGCTATTCTAATATCAGACAAAATAGACCTCAAAGTAAAATTAATCAGAAAAGACAAAGAGGGTTATTATATCCTTATCGACTGAACAATAAACCAGAAAGATTTCGAAATCTTAAATGTTTATGCACCAAACTCTGGTGCACTGAACTTTATAAACACAAGACATAGATTAATCCCAGCACACTAATACTGGGGGACTTCAATACCCCGCTTGAGTCCCTTGGATAGTCAACTGGACAAAAAATAAACAGAGAGACATCAGAACTGAACAATACAATACACCAAATGGACCTCACACATATCTACAGAATATTCAACCAGAGAATATACTTTCTACTCAGCGCCCCACATAACATTCTCCAAAATCAACCATATACTGGGACACAAAAGAAATCTCAACAAATACAAAAGGATTGAAATTATTTCATACATTCTATTAGACCACAGTGCAATAAAACTCAATGTGAACACCAGGATAAGCCCTACTAACTACAAGAACAACACATGGAGACTAAACAACAAAATCCTGAATAATGAATGAGTCAGGGAAGAAATAAAGAACAAAATAAAAGCATTCATGGAACTAAATGAAAAAGACAATACAACACAGCAAAATCTGTGGGATACATTAAAAGCAGTCCTAAGATGGAAATTTATAGCCCTAAGTGCCCACCTTAAAAAAAAAACAAAAAACAGAAAGAGGGGCTGGAGAGATGGCTCAGCAGTTAAGAGCACCAACTGCTCTTGCATTTGGGTTCAATTCACAGCACCCACATGGCGGCTAAGAAACATCTTTAAGCCCAGCACAGTGGTGCACATCTTTAATCCCAGCACTCTGGAGGCAGAGGCAGGCAGATATCTGTGAGTGCAATGCCAGCCTCGTCTACAGAGTGAGTTCCAGGTCAGCTAGGGCTATAGAGAGACCCTGTCTCAAAAACAAACAAACAAACAAAAAACAAAAAAAAAACCCAGAAAGAACAAGTAAACAATCTAACACTTGAGAGACAACAACAAATTAACCCTAAACCCAACAGACAGGAAGAAATAACAAAAATCAGGGCAGAAATAGATGAAATAGAAACAAAGAAAACAATACAAAAAAAAATCAATGAATCCAAAAGCTGTTTCTTTGAAAAGATAAACAAAATAAGAAACATATCAAAAAAAAATCAATAGCCACTTTTTCTTTGAAAATAAACAAAATAACAGAACTCTAGCCCAGTTAACCAAAAGAAGAAAGAGCCAACTCCAAATCAATGATATCATTGATTAAAGGGGAAACATCACAACAGATAAAGAAAAGATCCACGAAACATAATAAAATTTTTAAAAACTTATACTCTACTAAGTTTGAAAACCTAAGAGAATTGGATGAATATCTGAAATCCTGGGAATTTACCAAGGCTTAACCAAGAAGAGATTGACACTTAAACAACCCATAATACTTGAGGAAATTGAAGGATGTAATAAAAAACATCTCCCAACTAAAAAAAGCCCTTGCCCAGATGGTTTCACAGCAGAATTCTATAAACGTTAAAGAGGTCTTACAAACATTCGACTCAAACTGTTCAGAAAATACAAACAGAGGGAAATCTCCCAAATTCCTTCTATGAAACCAGTCAAGATACAACAAAAAAGACAAAAAAAAAAAAAGTATAGACCCATCTCATTAATGAACACAGATGCAAAAATTCTCAACAAAATACTTGCAATTGGATAAAGACCCACATCAAAAGATCATCCATCTGACCAAGTTAGGTTCATAGCAGAGATGCAGGGATGGTTCAACATAGGTAAATCAATAAATATCATAAAACACATAATGGACTAAAGACAAAAACCACACAATCATCTCAATTGGTGCAGAAAAAGCCTTTGACAAAATCCAACATCCATTCATGCTTAAAGTCCTAGAGGGAATTGGACTGGAAGGAACATTCCTCAACATGATCAAAGCCATATATATCAAACCCACTGCCAACATCATCCTAAATGGAGAAAAGTTGGAAGCAGTCCCCTTAAGGGGAGGAACCTGGCAAGGCTGCCCCCTGTTGCCACTCCTCTTCAATACAGTGCTTGAAACACTCGCTAGGGCAGTAGGCAAGAAAAGGAAATTAAAGGAGTACGAATGGGAAAAGAGGAAGTCAAGCTATCCCTTTTTGCAGATGAGATATGATATTTTACCTAATGGATGCTAAAAACTCCACCAGAAACTCCTAGAAATGATAAAAATTTTTCAGTAAGTGTCATGAGATACAAAATTAACCTAGAAAATCAGTAACCTCCCTTTACACCAACATAAGCAACTGGAGAGTGAATATAATAGACCTTCCCACTCACGATAGCCTCAAAAATAATTAAATCTTGGGAACAAACCTAACCAAGAAAGCCAAAGATCTCTACAAAAAAACTTTAAAACCCTGAAGAAGAGATTGAAGATGACTCAAAAGATGGAAAGACCTCCATTGCTCAATTATTAGAAAAATTAATATAGTAAAAATATCCATTCTTTCTACTACCCAAATTAATATATAGTTCAATGCAATCCCAATCAAAATCCCCATGAGCTTTTTCACAGACTTGTGAAAAACATCCTTAAATTCATATGGAAAACAAAAAAAACTCAAATATCTAAAAACAACCTGAGCAAAAAGTACAATGGGGGGGAGAAATCACCTTACCAGATTTCAAGCTATATTACAGGGCTATAGTCATAAGAGCAGCTAGTACTGGCCCCAAAACAGACCCATTGATCAATGGAACAAAATTGAAGATTCAAACTTGAGCTCATGCAATTTCAGCCAACTCATATTTGACAAAGGGGCCAAAAAAGTTCAATGGAGGAAAGATAGCATCTTTGGCAAATGATTTTGGCAAAACTGGATCACCATTTATTTGTAGAAAAACAAAATTAAACCCCTACATCTCACCATGTACAAAAATGAACTCCAAGTGGATGGAAGATCTCAACCTGAAACCCGAACCCCTGAAGGTGATAGTGAAGGACCCCTGCTCCAAGGTTTTATGCACCCTTAAAATCTGTCTTTAGGAACCATGGTACTGCCATCCTATAAGTCCTCCCCGACTTCCTCATACCTTGTGGTGCTTAACTGAGTCACGCCCACCTGTGTGTCTCCGGCCTGCTGCCGGAGATAAGATATTTTTTTTTACACAACCTTTCCCCATTTCCTCCATACCTTGGGTCACCTGCTATTTAAAAGTTCCCTATCCCAGTCCCTGGGGGTCGACCTCCTCTGCCCCTGCGTGGGTTATGAGCTCGGCCCCAGTGCACTGGTTTCTTCCTGAATAAACCTCGTGTAATTGCAGTGAGAATGGTCTTTGGCTGATTTTTTGGGAGTCATTCTATCCCGAGATTTGAGTGAGAGCCACTCCAGTTTCTGGGGGTCTTTCATTTGGGGGCTCGTCCAGGATTGGAGACCACCTTCAAATCACCAAGACCCTCTTGGAGGTAAGATTCTTTTTCTGTCTGTCTACTGTGTCTGTCTGATTCTGGGAGGCGCCAAAAATCTGTTATCTTTTGGTTTGCAGTCGCTCTGGCGCTCATGAGAGCAACGAACTCCCCGTCCCGGTGAGGGGGGGAGAGTTAACCGACAGACGTGTCAGGAAGGTAACCGACTGTGTCCCCCGGGAAGACGTCCCAGGAGGTCTGAGGGAGGCCCGAGGAGCTCCGGGTCCCTCCTGTCTGGGTGCCGACACGGACATTGAGGCTCTCATCGAGAGTTTTCACGTCCTCTCGGCCGTCTGAAACTGTTTCTTGGTGTTGGAGGACTCACAGAAATGGGTCCTGGTTTCTGTTTTGTATTCTTGTTTTGTCGTGTTTTGTGTGACTTTGAGATGGGACAGACTGTCGGTACTCCACTTGGACAGACATTAGACCACTGACTGAGGTTAAAAAACGAGCCCATAATCTGTTTGTGGAGGTGAAAAAGGAGGTATCTATGTCTTGTGTTTATGGTAACCATGTGCCAAAGATTCATGTAGCTTGTTATGCATCTAAGTTTGTGTGTGTGTGTGTGTGTGTTTGTGTGTGTGTGTGTTTTAATTCAGTTATTGTGTTTGTCTCATGTTGGTTTCTGTCAAAGTGGCACTTCAAGTTTCAATCCTTTATGTGCACAGAATCATTTCATTTTGGCATGCCAGATATGCACGTGTCAAAGTTTAAAAATTAAATTTAAAAATGCATTTAAAGGCCTAAAATTTGGATACTGTAGTCATCTAAATTTATTGTCTCTGAGTCCTCAAATGCTTCACAACAGGTGATAGTGTTTCGTCTTAGAACAGCGCTTAGCTGACTGTTTAAAGATCCCATTTTGGTTTGTATTTGCTTTCAAAATGTAACTTGCTTGCTTTGGAATTATCTATTTTTTTAGACCTTTGTGGACCAGATTCAGACTGGAAATGGATTCTTGGACTAGCTTTGTTTTGGGTGGGGCAGTTTGTTGCCCCTTGTGACCGGTGTGTGGCACACACCTTTAATTCCCATACTTGGGAGGCAGAGGCAGGCAATTCCTTTGTGAGCTCAAGGTCAGCCTGGTCACAGAGAGAGTTCCAGGCCAGCTGAGACTAAAGGGAGACCCTGTCTCAAAAAGACCAAAGAAAAAAAAGAAAAAAGCATGTGGGTGAGTGTTGGTAATTCCACATTTGTATGTGACTATTGGTAATATTCCACCTAAAGTAAATAACATGGTGTTAGAGAAAATAAATACGGGTAGCTGTCTCCATTGAAATAGTTCTTGGCATTAGGCAGATCCCTCCAAGGGACTCACAGCTCCCTGGCCAAAGGGGTGTATACCATATACACAACTCTGGCTAGAGAATGGGACCCCTGGTGCTTAAGGACCCTGCCTTACTCCCAATCCCATCTGGTCAGCGGGTTGGCCTTAAGTGTGAGTGAGAGTTGTTTTTTTTGAGTAAAAGGATGCATCAAGCATATTGGAGCCAGTAAGAGAAATGTGGGCAAGATGAATATGTGTTTGAGGTGGCTGGGGCTCACTGTCCCAGCACTGGGAGGAGTTGTGGAAGTTTTCAGGCAGAAAAGATATGGAAAGGATGAACAAGGGCTGAAATTGTGCTATTTTTACTGATGAAAGAAAGGGAAGCCTTTCTGCGTCCTCTGATAGAGAAAAAAGCGGTTAGAGATTTTTGTGATGCATCAGACAGGCTGTAGTTTGGTCATAGAAGGGCCATTTCTCACCTCTCACCATCTGTACTTGCTTCAGACTCAAGTCACATTTGAACCATGACTGCTCTGGTGACCACTGCTCAGAGGTGGGTCACTTTAATGTTCACAACCACTTAGAGCCCCACAGTAGACTCTGGGTCAGGACTCCAGCAGGCTCATCTGGGAAGGTGACTTCCCTTGTCTCTAATGACCCAGTAGGGTGCCGTCAGTAGCTGTGAGAAGCAGGCTGCTTCATGAGCAGCACCTTGTTTAAAACATGTATTTACAAAAATCTACCCAGTTGCTATCACAAAGGACCAGAGATAATCTGCTTCTACAAGCTAGTAAAATTTGCATCAGCAGTCTCTCCTTGGGAGGAGGTCTTTAGAGCTTGGGAATTCTGAGCACTCTGGAGGGCACACGTGGCAACCTTTCCATCTTTGCTAGAGACTGATTTTGGAGTCTGGCACATGGATCAGTGGGGTGTTGCATGGCTTCCAGGGGTGCATTACAGGCGCTTGCCTCCAAGGAGCAAGGGAGAGCAGTCCGGAAGCAGCTTTCTGGGGCTCTGTTATGTTTCTGCAAGAATTTTTGAGCACTGTTTCTCCTCCCTCCCTTCCTCCCTCATGGGAGGAAAAGGGACCTCTCTGGGTCTGTGCCTCCCTTGCTGATCAGGCTGGCAAGACTGTGTGTTTGTGTGTAAGAAGGATGGTCTCAAAGAACTGGTAAATCAAATTCATGAAAAATGTACTTCATTGTTTTTAGTCTCCTAGCTGGGCGGTGTGGCACACACCTTTAGCACAGCCAAGGTCTTTAGGTGCAGAGATCACTACTGTAGAATTTCTGAGTACTGTTACAAACTTAAGAGTCATTCTATCCCGAGATTTGAGTGAGAGCCACTCCAGTTTCTGGGGGTCTTTCAATAGAAGAAAAAGTTGGCAGCAATCTACAAGACATAGGCATAGGAAAAGACTTTCTAAACCAAACAGCAGCTGCACAGGAAATAAGGTCAACAGTTGAGAAGTGGGACCTCATCAAAATCAAAAGCTTCTTCTGTACAGCTAAAGAAACAATCAAGGAAGTGAAGAGAAAACAGGCAGAGTGGGAGGAAACCTTCACCACTGATACATCTGACAGAGCATTAATATCCAGAATATATAAACTACTTAAAAAACAAAAAAGAAAAAAAATGACCTACTCAAAAGATAAAGAGTTGAACAGCGATAAGGAAGTAAAGATGGCTGAGAAGCATCTTAAAAAATGTTCAACATCATTAAAAATTAAGGAAATGCAAATTAAAACTAAAGTATCATCTCACTCCAATAAGACTGGCCAAGATTAAGAAAACAAAAGACACCAAATGCTGGACAGGTTGTGGGGAAAGTGGAGCACTCATCCACTGCTGTTGTGAATGTAAGTAAACTCATACAGCCATTATGGAAAGCAGTGTGGAGAATCCTTAAAAGACTCAAAATGAAAACTTGCTTTTTTTTTTTTAGTAAAGCATCCTTCATATAAAAACCAATTTGCAAGCAGTTGGGGCCCCAGCCCACACAGCCAAGGCTCCCACCATCCAGCTGGAGGGCTTGAATGTTCAATCAGTTATCAAATAAGTGTCCAGACTATATTGTCGTAGTTTAAAAAACCGTTTCACCTCCAATTGCAGCCCTTACATCTACCACTCCCCCCCACTTCCGCAGTGTTCCTTAGGCTTAGAAATTGGGCACATTGGACGAGAAGCACAACAGTCAATTTTTGTCTGGAGATGTTCGTTTAAGACTCTGATCAGTTCTGGCTGTTTCCTTTCATGGGCTCGTTTTGTCCAGGATAACTTTCAATCTACTAATGAAGCACAAGCGATTAGATAATATATTTAAAAACATTGCTAGTTACATGGTAGGTTATTTTGGTAGAGACACAGATGTTTGGATGGTGTGGTAATCCGTGATTACTTTTTTTTTTTTCCTGAGAAAGATGACAATGTCTTACTGTGGCTTATAACATCTCCTTAGTCACTAGAGGGTATAAGCTTGTGGCAACATCCATGAGTTGTTCCTCCAAGGAAGAGCTAATAGCCAAATAAATTTGGGATATGCAGACATATGGCTGCCACTGCTGCACAGTATCTCCAAGCAGGTGAGGTGTAGCTGATGTTGGTGGAGGAGTCTTGCTTGACTCAAGGAGACGCAACATGTTGCTTTATTGGTTTCAGTGGCCTTTGGTAACACTTCTCTGGTATCCAGAGACCACTGTATAACTTGCAAGTGCGGTCTCTAAATATGCTTACAATCAGGTCATTGACAGCAGGCTGGCCTTACTGCCTCTCTTCTTGAAGGTATCCCAGTTTTAAGGCAACAAGCCTCTACCCATTGGTGGGGGGGGGGGCTGGGTCCCCTGGCCACATCTCTCTGGAGAATAATCCATGCGGCTATCAGTGCTCTCCGTATTAATATATTTTGGCTTATATGCAACCACTTAAAGGAACTTAGTATAGGATATTGGGGTTCTGAATAGAGATAATCCTTTTCACAGTTTCTCATCGTCATAGCATTGAAAGAAGCAGTTTAATTACACAGTTTTATAAAAGATTATTCTGATAGACAGTCCAGACTCTAATTTACAGTAAGAGGATGACTTTCATGTACCACCATGCTTTTCCTTGTTCTATGAAAAAGAGGTAAGGAGGCCTCTCATATTGAAACTGTGCTGCCACTAGAAGGTTAAGTTCATTAGGACTCACTATAAAAACAGTTGTTACAACTGTGGTCCTCAGAGATGTTGATGCCTTGGTAGCAAGTCTGAGTTTTTCTTTCTTTAGGGTTAAGTGGGACACTTCTCTGCTGGGTATTTCTTGTGTAAAACCTACACGAGGGAAGGCTGTATCCGTTCTTTCTCACCATTGAATTGTGACGTTTTGACCTGGGAACATACAAATCTTTTCCTACATAGTTAGTTTTTAAGATTAAATTGAAAGTTTTTGACAAAAAAGGTTTAATATGTAACTGATCCCCCCTTTTTTATTTTATTTTATTTTTTTGTTTGACCCATGAGTCTCAAAAAGGGCAATTGTAGTAACAAGACCTATAGGCAGAATAAGTGATATAAATATTCATTAAATTTGTCCGATGCTTTTTTGGGTGAACTGTATATTGTTCATTTGGAAGCAAACTTCTATATTCCTTAAGTTAACTGATGCCTACACAGGTAAAAGAGAAATGTTACAAGATGATCCTGTATAACACAAAAATTA
This sequence comes from Rhizomys pruinosus, assembly GCA_009823505.1. Classification (NCBI taxonomy): domain Eukaryota; kingdom Metazoa; phylum Chordata; class Mammalia; order Rodentia; family Spalacidae; genus Rhizomys; species Rhizomys pruinosus. The sequence goes on along the minus strand of VZQC01011034.1, from coordinate 500,107 downwards.
TAGAGAACATTAGTAGTAGAATCCCAAAGTTATTCTGCCTAGCCTGAAGAAGTCCATGAGCTTGGAGCAGATGTCATTAAAAATCCACTCTGTAAAAAAATTCGATTTTAAAAAAAAAAAAATATAAGAAAAATAGCATATATTTATATAGAGGGTATTTAGTAGAGGATTTATACACAAATACAAAATAATACATATAGATGGTTTAATGGACTTGTTCTCTGAATGTCATAGTCCAGCATTAGCTTTAAAGAGCGAAAGTGATATTGGGTAAATTTTTTGCAGGTACTCAACTCTGTGCCCAGCTTTATCACATAGTATAAGAATATTTTAAGGCTTAGTGAACTGTTTAGATTAGTTAAAGTTGGGTGTAGGTTTTTTCGGTGAAAAATGGTCATCACATTTGACACGAACTGGATAATAAATGTACATTGTTATTATTTTATGTTGTATTGCTTAACCGGTCACCGTGAAATCCGCCTCTCTATTTGTTCTGAATTTAACCCCCATCCAAGTGTACCCCTTTCTTTCTGTCTACTTGTGACACCTTAAGGAACTCAAGCGTTAATTTACCTTCACCACTAGTCAGAGTCCTCGCTCAGGTCTATGCGTTTAAGCCAGCCCAAGTGTCATCGGAGGGTAAAATTTTTTAGAGGTACTCAACTCTGCCCAAGCTTTAATCCACATCATATAGGATATTTTAAGGCTTGTGAAAGGTTTAGTAGTTTCACATGTTGGGTTGTAGGGTTTTGGTGAAAATGGTAATACATTGAAACGAATTGGGCATCACTAGAAGTTATATGTTTTTATTTATCGATTGTATGGGTTTAAGGTCCGACCTGAGCGCCTCTATCTTTTTCGGACTCTATCACATCCCTATTGACCCTTTCTTCTTTTCCATCAGGCACAATGTAAGTGGCACTAGCGTTCAATTTACTTCCCCTAAGTTGCACATAAAGTACATTGCAGAAACGCTTTTGGGTCTTGTCATGCCGATCTTATGCCTTGGCTCCTGTTTCTGGGTACGTGTATCCAACTCTGGGGCATCTTTATAGGTCACACACCCCTCACCAAACCTAAAATCACAAATAACCCAAGGGGCGGGTGGGACTGGGTAGTCAGATCTCCTTCTGGGGATACAACAGTGGCCACTCTGTGTATACCCTTCTCATTGTCCAAGTGTTTCATTTTTGGATCTTGCACCCCACATGGGCGAGATTTTCATGTTCCCCCGTAAAAATCACCAATCTCCATGCCTGAAAACAACAACTTATGGCTATTCGAGGATGGACTGGGAAATGCCAGCAGATAGGCTGACCCATCTGAACATAAAGAATAAGCGGAACCTCAGCCGAGCCTGAGTCACGAGACACTGAGCATCTCTCTGAATACGATTGGGGTGTTAACTGTTTAGAGAATTAGGCCCTCATGAAGTTACCTTCCTAGATACTGAGTAAACCTTCTTATCTCTCCCCTGTTATAGGAAAAAGAAAAACAATGAATGGTAATGAAATCATTCCCTAACTGTAACATTAGAGCCAACCGGTATACTGGTAATTTTCTTAGAAACAGTATAACTGACCCTTTTTAAATGACTGATAGGCTAGGAACGGTGCACAAGGATATTCCTCTATGCTAGAGCCAAATTCAATAAAAAGGCTTTATAAGCTGGTGTCATTAAGCAAAATATGATACTCACAGGAACGTCTGAATATCAGCAATGAATGTTGTATCTGCCTAGGAGATGTTGGGCTAGGAGGATGTCAACCCCCCCCACAAATTATGAGTCCTTTTGCCTATAAGTGGACTATATGCAAAGGAGAAAGCAGTAAGTCCTGTTGTCCGGTCGAAGATTCCTGGTGTGTAGCATGAAAAATACTATGGATGTCCTTGCTAACATACAACTGGCCTCGAATGCCAGAGAGTGTTACAAGAGGCCACTAAAGCAATACACAAAACGTATTGGTCCCCTGAGACAAGAAGACTCCCTCCGTAAATATCACTACACCTCAACTGTCCTGGAGATACTGTGCAAGCAGTGGCAGCTAAGTGTCCTATATATATATATAAGAGAGTATTATAGAATAGCCCAAATCTAATTGGCTATTAGCTTCTCTCCTTGGAGGAATAACTCACAGTGGATGCCACAAGCTTATGGTCCTCTAGTGGTTAGGAGATGTTATAACCACAATAAGAACATTGTCACCCGTTATAGAGAAAACCACAGTTTGCGGAGTAGATACCAGTCCAAGCATGCTGTCTATGCTCACGCTTAGCTTGCATAATAATAAGTACTGCTTAATGCCGTACATCCATTGCTTGTCTTTGTTAGTATGACTAAAAAGGTATCACACTGGAAAACTGTCAACCCATGAAGAAAACAATCCTGAATAACTCAGAGATCCAATAGATGACAACTTCAAAGAATAGACTGTTTTCTTGCTCCACCCACTTGTGCCCCTTTCCCAAAGCCCAGGAACAAATTGGCAGAAGAGAGCATAGGGTAGAAGTGAAGGGCTGCGGATAGATAGGGGTGAAATCAATGAGACTACAGGAATATATCTGGACTTCTAACTTGATCAACACTACCTGTGTTCATACAAGCCTCTCCAACTGGACTAAGGGGAACCTTGTGTTGTTCAAAATTTGGACATAGATACTTGCAAAATGCACCAATTACCTAATTAGTATGGCAAACTGAGTAACAATCATGTTATCTCGAAAAACAACTGTGTTATTTATATAATGTAGAATCGCGCACTAAAATAAACAAATAAATAATTTTTTTCAAAAAAGAAAGGAGTAAATACAAAAAAGAAGAAAACACATCTCTGTACTATCACTTTCTACCTATATAATCATATGCAAGTTACTTAATGTATATATGAAACATAATGAAATTACTACTGAAAATCAATTCAGCATTTGTGTCAGACACACTTTCCAAATAATTTGCACACATTAAGTCACTTAATCTCTTAATTGATCTTATGCTCGCTTTTCTCATCCAAAAATGACTGATGATAGTAAAGTTTACTTTACAGAGTTGTAATGAGAATTCAGTAAGATGAAGTTATACCCCTCAAAAAATGTCAATACTGTTAGTAATACTAACCATGATAGTCTATATTTTTAATAATCTGATAGTATCCATTTTTACTTTACTTACTCACTATGCTTTTAAATATGATAGCAGTAACCTATGGTCCCAGTGTTCCAGATCCTGAATAAAGATTGCAGCTTTAAAAAAAAAAAGACTCAAAATGGACACTTACCACCTGACCGTCCATACC